>VWZK01017631.1:314397-345673 GCA_013396935.1 Baryphthengus martii | reverse complement strand
CAACAGAGCGGCCGCGGCGTCGCCGCCCTAGGCGGGATCGAGGCTGCCTGTGCTGAGGCGTCGCCTCGCCTCCCTCAGGGGCAAAGACGCGGCGGCGGTGCCCGGCCCGGCTTGGGGCCGCAGCCCTGCCGGCCTCCCTGCTCGCCTCGGGGAGGCAGGGGCTGCTGGCAGCGGGGCTGGAGGCCCTCTTGCCCGGCCTCGTCCTGTTGGCACGGGTGCTCTGCACACACTCGCCACTGCCCGGGGGTCGTTGTCATCCCCTTGTGCTGGCATGTGTCTCTTAGCCCACCGCCGCCTCAGCGTCGCTCCCGGTGTTGGCCACCTGCCTTGGCAAATCGCGGCCTTGTGTCTGCCTTGCCTGTTGTGTGCTTGTGCGCTGTGCCGCCTCACTATGTCGATATTGCGTGGAGTCCGCACCTGATAGCCTCGCTCCTAAGAATGTCTCGGAAGCACGTGTGTAAGGCTGCCTTTGGTTTCACTGCCATGAACGTTCCACCATCTCCCGATACAACTGTACAATCCCAATCCTATATGTGACAGTAATTTTATTCAGCATGTGATGGAACGTAGCAAAGCCATCTACTATACCACATTACAGTCTAAACTTAGATGATGCACGCAAAAGTGCTGGTGTGTAAAGGGGATGTGTTGCAAGAACATAATCACAGCGTAGCTGCTTTCAAATGCAAACATTTGTTTCATGTGATTGTGTGATTGCTACATCAGATTATCATCGCCACATTATAATTGTCTTAACATTTCCTGTCCTGTGATATCACCTCACAAACGTTTGGTTTACGTTTACCTACTGTAACATCACCAGAGAAGCGTGGATTGCAGCTCTATCACATCACAGCGTGGTTGTGGTTATTCCAGTCCACTATTACAGAACACAAACTCATCCTATGACGGCATTAAAGTTTGGTTGCCACCTAAATGAACTGGGACTAAACACAGGCAACAAGTGGCCTCTGCTGGATACAAACTTCCTGTTCACGTCAGGATATTCCTACTCAAGAAAAAACTCTCCATAAGATTGAAAATGTGTGTACTGTGAAGAAAAAGGAGAAAATACATCTCTTGTTTTTCAGCAACTGTTTTAGTGGTGCTGCTTTGATATGTTTTAGTGCGCAGAAGTTATGGAGGTGGAGAAGTCTCCTTGACTACTTCTTTCTCACAAGTCTTTATAGTTTTCATTACTGTGTCTACCCACCTGTAGAAATAATCTTCCTTATGGACTCAATCATGTACTGTCTGTTTTAATGAGCCCAGTGACTGTCGTAGGGAATGGTGCCAAGAGCAACGATCTTCAGCTATTTCTGTAGGAAAGCAGCTTAGCAGGCCATATGTCATATTTCCCAGTAAATGATTGTTTTGAATTGTTTTTATCCTGTAGTTTCTATTCATGAGATATCAAAGAAAATAACAGCATCTGGTTAATCAAATTCTGATTTTCAGCGTATGATGATTTGTATCAATCCTATTCTGAGACTTTCTTTAAAATAGTTTCTAAGTTCAGAGCAGGGAATTTCTCTCTGTAGGTTAGTGAGGCATCTTAATGGTGACTATTATACCTTAAAATTTTAAGGGCGAAAAGTTTATCACCGGAGAGCTAAGAAAAGACAGTTTGAAGTTTAACAAGACCTGAGTTCAGCTACTGTTGCCAGAAAAGAGTTTGCATTACCCTTCTGCTAGGTGTTTCTAAAAGCGAAAAGCAAACAGCAGAGGTAAGGCTTCAGCAAAGGCAGAATTCTTTCTCCTTCAAGGGCAGTACTTGAAGGAGCACTTGAAACTGAGATCACTCCACATATTGTGGAACCTGCTAGAAAGACCGGCTCAGCTGTGTGCTCTGCTCGCGGCACTGTACTCACATGTGCCTGATACAATAACAAAAGCATTTCCTCACCCAATCGACTCTGACCTGATTCATTTTCAGATTTTATGCTTTTTTATTGGAGAAGGTAGTAAATTAGGTCTTAAGCAGAAATTTAGCCGCCTCCTTAATATATTCATATGTTATGGTCACACCCTGTTTAAACACCAGAATTTAGACTAATTTCTGGCTTAAAATGTTAATTTGAAAGCAGGAAGAGAGTGTGCTGTGTGGTGATTTTACTGGAAATTGTGCTTTATTAACAGAATACTGGAACAACAACCCTATGTTCCAATCGATTTATTTTCTTTCCTGTATCCACCTTTGAATGGTACAGTTACCCTTCAGAAACTGTAACTTTCAGTAACAGTTACTTTCTTGGTCTTAGGATTTTGACTTTGTGTCAAGAAGAGTAGCAGGTAGGATCTTCCTTAAATGCAGCCTGCCTGAGTGTCACCCTTTAGACTCAGGGCAGCCCGCTAGACCTCTAACAGGCACTCCCTGTTAACTCTCTTCCCTCCTCAAAAGGGAAGAGAAAATGAATAAGGGAGAGCAACTTGTGGATTAGAAAAGGAAACTAGAGCAGCTTTAATGAAAATGAAAATAATAAGATGGAATATATAAAAATATATACAAAACCAGTATCGAACCCAATCGCCCCGATGGCAAGTACGTCATGGTCACCACCGATACGGTGGAGCAGGCACCGGGAAAGTCCCAGGCTGAGCCCAGCAGCAGACAAGAACTGAGTTCAGGAGCTAGATTCTGGTACTAGATTCAGGAGCACAGAGATCTGGATCGAAGGCAGAATAGAGTCCTTCTCGGACGCTGACCAGTGAAGAAGCCAGGAAGAAGCCAAAGCAGACCCAAGCAAGTGGTGAGAGCAGATCCAATAGGTGCAGAGAGCCCTCAGTGTTATACTAAATATGATGTATGTGGGCTGGAATACCTCACTGGTCAGTTTAGGGTCACCTGTCCTGTCCGCTCCTCCCCATCAGTGTGGCCTTTTACTTTCTGCACCCCCCAACGTAGTACACAAGATCCAGCTGTGGCCTTGGTCTGCACACCAGTCCCTGGTACTAACTCTAACGATCGAGCGTTACCACTGCTAGAAGCAGGCACTGCCTGTGAAAACACGCTGCTGATCTCAGAAAGTGCGGTTAGAAGAACTGAGCTGGAAAGTAAAATCACTGAACAGAATTGTTCTGTTCTCACTCAAACTGGGACACCAAGGTATGATAAGTTTCTGTGTCAGTGGGTTCCCTTTAGAATCTGCGTTTTTTTTCATTAAGTTTTTAATCTACACATCTAGATACACTGCACAAAAAGGAATCTAGTTTCTCAAATGATAACCCAAAAACTGATAGGGTTTTTTTGGCCTTCAAACAGTCCTTAATATGTCTTTGAAACAACAGCAGATGTTCAAAAGTAACCTGCCAAATTAGTCCTTTGATGTTTTAGTTGTGTTTTTCTCTGAAATATGATTCACAACCCCTATTAGAGATGCAGTGGGACACAAATCTCTCAGTCTTTGGAGCGTGAGTTTTGTAAAATAGTTTGGAGGTAGTATTTTACATGCTTGTTGTTTAATGCCTTCCAAAATATGTTCCAGATGTGCTATGTATCTTAGCATCTATCTGTGGCTCCAACTGCTTTACAGTGTTTTAAACAGCTGCTTTTTGTTTATAGGTCTTAATATTAACTTGCCTCTCTTACCCTTTTATCCAATCTTCCTCCATTTGACTCAACATACAAGCTATTATCAGTTACAGAGAGCTGGTGCCATGCTTCAACCCGGTCACGAGGGCAGAAGAAACTGGAAACTATGGCTTGGACTGTTTGCAGACTGATGTGAAAAACCTCTACAGTGGTGGTCTGTTTGGTATAGTCTGTCATAGCTCTTGTGTGGCTGGCTTAAGCCTCTTCAAAACAAAAGTTTTGTCTTAATGAGCTATTGCTTACTCATTCTTTTCATGGTTCTTCAAATTCTTGAGCTATTACAACATCTAAGTTGGGGGAATATTAGATTTTTTCTGCTTTTGTTTGTATAAACTCTTGTTACTCTAAAGACTGCACCTCCTGCCACCATTTTTCCAAATTTGAGCATTCAAAGTCATAAATGTAAAGCAATAAATGTTGACTTTTTCATGTGCCTTCTTCCTTCTGAGCTTTTTAAAATCCATTCTTCATCCTCCCAATCTTTGTCATAGTTTCAAGAGCTAGAAGATTCTTTCAGACAAAAAGAGAAGATTCTTATACAATCCATTGATTTCAGCCCTGTGGTCTCTAAGAACACGAATTAATATTCTGAGACTCAATAGGAACTCAAAAGAGCTGGCAATCCAATATCTGGCAGCATAACAAGAACAGGAGGAAGAAACTAATGAGGAAAATGAGGGTAAAGCCAGGGAGTTAAGAAATTCCAAGTACTTCTTTGGAATATTTGTTCCATCTTTATGGAAAGCTCAGGACATGGAATTTCTGTCTTTATCTGGATTCAAACTTAATGGAGGTTGAACCACTGTCAGAGTTGCTGCTTCTTTAAAAATACTTGGAATTTAATTTGTTTTTCAGAGTCTGAAGTTGAAGGAGATATGGTAAATTTTAAATATGTTAGTAAAACTTTAGTGAATAAAATATTTTAAATGAAAAATCTTGAAGACCTCAACCTTTTCAAACAGCAACACTTTCCTATTAGGGGCTAGACTTCCTACTTTAAAAAAAATATTTATTTTTTTTTTAAAACAGGTTTTATTTACCATCTTTGTAGTTCAAAAAAATCTGTATCCATTCTTGGAGTAATTTTGATTCAACGCTGTATTACAATTTTGTACAGTCCATTGGCACTGCACCTTTGAATAGGTCTAGCCTGTTTCTTACTAGCAAGGAAAGCTATAGATTTCATAGCTCTTTTGTTTGTTTTCTTATGTTTTACATTCTTATAAGAGCGATGGCAGCTTCACTTGAACAGTGGTATGAGAAAGATAATCTTTCTCTTAGAAAACTTAAGCAAAAGATTTGTTAGGCATTCGTTGCTGCATTTCAAGTCAGCAAGAGCACGCCGCTATGGTAGGGTAAAGCTTCATTTATTGTTGGGATAAAGCTTCATTTAAAAATAGCAAGATCTATCAAATCTATAAGCTAAATTTCACAGAACAAATGGACCAAGGTAGTACACAGAATCTTAGAACTATAGAATTGTTCTGGTTGGAAGAGAACTTCAAGATCATC
The DNA here is from genome assembly GCA_013396935.1 of Baryphthengus martii. NCBI lineage: Eukaryota > Metazoa > Chordata > Aves > Coraciiformes > Momotidae > Baryphthengus > Baryphthengus martii. The sequence goes on along the minus strand of VWZK01017631.1, from coordinate 340,569 downwards.
AGCTTTGACTTGAAATGAGGGTAAGAATCAGTGAGGAAAGAAAGCAAGAAGATGGCTTTTCCTTTTGGTAGTGAAATGAACAGAGAAAGCTTTTCAACCAGCCTTGATTTGCTTGTTTTAAGGGTAATTAAGAAGCAGAATTGGTTGAACAGAAAGAGATAACTGAAACTTCAAATGTCATTTAAATATTTGAAGTGTCTCTTTTTATTATTTTTTGTTGTTGTTGTTAACAAATTAACAGCCACAGACTGTATTTCTTCAATAAGTATAATATCCTCCCTTTTGCAGATTGGAAAAACAGGCCAAGAGATTGAGTTGGGCAGAGTGACAACCATATACTAAGTCAGATGCAAAGCCACAGTTAGAACTGGAGTACCTCACTGGTACCCTTCTAGAGACTTTGGTAAGCCATTCAGCACCTCTACTTATTTTTTCGTAACAGTTACACAAAACAGTTTGGTTGTTTTCCAGATAAAAGGAAAATACGAATGCTTAGGACACATATTCTGAAAAGGAGCTCTGAAATATTTAAAATCTAGGAGCTTGATTCTATTTTTAGTTAGTGCTGATTACTCTAATAAAATCTTAACAATCCGTGGTTTTATTAGAGGATAGTGTAATTTAAATGCATTCTTTTAGGATTTCCAGATTGGCAGTCTGTAATATGACAGTGGGATAGGAATCTTGTAAATATACTAGTCCTTATTCTGAAGTTTTTACTTAATTCTTATACAGTCAAAATTTGGCCCTGATTTCATACTGATTCCACTAGGCATTTAGAGTAAGGCCTGTGAGGTTAAGCACATGACACAGGTTGTACTTCCCCTCAACACTACCTGTTTCTGTACTCCTGACAGTGTTTTAAGGTAACGTGCTTTCAAAATAGTGCCTAGTTGTAGACAGGAACCATCTTTCAAACAGAAAGAGCAATGCATCTTGTATGTTCAGAGTGAACTACCATTTCAGTGGACGCCTTCATTGTCTACAGACAATCAGTTAAGCAGCCAGTTTATTTTGCTTTAATACATACAAATGTTAGACATTTTATTGCCAGAGAAAATTCATGCTATTTTCAAAACAGAGCAAAAGCAGACTCTTTCTGAGGCTTGTGGGTATAGCAGCCAGTAGGTGTGCCCGGTGTGTTGCAAGTGGGAAAGGTGGGAGGAATCCATCTTGTCATTAGCACGTGTGGAAAGACAGGAAGTACTTAGGGCAGGTTTCCCTCTTGTTCAGAGTTCCAGGAAAGTTATTCAGTCACACACGTGAATCGCAAAAGCAGACTAGGAGGGAATTTCTGTGTGACAGGAAAATATCAATTGCATTTTAAAGCCCGGAAATTAAGAAAAAAAAAATTGGTTTTTTGGTCTCCTGCAGATTTTTCATGGAAAATAGCAACCCTAGGAATATTTGTCAGTGAAAAGTCTTAGTGCATGAAATGCAAAGTTTATATAAGAGATACCATCTTACTCATCAGCTGCTCTATTTTAAGCCCTGCTCAGCACAGGGACTTTCATTTTGTGATCTATTTGGACAGCAGCTGGTACATTAGAGTTTTACGTTGGCTGACATCTTTACAATCGAAAGGATACTTAACATAATCCTGTAAAATCTATTCTCATACTTGTGCTCAGTCACTCATATTCCATCTTAGTGTGTTGTCTTTTCCTATGGACATTTTCAGTTCATTTCATGTTAAAAGAAAAAGGTCAGTGTATCAACAGCATTAAAGTTAGTCCAAAGCAATATATTTGCTGTGATGTGATCAAAATACATATATACAGCATATGCCATAAAATGGATGTGCCATTTCAGTGACTGAAAAAGACGATGAAAAGGAATCCATAGTAACATATGCTGGGGATAAATTCCAGCGACTAGCACGAATAACGGAAAAGCCAGTATGTGTTAATTAATTATATACGAAGACAAGCTACATACATGATTTAGATTCACTTGGAAGTATTTTCATTGTGTAAGTACGAAATGGATGCCAAGTTGCAACCTGATTCCAAAATCTTGCAATTATTGAGTGGTTTGCTTATTGCCATAAAGTCCTAGGACATCATCTACCTGTTCATGCAAAGAGGAAAGTCTTTTCCTTCTTTGTGGATTTTAAGTCCCAGTGAGCTCTAAAAAGCTGGCAAAGCAGTCATGACAAAAGTTCCTCAAGATGCTTGGGGAAAAGACTGTTGAAAGGACAAAATATGGACGCTGTTGAGGTCTGGTAAGCACTAGAGCCTTGTACAAAATATGAAGTGAGGCTACCCATCCAGCCAGCTTGCGAGGCTTTTCCCTGTCTTCCCCCATCTCCTCAGACCGTGCCTGGGGCCCACCAGCCCTTGAGCCCTGATGTAGTCACCTGACTTGCGTGCTCAGGAGCTATGCGCTAGGGTCAGTGAAGAGGGGGAACTAAAGCTGGGAAGCACCAGAATGTCATTCTGGTGAGTTCAGGTGCTGTAAGGGTAATTTGACTCTTTTCTCAGCAGCAAAACTTGGCTAGGAAAGGTAGAAAGCTACTTTTCTTTGCACATGTTATTTGACACCTGAGTGGACTGGCATCCATTGTGTTTTGTACATTTACCTGTCCTTGGTTACTGAAATCTTGAGCACAAATGTTGTAATAAATGGATTCTTACCAGGACTGTTGCTACAATCTCTTAAGTTTGAATTTAATGAAGGAAAACAAGGGGACCACTTCTTCACCGTTAGTGGTGGCCAGGAGGTTCTGCATCATGACTCATAGTCTGTTCACACAGGTGTTCAGCTCCACTTTTGTGCTGGACTTGCATGTGCCACTTGTTTCTCCTGCAGTTGCCCAAAGTGCAGTGCAGAATAACCTGAGCTAACTGATCTTGAAGAGGGGGCCCAGAGTTCCAGCCTGCATTTTACTGTGTGCAGCTTGTGCTTTTGGTTCTGCAAGTCACATGAAATGAAGTTTGCTGTAAGCCCTGACCTTACTGCGTTGCAGTAAATTTGTACTTGATGCAAAGCTACCACATCGGATACAGGTCCCACCCTGTCCACACCCACTTCAGTGGCTTCAGATATCTGATTATTAATTATGTGCACATCACTGGGAGTGGCATAAATTTTAACTATTATTATATATTGCACTTCTTTGATATCCATCTGATGTTTATGCTTCTCTATGTGGCCACAAACATAAAACTAGGGCCTTTTTAGAATGATTTCTACTAGTATATTTTTCTTATTATTCTTTGCAAACAATTCTTTTTAATTTAACTTCCGAAAAAAAAACCCTGCTAGTTCTCAGCATGAAGAACAAAAAATGTTCTTGACTGACACTGTGGGATCAGAAAGAGTATGAAGGGACCTGTTACACTATTCATCTTAAGCCTAGCATAGACCTATGCCATCATCCATGAACTTGTGTTTGGAGACAAGCAAAGAAGGGAACTAGTCTGGATAATATAGTGTTCTTACGTCAGTTCTGGTGAAGTTTCTTCAAAGTGTTAAAATGCAGCTTGAATGTGGAGTCAGTCCATGTGAATGGAGGGAGCAGGACTAAAATGTTCACTGTTGCCAGACAAATAAGGGGCCTGGAGGCTGCCTCCCAGGCCCAGGGAAGTGCAGGGGGTCAAATCTAAGCAGAGGGTTATGGCTTCCTCTGAGCCCTACAGATTTCTCCAGGATATGTTAATCAACACATTTTAATAAACAGAAAAAACCTTGCCATTTTTTTAAATAAAAAAATTGCCAGTGATCAGTTGCACTTCTTGTCCAGTAATTACTTCAATGATTTTCACATAAAGCTAATGAAATTTAAGATACTTTGTGTATTCATGTGCTATGTTTATTTTGCCTGCCAGTTCTTTGCTTGCTTGGGTGTGTGGGAAGCTATCTATACTGATTGAAAAGGTTTGTATCATCTTCAGGTGTCCTATGGATCAACAGGTGAACCAGAGATTGAGAAGCAACGCATGAGATTACAGGGGAGTTAAAAACTTAACGACAGGCCAATTTGCAACACCCAACAAAATAAAATCCTACTCAGTGGTCCTTTCCTGCCTCCTCTGACAGGCTGGCTGGGCCAGACAGCTGGACCAAGCTGTGGCAAAGTGGGTTTGATACCCAGAACTCTTTTCTTTCTTTGAACATTAATTCTATGCAAAGAGACTTCCCTGACGTTTTATGAGAGAAATCATTATTTTAGGTATGTGGTTTTCTACTGTTGTTTTAGACTTGATCTTTTAATTAATTCAAACTCCCATTTGGAAGTAGCATCTTGGGGTACCCGATTATTTTGCATTTCCTTGGGTTTGCTCCTGTAATTCTTATGTTGTGTCACACTTAATTATGTTGATGGCATAAAGTAGTGTGCAGCTTTTACTATGTAATTGTTTTAATTTTGTCTTGGAAAATGCTAAGCCCATCATAAATAAAACCTTTATCATCCCTAGTATAATTTTACTTAAATATAATATAAGCACTTAAAGTACAGTTTCATTATGCTCCTTTTATTCAAGATGTTAATGACTGTTCCATAATGTATTGTTTATGTTTTAATATCAGCTCTTGGTTGCATGACTACAAAATCTATGGAGAAAAAAAGAAAAAAAAAGAGACATTGTGTTGTATAAATGCCAAGCATGAAAGGATTAGTAAAGGTGGATAAATGCGTTCATTACAGCATACACTTTGCTGAAGCCATGAATTGAGTGTCTGCTTATTAGAAATTTGATCTACATTTCAATAAGACAATTGAAAGTCTCCCCTAATTGATCTTTGGTGAAAGAGAGAATGATTCTTGTGTGTTTCTGTCAGGTTTTCATGTGTTGTATTGGGAACCGGATGTAAAGCTGTTGTTCAAACCAAAGACAGTATCTGTTAATTATGCAGATCAAGTTATCAATCAGTGATGAAGTGCAGTCCACAGTAAGAACCGAAGGATTGCCAGTATTCCTCGCTTGTCAATGCACAATTAGGCTCCTTATGTATTTTAGTACCATATCTATTTAGTAAACACATTTGTGTTACCCATGCTAAAAGGTATGCAAGGTAGCTCTGAAACAGAAGATTCAAATAAGATGACATAGAAATTCCAAGAAAACGTTGTCCAGACAGTACCTTCATTTTTCATGGCATTAACTTAATCCTAAATTTGCGATATTATGAAGACATGAAAAAGAATTTTGACAAATGGGGAAAACAGATGGTAATATAGTGAAACAGCAGACCATAGATGTCAGAAACATTGAATGTGTATTTCATTCAACTGACATAGACCCAAAAGATCTCTTCATTTTTGGCATACAATTAATCCTAATCATGTGTTGAGTTATAACTCTACGTCTGGGATTCCTAGCATCTTGCTGAAGGCATTTTATTGGGTTTTTTTTTCCTGCAAGTACAGATACGAGTACAGTTGTATTTAAATATCTGAAATATTTACAACTCTGGTCAGCACAGTCCTGCTGACAGAAATCTGCAATATATTTATGACCTAAGGGTCTATGCTTTGCTTCCATAGAAAACAAACTGAAAAATGGACAAGGAAGGCAAAAAAAAAATATGTTTATCGTAAAAATCTGAAGAATTAATTTATCCTTCTTTTCTTGTCCCTGGGAAAGTAAAGCTGACATTATCTTACATGCTATATAGAATCCTATGGAGCTGTAAAAAAAGAAAAGTCAAACCAGGTTTTCCTTATGGATGTTAAGCCTTGTGGGCCCATATACCTTCATTGCACAATTTTAAAGCTTATATGCAAGTCTCTGCTGAGTTCATTTTAGGAACTGTAGTATTGTCATTTGGATCATCTGAGCTATAAATTCCTGTGCCTCAGAAATGCTGCTGGTTTGAAGGTGAGCTTAGCCTTCCTGAAGCCAGGAGAGGAACTGGATGAAAGTTCAGATTCTGTAGTCATCACTGGGCTAAAGAAAAGATGACAGACAAAGAGGGAGGTCAGATCAGTTTGTCTAATGATGTTAATGCTGTAGGAATGAGAGAGTATCCATTTGATCATGCTGACATATTTGGGGTCTTTTGAGCCATCACACACCTGTGTAATGTGAAGAATGTGCACCTACCTTGGACTTCTTTGCTGTGTGTATTCATCATTTTATTTTCTAAGTAGATGTAATTTGTTGAGATGTATTACTGAAAAGATTTTCTTCTGCTGTTGATCATAACTTGCTTATTACAGTAACAAATAGAAGTTTTCCTTTTTTTTCCAAATGTGTCTCTTTTTGAGGATGACTGCATTTAAGGATTGTAATTGTGGTTAGTTTAACAAAGTTTTGTGGGTTTGGCCTGTCACAGAGAAGGCAATTAAATATGCACATGCCTTATTATTATTAAGCAGATAGTTAGTTTGGTCCGTAATGCTTGTCTTGAGTATTTCTGTGTCTATTAAATTTGAGGCTTTCTCCAGATGATGCAGAAGCATTCTTGATGATGCTTGGTACAGGCGAACTCAGATGTCACTGGCCGTTGGTTGCATAATCTCCCAAACTGCTCTCCTAGTCTAAGAAAGCCCTTCTTCAGTGGGGCCTGCTTTAGTCTTTTCATGCATAGCGTTACTGTTCCGATTCACATAGTAGCCATTTTTAGCTCATTTGGTCTCTGCTTTCAAAGTAGTTCAGATGCACTCTGCTTTAAAACAAACCTTTAAAGGCATTTTGCTTTGTTTTCGGTGGGAAGCCATAGTAAAGGCTACGTGCTTTTAAGCATTCAGAAGGCTGTCTGGACTTCGCTTTCTGTGTTGTTAATGCAGTTGGTACAGATTCAGCCAGCTTTCATGTGCAGCAAATTCATCATAGATCTATTTTCTGTCTCTCAGCACCTCTCTTAGTTTCATGTTGGGCTCTGACTAGCTCTTTATATTTCCATGGTTACAAGTAGTCACAAGAGTTCTGTTAACCCCCAAAGGCAGAGTGATTCTGTCTTTTTTTTTGCTGTAAGAAATATAAAATTAACAAACTAGAGTATACATCTAAGTCAAGATTGGTTTTAGCATTACAATAGAAACTTCTAAAGTTAATTTTCATTCACTCAAAAATGTTTGAGTCTTTTGCCACCATTATGACTATGTTTCATTCTTTGTAAAGATGAGTTTCTAGTAAAAAAATGTAATTATCGGTGTGTGTACTTTTTTTTTCAATGGAAGTAAGAATGAATGTGTACACACATCCAAATCAGATTAAAAATTTCAGATCTCAAAATCACATATTTCTTTCTAAGAGAAGACTGACAGGATGCCCTTTCTGACTTTCATCTCCTTCAAAGCCTTGATTCTTCTCAATAAATTAAGTGCAGAGTGTTGCACCTTCTATGAGCAGATGAGAGATGTTACAGATCCATAATAGAACGCGGCAGCTGGAGGGAGCAGTCTTTTTCTGAGAGGCTTTCTTTATACAAGATTAAAGCTGTAGCAGGTTTGAGGATTTTTATAAGGAATAGACGCACGTAGCTGAGATTTATTATAGTCTTTTGTGATGAAGAGCTCTGAATCAAGAAGAGGTTTATGGATCTTCCCTGGGCAGGTAGTGAGTTTGCTGAGGGCAGAGGAGTGAGAAGGAGTGATAAAAGAAAACGAGAGAAAAGTCTGTAATAGGAAGAGAAAATCTTGTGTACTAAAAAGGTTTTGTACAGTGACAGAAACATCGACTGAAATGGCAGAAAGTGACCCTGCTAAATAGTGGAACAAACCACTGCCAGGGAAAGAGGATGAGACTCTGTCATCACCTATACAGTTACTGCATCAATGCATACAGCAAAAGTACTAGAATCTTTCTAACTGAAGAGGAGAAAACTCCCCCTTTTGCTTTCTTTTTGGCAGTTTTCTTTTTAGCCAGAGATACAAAAATTGCTCAATCACCAAATCAGTCAAAGCATGAGCTGCTTCTGTAGTATGTCTAGTTACAGTGTAAAATAACTGTTTGTTTAAATACTACAACCACAGGAGAAAACAAGTATATTAAGAAGGGAAATGGACCAGAAGGCACGTATCATATGCTATCAATTTAAAAGACAGACAATAGCAATGACACAACACTCTTTATCCTCAAAGTGCATTACGAATGTTAATGACTGTTCAGAATCCCAGTGGACTGGATGGGCAGACTGGTTATATCCAGATGTAATGATAAAAGTGTTAAGAAATGATGGTCTAAACACAAATGTATCTAAACACTTCTGAGCAGAAACAGCCCAAGTACACACGTGAACAATTAGTGAAAAATGAAACAACAGAACTCCAGTGTGATAATTGTGCTGGCTGCTCCCCATTAGTGAAGAGTGGAACTGTGACATACTTCAGGTGTTAGATTGTCAGGTGTGTGTGCATGGCTTGGCTCTTTTAGGTGGCAGTGACAATTTCTTATATGTATGGAACAATAATAATGATGTGGGATCGACGATTGGGCTGTGAGGTGAATTGAAAACTGGCTCAACAACAGAGTTCAAAGGGTTGTGATCAGCAGTGCAAAGTCAAGTTGGAGGCCTGTGGCCAGTGGTGCTCCCCAGGAATCAGTACTGAGTCCAGTTTTGTTCAATATCTTCATCATTGGTCTGGATGAGGGGATAGATTGTACCCTCAGCAAGTTTGCTGATGATACGAAACCAGGGGGAGTGGTTGACACACCAAAAGGCTGTGCTGCCATTCAATGAGGTCTAGACAGGCCGGAGAGCTGGGCAAAGGTGAACTTCATGAAGTTCAATGAGGACAAGTATAGAGTCCTGCATCTGGGAAAGAATAACACCAGGCACCAGTACAGATCAGGGGTTGTCCTGCTAGAAAGGAGTTCCATGGAGAAAGACCTTTGGAGTCCTAGTGGATAGTAAGTTGTCCATGGGACAGCAATAGGCCCTTGTAGCCAAGAGGGCCAATGGTATCCTGGGGTGTATTAAGAAAACTGTCCAGCAGGTTGAGGGAGGTTCTCCTCCCCCTCTACTCTGTCCTGGTGAGACTCCACCTGGAATACTGGATCTAGTTTTGGGCTCCCCAATTCAAGAGAGACAGGGATCTATTGGAGAGAGTTCAGCGGAGAGCTACAAGGATGATTAAGCAACTTCAACATCTCTCCACTGAGGAAAGACTAAGAGAACTGGGGCTGTTTAGTCTGGAGAAGCGAAGGATGAGAGCGGATCTTAGTAACGTTTACAAATATCTAAGGGGTGGGTGTTAAATAGAAGGGGCCAGTCTCTTTTCTGTGGTGCCAAGTAATAGGACAAGAAATAAAAGGTACGAACTAGGACGCAGGAGGTTCCACCTCAACATGAGGAGAAACTTCTTTCTGGAACAGGCTGCCCAGGGAAGTTGTGGAGTCTCCTTCTCTGGTGACCTTCAAAACCCTCCTGGACACATTTCTGTGTGGCCTGCCCTGGGCCTGGGTGATCCTGCTTTGGCAGCGGGTTTGATGATGATCTCTAGAGGTCCCTTAACATTCTATGAATCTGTGAATGAATCTATGAATCTCTGGATAGCAAATGACAAGACCATGCTTCCAATCTGGCAGTCAGTTCAGATGTGAGCCCAGGAAGTGGGATTTGTGGACCTGACCCTGACTGACTAGGCTGTGGCAGGATGCTACAAGTGCCACCAGGCATCTAGAAGGGGGGAGTAATAGCAGCAAAGACATGTTTGTCCACATGACTTTTTAACAGCCCGTTTCAGATCTACTCACAACTAGTTCTGCTGAATTGGATGCCAAGGAGTGACATCTCTTGGATCTCAGAATTTTCTCTCTGCCAACTTGAAAGTTCTTACCACTGTGGATATATTATCTTGCTCCCAAGAAAAGTTTGGGTATTTTTTAACTAGTGGTTACATATCTTAAAGTTGATGGCTACTACTCGCTTCATCATAGAGTTTTCTCGTAGTAGTGCACTTACAGAGAGATTAAAATGTTCCCCCACTTCTCTGTGACTGTATTTTTATTGAAATCGGAGCAATCTCATTCACATTTCTTGTAAGTGTATCTGTAAGAACAGCAGTGCAGGATATTGCAATCTGCAATACTTCCTTGTTCATGCAGACTAGCACTGGTGGTAAAGGTGAAAAGATATGGGAGCCAGGAGGGAGGGGTTTAACAAATTTTGTTAAGGTTTCTGACTCACGAGGAACACTTTTGTATTTATATCTGTGCACTTGTGTTTTGGGTAACAAGCTTAGAGTCTGTGAAATATATACAAGAAGCATCTAAAGAGGCAGAGGAAGGCAGTATCATACTGCATAGAAAAAATATCAGAAGAGGTGACGTTTCAGATTTTCAACTTACCTAAGCAGGAGTTACTACTCCTACTAAGCATGTGGTGGTTTCTCAAAACTCTTCCATTATCTAAGTGTTTATTGAGGTTACAGAGAAAAACTTAGATCAGATTAAGAAAAAAAATATAACAAATATAAAATAGAGCATTATTGAATACCATAGAATCATAGAATGGTTAAGGTTGGAAAAGATCTCCAAGATCATCAAGTTCAATCTTCTACCCAACACCTCTATGACCACTGGACCATGTCCTGAAGTGACACATCCACCTGTTTTTTGAACACCTCCAGGGATGATGACTCCACCACTTCCCTGTGCAGCCTGTTCCAGTGCTTAGCTACTCTTTCAGTGAAGAAATTCTTCCTAATATCTAATCTCAACTTCCCCTGGTGCACCTTGTGGCAATTTCCTCTTGTCCAGTTGTTAGTTACTCAGGAGAAGAGGCCAACATCAGCCTCACTACAACCTCCTGTCAGGTACCTGTAGAGATATTTCCACAAATAAAGCAATAGCAAAACCAGAATTGCAGTTTAACAAACATATGATTATATTTCTCCTACGCTTAGAAAGATCTTTTTCTATCCATAAACACTTACTGAGTGATAGAGCAGAATCTAGAGAAGTGACTAAGACCATTCAGTGCCCTGTAACCTCCAGCAGATTGGGCTGTTGTGATGCTGCAGGGCTCGAAGTGACCCGTTCTCTGTGTTTGAAGTGTCTCTTGCATATGTTGACTAGACCAGGAGGGGGCAGAACTGCCTAAGTGTAGTCCTTTCTGTGCGCCTTAGAGGCATCTCTATTGTGTGGTTAAATGAAAGTAAGTGGAAAACTGATCTATGAAAAAGATTGGGTGATAATCGTAGTTTAGTGTTCACCTAAAATCAATTATTTAGATATTTAGAAACTACTTATCTGTCTTTTCTACATAGATCTTTCCTTGCTGCTATGCTATCAACAAACATTTCTGAAGGAAATGCTTTCTGGCTTTTAGTAGCACTAATAGAGGAGCTTAAGCATTTCACTGGAATATTCAGTGTACACTTGAAACAGTTTTCATTTTCACTATTGAAGGTTACTGTAAGTCTAGTTTGGTTTTGCTTAATTTATTTTTTTTTTTCCTAACTGTAGTCTGGTTTCTCTTACGGTTCCTAAAACAATTAGTTTGGTAGTTATTATTTTGCCATTTCAGGTTTAAAGTAAAAGATTTTAAACCAAAGTGCCTATTTCTAATATGTAGTAATATATTAGTCACACCATCTATAAAGCAGACTAAAGTCAGTATTCGTCTTGAAAACTTCAATGGAATGGAATGCAACGGTTACTTTATTTTCTGTTGAGCACCTGATTTAAAGGCCATTCACTCAGTAATTTAAATCAATCAATGTGCTTTGAGTAAACTGAGTTGTTGATATTGTGGTTTTTTTAAGAATGAAGGCTGAGCTTCTTCGCAAACAGTTTGCAGCTTGAGTAGAGAAAAAGGATGACAGTCATAGAGCAGGTCTTGAGGCGGAGGAGAAAAAGTGGGTGAAGGAGAAAAGGGGAGACAGTGAGATTCACTGTTTGCTTTCGTATGTTTTTCCCTTTATTGTTGTTGATTCTTTCTAGCACTAGGGTCTCCTGCTTCTCTCCCTGGGAATTAGATTGAAATGTATCATCAAAGACTGCTAACATTTATGCTCCAATAAAGATTTTTCATGCTAATGGTAAGTAGCTTCTGCTGTAGTAAACCTTATTTTATAGCGAAAATACAAATATTGTTTTTGAGCCTTTTGGTGATTGTTTATTATTTAAAAGTGGCAAAAGTGTGCTTAAACAAGTTGTTGAAATCTACAGAGTAACATAGTTGGCTTAATATATTATCAAAATGAAATGGCTAAAATGGTGTCATCATCTTCATAGTCTGGAGGTAGAGTAGGCAGAAGGGTTCTGAAGATATTTAAATCACTCACAGTAAAAACAAACAATCTTTTGGAGGCAAATAATACCAATATTATGATGAGTTGGAGAAGTCCTATTTTAGGAATAATAAATAGTCAATATTGACCTCTGTCTAAACTGAGAGAGAATTATTTGGTGTCTTTTTTTTTTTTAATTCTGGATCAGGAATGTAATCTTTGATACGAAGCACGCTTTGAGATCATATGGGGGCTGTCTAAACCTGACAGTTGTCTCTTCAGCAAGCTGGAAGAAAGTTTGGTCTACCAGAATCTCTGTTCCAAAAGTGTTGGTAGTTCAGATCCTTGTGTCTGGGCTTATTGGACCAGTATTATGTCATCTGTATGAGCAATTTTGACCACACCACTGTACTGTCTACTAATTTGAAATGTTATTTACTGCCACAGTTCCTTAAAGCTATTTTTTTTCATGAGCAATATAAATATTGCTAGCATTGAGACTTACATCCTTCTAGAAGCAAATGACCTTCTGTGGGTTGTGTGAGCTCTGTTCTTGAAATTTGTATAATAAACTCATATAGTTGTATAGTATTTTGATACCAAGGCCATGACAGTACACCATTCTTTATCTGCGAGATAAAAATTTAGCACCTGTCTGATGTGAAACCTTTAGGATCCTTAATACGTTTCAGGCACAGGATGTGCTTTTTCCTGTAGAGCCACGGATCAGGATCCAACTGGTCATTTTTACAGTGTTATGTAGAAGGACAAATCTTGAAAATCTGAACTGAGTGCGAACAGATGCAATTCCCATTCCCGCATTTGCAAGCCAAATATTTGGAAAGGGCATCCTCCTTTGGTTCTCAGCGTGTGAACTTGACAACCTAAACCAGACAATTCCTATGCCCACATTCATTTTCACTTCACATCGCTTTATCAAAAGCATCCAGATAAAGTTTTAAAAATGCTTCTAGTATTAATTCTGTTCTTTGGAAAATTCACCTGCCAAAACTTCCAACTTCTTATTATACTGAAGGCCAAAATAGCATTGTACTAAAATCTGTGTGGAAGGATCCAAATAAATATAGCATCTTGAGCTAATTTGTAGTAGTTTGAAATGAAAATAAACACAAGCTTTACTTGTCAGTGTAAACTTGTTGGGTGATTCAGAAGAACAGCTGAAGCCGAGGCTGTGATTCTCTGAAAACATTAGAGAATTAAATCTGATTTTTTTTTTTTAAAGCTTTTTCTTCTACAGACCTAGGACGGTATTTACTATTTTCTTGTGTATTCATTACAAGGATCTTAACAGGTTTGGATATAAAGTGCATTATTAAATCTTTTGAAGCAAATAATTGTTAAAATTAATTCTATCAAACCTCCAAAGTGAATGCTTTTATTTCAGACCCACTCACTGAATGATTTTAATAATATAGTTCCTGTTTTTGTGATGCATGTTTTCATGGAAGAAAGTAAAACATACTGTAACTGGCAATTGGGAAGGCTTGCATTTTCCCCCTTAGTTGAAATCATGGATTAATTTGCAAGTCATCTATATGTTGAAACAGTACATAGATTTACAAAAATGGTGATTTCATATCAGGTACTACATACAGAAAAAATACTTGAGTAATGATTTCTGCTCACACTTATCTGCTTTCAGAATCTGTAACTCCTGTATATGAGGTGCCACAAACTTCTTAAGTGACTATATAATTATTATTCTATCTTATATCATGATAGATGTGGTCAATATTATCAGAATGATAGTAAGAAGGTGAGCAGAGTTGAGCAAAACTGGAATAAATCTGGAGGAATTGGTGGCTTCCTAGTAGCTTTGATTTCTTCAGGGAAATAAGATAATTTTGCTCTTACTGGACCTCACATAGCTTCAGAATGATGAAAGTACTTTTTCCATAACTAGCTTTCTTGCCTTGTGTATTAGTCTCAAAAATTTGGTGACAGTGACAAGTTCTCATTATTTCAGACTAAATGGTCATGATTCGTATCCTGCTTCATTAGAAGCAGTTTTTCTTTCTACCAGTGAGAAAATCACAAGATACGAGTTTCTCTTTGCTCATTAGTTTGCTTCCTCCAGTCTGACTATAATTTTAGTAGCGTAAGTAACAATATCCCTATGTAAATATTTTTATGTTCACGACTTCTAATTCAAAGTGTTCTTCTAATATAAATTGTTAATGAATGAATAATGTTTGAAGCCCTGAGCAATTATGGTTGATTTATTCAACTTACTTTCACCTGCAATCTGACTTATTTTATATTAGCTGTGTGGAATTTTAAAACTTAATGAACTGCCTCAAGCATTTCCTCTCATGTTCTCCTTCTTCGTCAGATAAATTGCCGTATAACCTAAGGAACTTCAGAGCAACTACCTTGATGAGACCTCATTTCTTTTACAATTCCCAAGATTTTGTCTTACAATGAATTGTACGATTCATTGGTCTCTCCACCAGAGTAAAAACTTCCTTACTAGCCGCTATCAATGCCCTAGCCAATTTTCAGTTACTTCTTCAAATAAACTTAACCTGGAAATGCTCATTGGCTGAATGTAAATTGTAGGGTCTGTTCTCCATACAAGGATTTTGCTATATACTACAACAATCGTGATACAAGTTATAGATTTTTCTTCTATAAATTCCACCAGTGACTTCTCAAAAGTTGATTCAAAAATGTGAACAGTAGACAGTATCTGGGCTAATCCTTTGTTACGTGAGAATGTCAATTATTTCCATCTTTTGGAAGATGAAGGTGTTTCTGTAATAGGACTCCGTTCTTGTCTCTTGAAAACAAGTAGAAGAGGTGGCCTAGTGCTAGAGATGGGTATGATTGTGTATCCCTGTTTTAGAGCTTCTAGCCTGTTCAAGAAAGATCAGAGTTCTACCTGCGTATCTCTGCTGTTTCTAAAAAGAATAGTTTGTTCCCTTGGAACACGTTTGTTTTATTCTGTATCTAGACAAAGAATAAGTATCTACCGTATCTAGAAAAGTTTTCTTTAAGAGCTTTTTTGCTGGCTGGCTGGCTTTTACTTGAGTTGCATTTCTGAAGTTGTGGAATCTATGTAATTTTGTGCTTGGCTTCTTCAAGTCTTACATTTTATCTTTTATGTTTGGCATGAACTGGGAAATTATTTTCATTTTACATTTTGTGGACACCACTTAGCCTTGCCTTTTAAAAGGCAAGATGTCCTGTTCAGTCTCCGATTTGTCAAGAGTTGCAAGGATAAAAATTTTCTAGAAGTTTAAACAAACTGGAAAACCCTTAGGTACTTTGGAATATCACTTTCTGTCATTATTTTTTCATGAGTATCTGTAATTTTAGCCACTGAGGTATCATCTCACACAATGTCTACTGAGCCACACTTTCTGTCCATTTGAGATCAGATGTTCTACTTCCCAAGTTAATGTTGCCTTATATGAGATATTCCTGCTTTAGGGAAAAAGATTGGTAGCTTGACTAACCCTGTTGCTTATTCACTGAAGGAATAATTTATGACTTTGTAATTTGATTAACATGCTTAATTTAGAACAGCATCTAAATAACTGTAAATGAAATGCTGATTTCAATTTTTTAAAACCATGAACTGTTGTTCTTTTTTTAAGCAACAGACAGATGCTAAATATTCTTTATTTTAATCTAGTTGCTTCTGTGATCAATATTTATGCTAGCTGCTTACTATCAGCAGGTCTTATTTGGCCTCTGTCCTCCTGAATACTGGATAGTTACTTTTGTTTAAAACACTGTGTAGCGACGCAGAAATCTATCTGTAATTAACATTATAGCATTATATATTAATTTCTCCAGTGCTGAGTATTTTTTCCCCTCTTCATTTCCTTTTGGTCTTCTCAATTTTGTGCTGTTAAATTATAGCAATTAACTTTTACTGTTTTCTTTCTTTTTAACACCAACCACCCCTTGGCTCGTGTCTGTGTATGCATGCACTGCCTTTACTGGGGGAAAAATGATAGCACTAAAACTTGTCCAGATTTACTGTCTTGATCGTAGAGTCTATTTTCAGACCAATGTGCTGAAATAAAATGTGATGTCTACCCAGAGACAGGAGGTTAGCATTCTTTTCACATCTAAATTGCATGAAATAGTGTTGTAGAATTGTATGAAACTATATAGAAATTTTCTATCCTTCAAATCTAATTTACTTCGGTCATGGTAGGAATTTTTGCTTGTAAGTCACTCAATTGGTCCTGGAAATCTCAGCTACCAGTATTTGAAGAATTGATAGTTTCATATAACTGCCTTAAATTGTTGTTCTCTGTATTTTAAGACAAATTCATAGAGGCAGTTCTTAATCTTTGAAAGCCTAGACGTTCAAATTAAAGAGTAAAACAACAGAATTATATTTTGTTAGCATCTGATTAGGGATTGCCAAACCATACAAATAGTTATAGTGGGTTTTCTAGTTATTTAAGTCATTCCCTTTGAGTCATACGGTTTATAATTACTGTAATATTTAAGCATCCTCTTGAAGGCTCTGAAGAAAAGAAAAACTGGAACTCAATTATATAGTATATAAACTATTTATCCTATAATTAGAAACTAGCTTTTCTCAATTTAACGTTTTTATAAAGATAAATAATTCCTTTAATTGTTTATTCTTAATGCTTTATCTGGGTAGTCTAGCATTTTCATTCCAACTGATATCTACTTTTAAAACACCCAAATGTAATAATTATCTTTTTTAATAATCATTTTTGGCTTGTGTGTCGTATGGATGCCGGACTCCAAACTGCTGAAGATGTTTCCTTAGCTCCAGTTTTATTCATTCAAATGTCATTTTAAAATTAATAACCTTTGATTTTTGGTAATTTTTATATTAAAAAGTTGATGGATTAAGTATTATCTGCATTGCAACTTTTATACTTGTTCTTGAAATACTGTGATTTTTTTTTTATCTCTTTGGAAATGGTCAAGTCTTACTAGTCTGATGATTGGGGGGAAATCTTCAATTGTTTTTAATAATTTCTGAATAAAAGTATTTTATATGAAATTTTGTTATGATGAAGGGTCTGTACTTGCTTGTACAATTTTGTAATATTTGATTTCATCTCAAGAGATATGAATAGCAGATTCTTCACTCGGTTTGTGAAATCAGGAGTTTTATAGTTGGCCTTTTCATCTGAGTTTGCCACCAGATGCAGTTCTAAAGGAAGCAAATTTGCTAAGTCTAAAACTTAATAATATTACTATGAAATATAGTGCTTTATGTCAGGAAAAGAGAATTCAAGTCAGATCTTGAATACTGGCACACATATTCCTGATTATTAATATTTGCTGAAAAAAATACGAATTTGAAATTATTTTAAAATATTCCAGTAGAAAGATATTATTCCAGATTTTTTTTTTACAGCAAGTTAAAAATAGAAATCATAATAAAATCATCTAGGCTTTGCTATAATAATTATTTATATATCTTATGCTTGAAATCTGTTCATATCTTATTTTCCACCTTGGTTTAATCCCTTCGGTATTTCCAGGTTTTTTTCCCCTTTTCATTTGAACATATTTGATCAGCTGCTAATATGGTTACTGAATTTTCCTGTATCACACGGGTATTGCTGGCATCACAATTAGATCTCTGTTTAGCAAGCAGAACATCTGTGCAATATCTTCAGTTTTACAGTAGTTTCGATGTGTGATTATTAAGTACACGATTCTAAAGACAAATATGGGCTCTTCTGCTAGTCTGGAGCTTCTGGTGTGGTCTTATTTCACCAGAACTGGAAGGTTTTTAGGTGACTTTTATGAGAAGTTTATCTCAGCAAGCTAACAGTCATAAAAACGAGAGCAGCACAGATCTGCCTTTTGGCCCCTGTGAATGGCATAGGGCCCACTGCAGCATCAGTGGTGGCAAAACTCCCCCCTGCCCTGCCCCAAACTTTGGTCACTAATGTCCTTGGAATTTTTGCACTATGTTTTACGTGTTCCTGGGTTATATGCACACACAAGCCTGAAATCATAAAGCGCTTCTTGACTTGTGCTTCTGTTCCAAACATACTTGATGCCGTCAAGAAAGCCTGTTTCTATAAGATAAGAAAAGGCGCTAGGGCTTTCCAGGTACCAGGCACGGCTCAGTGCTGCCACATCACTACCCAAACCTACAGCTTAGAGCAATCTTGCTAAACATACATGTAACAGTTAACAGTTCTATCTCCTCTTTTTGTTTTTTTGAAAATAACTGCCTCGTGAGCATCCCAGAAATGACAGGTGTCCAGTGGGTTCATGGTACCTTCAAGCTACGGTTTCCCTTCAATCAATTATATCCTTACTTTAATGGCTTCTGACAATAAACTGTTTTGGAACCCCTTTCCCAATGGATAGGGATACACACTGGTTTTAGAAGTGTTAGCTCTCAGCTGTGCCAAGAAATTCCCTGGCAAACAACTAATTATGTCCACAGATAGAGTCTGACAAAACATTTGCTTCAAGCCACAAGTCAGAGGCTTAACCATTGTTTGTGTCAAGTTACTTTACAGCTTGTGATTTCGGTTAGTTGGGTGGGAATGTGGCTGTGAAGCAGTGTTCTTTGTTTGAGGCACAGGCCCCCGCTTTAGCCAGCTTATAGAGCCATACGTAAAATGGCCTCTTTGCTTTCACTTAACAGGATGCTGTTCACCTTTCTGCTCTGCTGAGCACCATTTCATGACTTCACAGCCCAGGAATTAAACCCAACACACAAAGCAGCTTTACCAGTAATTGTCTGCAGATTAAATTAAATGCCTGTTCTCATCCAGTGTATCTGAATTGTATCAGACCCACTTCTCAGTTTACACACTTGTTCCTGTCAGTAAGAGGCAGCTACTGAAAAGCACTGCAGTCCTTGGAAGCTTGTCTCTCGGTGATTCAATGAAAGTACTGGGGATTTTGTGTGTTCAACGTGATGTTAATTCTATTGTGCTTCATAATGAAAAAAAATAGCTTAGTCTGCCAGTGTAACACCAACGTATTTCATGGATGGCGCTACTGTCGGTAGCTCTGTTTTATGCTGCAGCTTCTAAATCCCCACTGTCACAGCGTCTGACAGTTTGAAATTTTGGGGTTTATTTTCATCCAAAATTTTGAGGAATGAATAAAATTCAGATTTTTTAAAAATCAGATCAATTTGGTAAAACAATCTTGACTAGCTTAATTAAGTTGTGCCTTTTTCCTTTCATTTTTGTGAATGACATTTTCATATGTGGAGAGTATAAAGCCATTGATTTTAGGAAGAAAACATTTAAACATAACAAAATTAAAGACCCAGTCAGTTTCTGCTGAAGTAGCTTTACGGAGGTATTTCTTTTATTTTTATTTTCTCACAATTGTTTACTGTGCAACTGAATTGTGCAACTGTTCAACAAATTCTTCAGTCAGAATGTGCTGCACCCTGCTTTTTGCTTAAAAAGTTTATCTCACTGCTGACTGTCCAGGTGATGAATAAGAGTTTGGGGCTCACCATCTTTTTTAAAATTTCACAACCTCCAATTTCTCATTAGCAGTATGCTTCATGGTTTCCAAATTCATCCCACCAATCTTTCAAACACCAACACGTTATCGCATTACTCAGTATAATCTTTGTATAGCGATTTTGATACTATATGTGAAACTCATCTTGAAACTTGAATTTGGTGCTGTATTCTGTAAAGATGCAAAGAGAATATGGACTTACCTTCATATTTTGTAATGCAGAGGAGCCTGGTGAAAAGTTGGCCCTAATCCATTGGGCCTCAGACAAACGCCCCTGAACTGTGATGGTTTTATTTATGAAAAATGCCAAAGATCACTCCTTTCAAAAGAATAATGTAGTCTTTAATGGCCAGAGAGCCTTTAGAGAGAGTTGTTTTTTTAACACTATTTCAATCCCTCCAAGTTTTAACATGCTCTTGTCAAACAGTTAATCAATTGGACAATACTGAGTCATTTTAAGAGTGGGTCAAGAATTAAGGTACTTTTTTAATTGCACCGTGCTTTCTAGTCAGAGAAGGAGATAGAGTATACTTTTGACAATTAAAGGCAGGTGAATTGTTTTCTGCTAATATTTTATTTTTTTTTTAAATGATTAAGCTTTTTTTAGTTTCATAGAATATGAAATTCTACTGGCTGAAGGAAAAGTTTTTATTTTTTCTCCTAAATTGCTTGACAAGATTTCATGCATATCATGCCTGGAAACTCATGTACAAGCATTAGAAAGAAGACTTATAGTAAATGGACTGTTTTATTTACTGCTGTGCTGGCTTCCTCAGACCACTTTTCTTGCTTTTTTTTTTTTTTTCACTGATGCTTCTGGTGAGTAGATGGAAACACAAGAATCATAGAATCATAGAATGGTAGGAGTTGGAAGGCATCTCTGGAGATCATAGTCCAAACCCCCTGCCAGAGCAGGATCTCCTAGAGCAGGCCACACTGGAAAGTACCCAGGCAGGTTTTCGAAGTCTCTAGAGAAGGAGATCACACACCTTCTCTGGGCAGCCTGTTCCAGGCTCCATCATTTTCACAGTAAAGAAGTGTTTTTTCATGTTGCAGTGGAACTCCCTGTGTTCCAGTTTGTACCCGTTGCCTCTCATCCTATCACAGGGCACCACTGAAAAGAGACTGGCCCCTTCTGCTTGATGGCCATCCTCCAGATATTTGTAAACATTAATAAGATCCACTCTCAGTCTTCCTTTCTCCAGACTGAACAGCCCCAGGTGTCTCAGCCTTTCCTCACAAGAGAGATGTTCCAGTCCCTTAATCATCTATGTAGCCTCCGTTGGACTCTCTCCAGTATTTCCCTGTCCCTCTTGAACTGGGGAGGCTGAANTTCCCCTCCTGGTGTATGCAGCAAATCTCTCTCTAGGTCCGACCTTTAGCAACATAATCTAACATGTATAGCTCCTTCCTATTTGAATACAAGTTGTGCTTATTCTAAACTCCTGTAGTTTTGGATAATGTCTTTAGTACCACACACTTGTAAGTATTTAATTTTCTTTGTATATATATATATATATATATAAAACTTCATAGAGAACTTATTAGGAAGCAAGGTGGAGTAGTGATTAGAGTGCTTCACATGGGCTGGTCAAGGTTTGCATTACAGTATGTCATCATGACCTGCTTTGGTGCTCTGGCTACACAAATGAGGTTGCTGAGAAAAACTGAGACATTTGCTTAGAGCTTAGCCTAGATTAGATGAAGGTAATAGTATGATATTGTAGGTGCTTTCTCAACNACTCCCAGGTCCTTCTCCACAGAGCTGCTTAAGATCCTCTCTAATGGCTACTGCACTTAAATATTTCGTCAGAAGGATTTTCATTCCAAAATCATGGTGAGTTGATTACAAAATAGTCCTAAAGTGAGAGAATGTTGATATGTCCTTTCCTGAGCAAAGTGCCAAGATCTATCAGGTGAGTATCAATACCCTTAAAATCACAGCTTTGTCAGAATTTGGAGGGCTCTATTGCATTACAGCGCTGGAAGTCTCCATCAGCAAAATGATGAATGTATTTTTTTGTCAGTGACACAGGAAGGACGTCAAGAAAGAAAAGAAAAATATGAAGGCTATATTTCTACCAGGACTGTGACATCAAAGTACTTTCTTAGGAAAAACTGAAGGATTATTTGTTTTGTGTCTGCACAGGCAGCCGCACAGGCTGCTTCCAGCATGTCAGTTGTGTTTACTCAGCCTGCTTTTGCTTAAAGTACCAGCAAAACGAGAAGCTGTTGCTACCTTAAATGACGTGCTATCAGGGCAGGATGTACATGATCATACATGTTATTCCACGCTAGACTTCACTTCACTGCCTTTTTTTTATTTTATTGCTAACGTGGTAGATTTACTTCTGTCCTACTCAGTGTCAGTCTGATTCAGTCTTTGTTCTCCATTCACATGACCAGAACTCTCACCCAGGACCTTATCATTTCATGTCTTGACAACTCCAGTTGTCTTCATTCTAGTCCCAACAAATACTGGCTTGNCTTCCAAAATTGTCCTATTATTAGAGGTAGGAGATTTTCTTATTACAGAACCTAACAAAGAAACATTGATCTTCTGCAATGTAGGCCTAATTTGTTCAATAGCCAGCTACCTAATACCTAACAAGTATGCTTCAAAGTCAAAGCTTTATTTAAATACTGTTGAAACCTCTAAATAGTGGTGAATAGTCTACACAGAAATCTTTGATTTTGTTCATTTTCCATAAGCAACTGCATCCAGCCTGATCAGGACCTGTAACTTTCCTGAAATGTTATTTAGATCTTGTCTGTCTGGAGGTGAGTAGGAAAATTAGAAGTATTAGGACTATATGTGTGATTGAAGAATTTTAAATCTCACCTCTTACTTGCCTTATATCCCCTTCTCTTTAGCAAGCTTTACTCAAGTTCTTTAACTGCCTAGCTTACATTAGTATTGTGTATTTCTGTACCGAAATACTTGCTGTATAGTTATATATTCTCTAATTAAGAGAAAATGACGTGAAGAGAACTAGCAGAAGGACACTGTCATGGGATATAGAGAGACAAATTGTAGTCTACAAGGAACTTAAGTATGTTAATAAACATTAATATACCAAATTAATCTCTGTATATAAAATCAGTACCCTTCTGATCACATCATTCTATTTTTTAATAATGTTAAGCCTACGTATATCACATTTTTGTACAACTGTAATGGTAATATTATTGCAAGGGTGTCTCTAAATATGTCCCGGTCTTTGTAATCGACTTCTTTATTTTATCTAAGCTTTTTAGGTATAGTTAAATATATTTCCTGTGTTAGTCAAAACTACAAGTGCCACCTGCCATGGCAAGACTCATAACTAATCCAGTATTTGCTGGTCAAGTGAAAAAATGTAGAATTACTGTAAAGTAAGCTNTTTCTTGTTATTTTGATGTATCATTGTTTCCTCTCTTGTATTGTGGGATTATTTGCTTTGTTTTTAGACCCCACCTTATACTTGAGCTGCTGACTATAAGGCATCTGCAAAGCCAGCCTTTATTGTCCTCTGAAGTGTTTCTGACAAATATCTTTACATTTCCCTCATGCTATTTAATGCATGGTATTAATAAAAAATCCTCGGTGCTATTTCATTGTCTTTTCATTCCTTCCTAATTGGGACCTCTAAATTCTACTGCAGTTTGACTATATAATAATAATACTAACCCATCATAATACTTTACAAAGCATGTGGGAACTCTTGGCTACTACCAAATGAAGCTCTGAGACCTGGGAAATGTATTAACTGAGCATCTCATCCATATCAGTCCATTTAATGTGCTTTTTTTGACAGTAAGTTGATAGTGAAAATGTGTTTAGTGTTGGGTTTTTTTGTGTGTGTGCATTAAGATCAAGAAGTAAGCTTTTTTTTAGATATAGCTATGGTCTTTTTCCTTATGCATGTTAGTATGGCATAAGGGCCTAATTGCTATTTAGATGCCTAAGACTAAAATTAGATTCCCCTGAGATCCTCAAAATGGTTGCTTACCAATAGCTTAAAAACAACAGACACCCAAGTTCCCTGAATATTATCCATTCTTTTTTATACCAAATTAGCTAAAATCCTTGCTATGCACAATCAGGTCCTGTGCACCATGCTGACCTGCAGCCTAGCAGCTGAGCCCCTTGTGGGTTTTAACATAACGTTCACCTGCCTCCTTCCCTCCTGCTAGAGTTCTCTCTGTCAGCACAATGGATGGTGATTTTAGAGGATGACATGCTGCATGCCCTCCTTGGTCTGGTTTTTGCACTCCTTTGTCCGGTTGGGTTTTGCTTTGAGTTTTGTTACTATGAAAAAAACTGTTGACTTTGCTCTTGGGTCAGGTTCCTGATGCCGAGTGAGCATTTCCATTTTGGACACCAGTAAAGTAGGCGTGGAGCTGGACATGACCTGTCAAGATATCTTCTCCTATACTTTGTCTAATGTCTGGTATAGGTAGCTTCTTCCCTTTACTTTCTGTCCTTCATGATCTCTTTGTAAGGTGCTTCACTTTGGCCAGACGTTTTGTACAGGTGCTGGATGCCTGTCTCAGAGCGCTGATGTTCTTTACATTGCAGGACACTTACAGTTAGGCATTGCAGTATTGAATGGAACAATACAAAAACCCTTTTGTGCATTCTGGCATAAATCTCTTCTGGAAACAAGAATTCAGGTCATATTTACAAGGATCTAGAGATGTCTAATGATGAAGATAGTAAACTAATGGTATTTCCAAAGAAGTATAAGCAGCTTGTATTGTTTTTACATCATCTGCTAATTTCATAGTTTTCTAGGTGCCTCCCTCTGGTTTCTGTCTGCCTGTGAAGTCCCACAATTTTGTAAGAGGCAAAATATTTGGGTGATGGGCAAGTGGAAGGGAAACTTATCTATGGCTATCTTCTTATGGATCACAGTGGCTTTGAACTACTTCATTACTTGTTCATTAGTTCATGTTACAGTTGATACCAAGTTAATCCTATTAGTATTTAGTATGTTACACAGCTTTGGAAGTGATAACACAGGAAGCTTCTGGAAGGAAGTAGTTTGTAGCCTGAGATTGCTGTGAAAGATTTCTTATCTTCATTCCAAACTGGGAGAAGGGCACCATGGGCAAAGACTCTTAGGGATCATGAAGGAGATTACATAATTACAGAAAACAACAGTAGTTTTGTTAGAAGCAAATGTACTATAAGCTACCACAAAATAGTAATGTATTGAACTACTGCAAGTAAATTTCCCAAAGAAGGAAAGGGCAATTTCATAAGTACTTATTTCTCTTTCTAATCAATGATAGTATGATCCAAGAAAATATTTCCCAGATACAGTAAATCTTAGCTTTTGCTTCTGATTTAATTTTGAAGAGTGAATTGCATTGGGCTTTTCTTAATCAATTTAGTTGAGATTTCTGTTTAGCCTGAACAAGATAATTACAGAAGCTGAGTTTGCAATATCATGGTTAATCCCTACTGTGGCAGAGGGGAAAAAAGGTAGAATTTTAAAGTCACCAAATTTTAATGTGTTTAATTTACAAATGGAAAACAGTACTATATGTAAGTGATTACCATAACTTTTAACTGTGAAAAGGCCTATAGGAAAGTCATCTGAAATTTAAGTACACAGATAAGTTATTGGACTAAGAATTATTGTATGATTGTATGGAAAGCAGAAAGTAAGGAAAACATGGCAATAAAAAATGGTGGGATAAAGGCTGTCTATAAACATTGCCATGTCTGTAATTGTTAACAAATGCAGCCTGTGAATGGCCTGCAAAGTTTTTATTGTATTCTGAGACTTTGCAAGCCCGCACTAGAAAGTGGTTAGGTATAAATCTAGCATATTTAAAGAAACATTGCTTAAAGAATACTTGGGATTGAAAACCACATTTGTAGACAATATGATAAATGCAATAGGGATATCCTGTGAAATGGACCTTTATTAAGCTTGATCACTGCAAAATAAAAATCCAATTAAGGCATTGAAAAGATAAAGAAAGACCATCTGTGAGGGAATTTGCCACAGATCTAATGGTAAGCTAATTTTTAGATAAAGGGGGTACTGTACTTTTCAGGGGATGAATTAGAGATGTTAGGAATCATTTTAGATTGATTCTTTGCTATGAACCTGAACAAATTGGATAAAAGCAATGGAAGCAATACTTGTACGTCAGTTAAACACAAGGTTATAAACAGATTCTTTCTTTCTGGATGATGACACTGCAACCCACCATGTTTCTGCAAACGCATGAAGTGATGTTGGGGGAAACGTATTTCCTACCCTGAGATATCTTACCCGATTTCTGAAAGCTAGCAGTGACCATATGCACTAAACTTCATTTTCTCCCAGAGATGATGTTAGTGAGCGTAGGATAACGAGTTTCATGTGATGGAGCAGAGGCAGCTTTTGTATTGCTTAACCAAGGACTGTTTACCACTAAGAAACTGATTCATGGTTGGTTTTGTAGGAACAGAGGAAGATAAAGTCTGTTTTGTTATTTTTTTTTTTACAGGTAAGTTTTCAGGTTCTGGTAAACAAATTCCTTAGCGAGAGAAAAAAAAAGATTGTGTGTATATATATATATATATA
>VWZK01017631.1:280322-313701 GCA_013396935.1 Baryphthengus martii | reverse complement strand
TCCAGACCATGGCTACTTTTGATCCTGTCAGCTATTGTTCATGTTTTTCAGAGAGAGAGGTATGTTGCATGAGTAACACTTGAAGCTTAATTACATTGACCAAGGGATATGTATTTTAGAATGGTTTGTTTTGGTTTAAGTTTCTCTTATCTTCTCGATAACACGGGAATAGCTCTAGGACAATCTATTGCAGACTGTCTCCACTCTAGTTAGCAAAATTCAGAGGCGGTGCAGGAGACTCACGCATACAGATGAAGCTTGCAGAACTAGCTTCTGAAGCTTTTCCCCCTCCTAGATGTTTTACTTGAAACTGGTTTTAGGTATAAAACCTCAGTTCTGACCTTTGTGAGGAAATAATGAGTGGTAGACAGTTAAAGGCCAAATGCCAACCGTATTTGTTCCCTTTTGCAATACTGCTTAAGTAAAGTAAGTTTGTGAGAGCCCTAAAGCAGCACTTAATCCACAGATGGCTGTATACAGAAATTGCACCATCTTCCATAGCAATTTTGGCTTGTGGTTGGCCAATCTATGAGCCACAGTAGTCAAACTGAAGCCAAAGGAGTTATTGTGGATTAGGTTAATGTCACTAAGGTCAGCGGCTGGACCTGAAGTATGTATATGCATCTATCTCCATTCTTTGCCTTTTATGTTTTTTCTATAAAACAGCATGCCCTAATATATTCACCGATTTTTCTGCCTCAGTCCAGTCCTCAGTGATGATAAGAACTATGCAGGCCTTAATATACACTGTGTAATACATGCAGTATTTGTTCTCTTCTTAACATGCCTGATTTATTTCATATCAACCTATTGGCCTCTATCTACCAAAGCTCTTAAGGGATTCCATAATATAAAAACAGTGGGCACTTTGTTGGCGTTTAATTAGTGTCAGCATTGGAGCTATGTAAAACTAAAATTGCAAAAAGAAAGTGTATTTTGTGCTGTGCGTGCATCATTTTGATAGCCCAATGAATCCTTTTCTTTAGGAAAAATGGTTGCAGACACAATAAATGAGATATATTTTTCAGTTTGGGCATAAATTCTGAGTCATTGAAGAGAATATTTAAGGGATTTGCTAATAACTGGTCCTATCAAAAGAGAAGTTAAAATATAGGAACTACATTTCTACACTAATAGAAACTGGTGTGAGATCTGGTCCATCTTATTATAGAAGCCTTTCAGCTTTGTTGTGTTGGTCTCAAAGATGCCTAGCTCAAAATGTGATGTCAGTAAGCCTACTGGCATTTTACAAGTGAAGATGATCCCTACCAATTTCAGACAATGCGCTTAAATCTGTAGTCCCAAAGAAAGACTTGTTTTTTACTAGTAGTAATCCTTTAATTGACTGGGTGTGGAAACACCACAGGGCCTCTTCTGGCTTCCCTGATGAGAGGCTTTCTGTGTATAATCTGTTACAGATGTTTTTAAAAAATGCCCTGTTATAAAGCTCAGGAAGTTTTTTATCTTTCTTCGAATATTTGTAAAGCTCTTATGTTCGATATATATTTAATGATACAAATGTGCTTTATGCAATGGATATTAATAGGTAGAGTAAGTATTGGATAGAGTTAAAATAATCTAGGAATAATCAGCAAGATTTTTTGACACACAGCAGGCTGAACCAACAAAATAATACAGTTATCCTGTCTATCAAGAGCTAGAAACATTATATAGGCTTAGGAAAGCTTATGCAATATCTACCAAGTGTGTGGTCATATTACAGTACATAAAAGTGCACTGAATTGTACCTTATTTAGAATGAAGTATGCTAAATACCTTCCTTAAGACTTTTTTTGCAATGTAAGATATCTACAAGTAGTGAAAGTATTCTTTCTTCATAGTCCTGGAGATCTAAAGCTCTTTTTACTTTATGAGTTTATTTCAACTGGAACTTCCACAGTCCATTTGTAGCAGGACTAGTTAGAACTAATTTTAAAACTGAAAAGAAGGACATTAAACGCAGAAAAGGGTACTGGTAAAACAGGGCAAACATTTAAGAGGAAAAGCTACCATCAAAAAGTTAATTGTAGTTACATTTTGTAACTAAATTTCTGCATTTGTAAATATGTGTGCATTGTATAAAAAAGTAAGTAAAAATATTTGCATTTCTTTCTTTCTGTTGATCTTTTCAGACATATTTTAAAGCAACAAAATATGGTAATTTCTCTCAATATGAATCAAGAGAAAGTATATATGCTCCTTACCTCTTCCCTCCTTATTCCTTTTCACTCACTTGCGTGTTTTTTTCCCCTAAGCATCACAATTCTGCATATTAATTTCTTTCTTATTATTATTATTTGTCCCATTATGAAGCCTATTTTTCCTTTCTAAAGCAAGGAATCATGAAGAATGGCTCAAAGTCCAGCGTAATGTAGATGGCTGGCTGAACCATTAAATCCCTAAAATACCTTTTAACAATTGAAATCTTTAATACAAAGAATAATTGTAAGCTTCTTAGCCCTTTTTTTTTGTTGTGATATTTGATGATCTTTTTGTCAAATACTATATATAATTTTGCTCTAGCTCATTTTTCTGGAATTAGAGATTAATTCACTGCTGAACATTCCCTATCTGTTCAAGATACTTCTGCCAAGATGAGACAGTTTAAGAGAGGAATATATAATTTCATCCTCAGTTTTATATACTATACCATTGCCAGTAGACAAGATTTTTATACTGTAAAAAGTATGTGAGAGGTGCCTAATTTAGAAGCTATTCATTCTATAGGAATATGCTGGGGTTTACAAATCTGATTTGGGGAAAAGCTACAATCAGGTCAAAGAACTAGCAGGAAAATCCTTATATGAATGTTAGGTGCATCTCAATTCAATTTCAAATAACATTATTTCTCAGCTATCACTGAAGTTGGCGTTAGTGAAGACTAACAGCTTGCCGTGATGGAAGAAAAGATAAAATACAATTTATTGCACTGTGCCAATATTCAGTGCTGTAATAAGCATCTGAAAGACATTGAGAGCTGTCCAGGACAGCATTCTGCTTGCAAAATAACTGAAAGGTTTGACATGCAGTAATTTGAATCCTGCTTGGGGCCATATTAATGACTTCCTAATTCCTCTAAAAATTATGAAAGATAAGACTAAACAAATTTTCACTGAAACTAAATGCCTAATTATAGTCTTGAAAGCTACTCCATGAGCAAAGGAGTAAGATGTGCCTGAGGGAGAAAATGCTTCTGTCAGGGGCACACACGGTACAAACTGCTCTTTTTGTACAGAGATGCGGCATCATTCTTAATTGTGTTACAGAGTGCAGGACTTAAGAGTTACAAGTGCAGCAGTTTGATATTTGGGGCCCGGGGTAAATGAAATTCAGGGTACTGATTGTTTTTGAATGTCTATCACAGAAGAAAAACATAGCACAGTGGATCTTAAATTTTTATCTCTTCTATTTCTGTCCTCAGGACTGCTCTTGTCTCACGGAGATTTATCTGAACTGGACCTACAACTCTTAAAATGTTGGGCGTTGCTCTTCCAGGTTCTCATGTCCCTCAGGTTATCCTCTGAGAGCAGTTATTCAGTCACACGCTGTCAGGATACTGACAGACTCCAGTTGCTCTAACCAGCCAGTAACCATCTACCTCTGTAATCTTTTTCCTGCAACTTCTTTTCACCATCCGAAGTATTTAGACACCTGTGCTTGAAGTCAGCTGTAGTGTAGCATAGCTATATATCTATTTTTCAGACTGCTGTGAAGCAGTCAAGCTGTGAGAAAGAGCTGTGAGAAGGGAACGCAACTAAATGGTGAGAAAGAGCTGTGAGAAGCCTCATCTAGGGCCTCCGACCTTATACCTCTGCCCACAGCTTCAGGAGCTGCACTTAAACTCGGGGCCTTGGCTTCCTGGCTTGGCCTGGTACCTACCTCATTGCTACAGGCTTGTCTGGCAACGTGGACTCTTGTCACTGTCACTGGAGCTGCTTTGCTGTTCTGTTTTGAGCAGTGGGGCCTGTGTAGTGTGTTGGTGAGGTCAGTGCCCTGCCTGCCACGCTACCACCCTTCATGCCGGGTTTACCTTCCCTTATGGAGCAAGGACAACTGGAAATGTCAGATCATCACGTGGCATTTATTTTGGAGCTGAGAAAATACTAAGAACATTTCTGACCTCCTGTACCTTTAAATCACCTTGTTTAATTAGATAGCATGCTAGTTTACCTATTGTTCTATATGCTGCTTAGATAGGGTAATTAGATTAGGGGCATTAATGTTCTACTTCTCCCTAATCATTGAGAAGGAGACAGTCCTGGTCTGCATTTTTGTAAACAAACTGACAAATATATGGATAGTTACATGGAGCTGGATGCTTTTGTAATTTAAGTAGAAGCCCATCTGAAATACAGGTAGACATAGAAAAGAAAAGCGTAAAGCCAAAAGTATGTGCTACCATAAATTACATAGAAAAAAATAATTTGATGTAGAGAGTGGCCATTCCCCTTCTGTGCTGCTTTAGTGCAACTATCTCAGAAGTCTAAGTGAACAGGAACTACTACTTGGGATATTTTTCATTCCTATTGACAGATTTTGGGGAAATTCCATATAAATCAGCATTTTAATTAAATTGTTAAGGTAAATCTTTCTAATACAAGCATAGATGATTTAATATAGATGTATATCTGGCACATGTATTTTCAGATTAATCATAAATTTATTTTCTGAAAGTTGGAATTCTACTTGCTGAAACACGAACTTTCATTTGCATGCCAGAAAAGTGAATTTTTGAACTATGCTGTAGTTTGTAGCTGCTAGAGAAGCAAAGTAACATTGTGGACACATATGTGTTTATGAATGTGCAGACTACTTTGAGGAAACGCCTGTATGAATTTCAGAGTCTTTGTGAAGTATTTCTGTTATTGGTACTGTGGTTCTACCCTCAAGCACCTGGTTCTTCTGGTCAAGTTTTATTGTTATTCAACACCGGAACTTGCAATGAGTACCCAGCCCAACAGGGAAGGTAATTTTATTTTATTGGATGTTTCATATTGCTCTGTTTAATATGAGATGGAGTAATGTCGTAGCATGACACTTCACGTGACACACCAGATGTATGAGAGAGTCGGATTTTGCTATTACATTGGCATTTGTCAGTCTCAGGAAAAGGAAAAGAGAATGCCTGTGTGTATTGGGAAAAAGGCTGTATCTTTTCTTACATGTCTATAAACAAAACTATTAGTCCTCTTTCAATGTTTTGCCTTTGTTTTCATTTGTCTTGTTAATTCCTCCAGGTGTACTTTTGCATTTGGTCAATCGACACAGAGGATCTCCTTTTTCATCAGGTAGAGGAGTTTCTCTTCACCCCTAGTTTAGTGAAGCTTTTTTTTTTCTAGAGCCTCAGTAGCTGTCATTACTCCCATCAGCACTGCACACTCGCTACCTCTTCTCCAAATCCTTTTCCACCTCCACACCATCAGTATCTGAATGGGTTTTCTGTCGCTCAGCCTTTTCTGCTGACTAGTCTAATGCTCTCAGTATTTCCTTTTTGTGACTCTAACTGCCCTGCTAGGCCTTCAGCTCTAGGTTTCTTCCCAGCTTCGAGTCTCAGTGCAGCTCCTGCTTCACATTAATTCACTGCTTCCCTGCTGAATTGTATGTTCCTTTATCATCTCTTTGCCGCATTCCACTCCCCTTTTTGGCTCGAATCACAGGGCTGTATTGATTTTCTCACACTTTTTCACTTGGTTTTCTGCTTCCGTGCCTCACTGATCCCTCCCTCCCTCCCTCCCTTCTTTCAAGTCTAACTTTTCATCTATCTCTGTATCAAACAGTCTCGCCATCATCAGGAACATACTTTTGCTACTAGCGCCTTGTCGCTTGCCAAACAATCTCCTTTATTTTTTTCCTCGCTAAATAATTTCTGGCCAGTATGCCACATCCAACTGCCCTTTTTCTCTCCATCTTTTGTTGATTGCATTGACTTGTGCCTCATCTTAAATTATTGAGTAGAAGGGTAAGAAATTTGAAACCAATGTGAAACATTATTTTTGGGCAGCACATTGTTCACGGACTATCAATATGACCTGGATTGTGTGGCCTTTCAGTCAACAATAAATCACCTGCCGATGTGGATAGGAGTAGTTTTGTGCTTTGTGTTGCTCTAAGGCATGTATTTATATCATGTGCTGTACAGCTGTGGGACTTCTTTGTGTTGCACAAAGAAAAGCAAGTGGGACCTAGTCTGCAGTCTTGCATCTTGAGAAGGACACATTTGCTCTGATGTTTAATAACTTCTAACTGTCATCATCATCATTTATAGTCTGTAACCATTTCCCAGGACACGAGTCAATTACCTCTTAAAGAAGATACTAATAGATTACAGAATAAGTGTTGCTATGCGTTCTTGGCTTTCTGAAAAAGCATGTGTAACCAGAAAAGCCGCTGTGGGTTTCTCTAAATGTTAAGGCAAAATTTCTACTTCTGGTCATAAGTTTGAAACACTTCAGAAGAGATAGCAAGTAAAGTAGTTCTGCAAACACTTACAAAAAAGCCTGAATTTGTGTTCTTGGGTATAATTATTGTTATGCAGGCCATGAAATAAAAGCAGCAGATAGCTGATACATTGCAGCTTACTTGTATATAAATACTTTTAGCAGTATTTTTTGTGTTCTTTAAGAACCAGCTCTGCAAACTTGCTCTGGTCACTTGGAATCAAAGTTGTTCAACCTTCAGTAGTAAAGATACATCAGACAGAATGTAGTTACTAGTCACAGAAATTGCTTCACAATGCTTGCAGACTTGGGACACTAATTAACTATTCTGTTAATGATATATGAGGAAAAAAGAACCATGTAAATAGGTAAAACTAAATGCACAGAGAGCAGAAATTTATAGTGGGAATGTGCTGTTCTTACAGAAACACTTCTCTGACTACATGTTCATTTTAATCTTAGTTTTATTTAAAAAGACAGATTTTGAAATCTTAGACGTTTTGTAATATGCCTGATAGAAAATGAGTAGTGGTAGGAAGAATGTTACAAAAGGAGAGGGCAAGAGAATGCCAGAGCAGGTGATTTTTTTCTACACACCCCATGAGGCAATACCAACAGAGCCCTTAAGTCTCTGAATTCCTCTGCTCCTGATAACTCCACTCCTTAAGTGTGTGGGCAGCAGAAGTAAGAAGACATTTTCCTGGTCAAGAAGAGGAGAGAAAAATCTGCTGGGCTTTACTCAGCCACATTAAAAGAAGGAGAGCTTGCTTCCTCATGACATTACTTGTCACTGTCTAAGCATGTTATCCTTAGTGTATGCTAAACTATTTGCTTTCCATGTGTCCTGTCTCTGGAGCATAGGAAATAATATAAAACCAGTTCTTACAGTCTTTATGTATGAGGAGAGTTTCTGACTATTACCTAAAGTGGCATGAATTTCTTTTTCTAGCAGAGAACATCAGTCCACGGTCTAAAAACAGTTAGGAAAAAATAGGATCACAGTCAGAGAAAAAAAAAGGATCACAGTTGTGTTTTTTTCCTCACAGGTTTGTAATAGGTAATGTAGCTTAACTGCTATCATTTCCTTAGATCAATGTATTTTGGCAGAAGCTTTTGTGTCTTTCATAGACTGTGCCATATGGGATCCCAGGTACCATGACTTTGGAAAAGACCTGTACGCTTCATGTATCAACAGACTTTTGGCACATCTCATATTATACCTGTCAGTGTGCTCAGAAATCAAGTATAATATTTCCCCAAACATTTCCGAACTGTTGAAGAATTATAATGCCCATTTGAAGCAACATCAATGATGTTTCAAATAGACCAGTTAGAGAAGGATCCCTGTGCATCTGCCATCTGCCAAAGAAGATAATGTGTTTTGTAACTGCCAGTTTTTATTAATATTGTAGACAGCAAACCTTGCAGATAGGGCAGGAAACAGGAACAGGATTCATGGTCTGATCCTGACTCTGCTGGTGTTTTTTGCAACCCTGGGAAAATGTCTTAAGCTGTCTGGCCTACTGACTTCTTACGTTGTGTAATCAGAACCATTTTGTACTGTTTTGTCATTTTCTGGTGGGGAAAAAAACCACTACATATCTGTCTTTACAACATGCTGCGATGAAAAGCTGCTTATGAACTAAAATAATTAATGCTTTTGTAGTAAAATTCAGCTTCATCTTTGAAACTTTAAAATAAAGTTAGCCTCCCTTATGAAAAAGAAAGAAGGAGATCTTGATGATCTTCCTGCTTATCCTTTAGTTCCTATCATAATTAACAACAAAGTCCTCTATGATCTTTAGCCTGCTTTTATGGTCAGTATCATCAAGCTCTATAAACTAGCAGCGAGCGGAACAAAACCCTGCTCACTGCATTCTAAGCACTCTCCTTCCCTCAAACAGCAATGCTTTCCTGCAGCCATTTACAGAGAGCAGAGAGTTGCTTTATAATAGCATTTAGACTGCTGTCCAAGGCTTTGAGATTTTTCATCTAGCACTGATGATATCTCTTCGTAGCTCATTAAGACCTATAACCCAAATGGAAGATGGCAAAGTAGTGGGCTGTGAAGCAAATGCACGCTTGCTTCTTGCTGTTACGGTGCACTTAATGCTGTGTGGTTATCTTGAACGATAACGTATTTGGCAGCAAGAAGAAAATATCTCTGCGGAGATAGCGTTTTTTAGTGTGAACTGATGTCACCCTTCTTTTTGTAGCTTGTTGTCTGTTGATGAATTTTAAAGAAGCCCGTAAGGATTTGGCACAGAATAAAAGCATTATGCTAGCTTCTCAAGTCAGACTATCCTTTCACCTTACTGAACACCCAAACCTGCTTTGTGTTGCTAGTTTTTCTCTCAGCTGGACTGAAGAAGGAACCTGTATAAACAAGAGTGAACTGGAAATTGTTGGTGTCATTCTGAGAGT
Organism: Baryphthengus martii; assembly: GCA_013396935.1. NCBI lineage: Eukaryota > Metazoa > Chordata > Aves > Coraciiformes > Momotidae > Baryphthengus > Baryphthengus martii. The sequence continues at coordinate 304,840 of VWZK01017631.1, read as the reverse complement.
CACTTTTTTTCTGAAATTCTGATTTAAGATATTTCTGTGAAGCTCTCTCCACCCATTATAGGTAACTAAATTTTGTAACTGGTGCCACAATCAGCTTGAGTGCTTATCCAGCATTGTAGTACTTCCTACTACTTGTAGTATACCACATTATAGTATTTCATGCAAACTGATCTCCACAAGCAATCCATTTGTTCTGTTAGAATTAGAAATACCTATGATGAGTAGGACACAGGCTGGATGTAGCTACTAGTTTCAGTCTCAGCATTGCTGAAGTGTTCCTGTCAAACTGACAGTGTTCTGCCTCTTTTCCATGTGCCGTGTTTAGTAAGCACGTAATCATACTTTACAAGGGGGTACTGCTGTTTGAAAATCAGAAGATGATTTATATTACTAACTTACAAGAGAAAAACTTTGCATCTGTTTTTCACCTGTGTTTTAAGTTCTGAATTAGCAAAGGCTACTTCCCTTCAGTATATAAACCTGAAAGTACCTTACTTGCTTTCTCACAGCCAATAATTCTACTGTCGCTTATGCTCCATTTTTATCAGCAAACCTGAGTAAGTGATATTCACTAGCCATTTAACAACCACAGCAAAATTACAGTAGCTGTAGTTTTGGCAGCAGTATCAATACACTTTCATGTTTTTATGATACACTAAATCTTTCATAGCTGCCTTTGATAGTTCTGGCATAGACTGTTATGTGGTAGAGAGAGGTGAGAACAGCTGGAGCAAGGAGGACAAATGAAAAGTGGAATTCCTGCTTTGAAGAAACACCTCACACTGTCCAAGTTTTAACACAACTATTACCAAAAGCTTCTTACCTTTAGCACAGACAATCCAGTAACCAGACAACTAAATAACACTATTTCTGTGGTTCTTTCCAAGTTTCCCTCCCAGCTGTAGGCCCTTATGACTCCCTAGCAAAGGTCAGGGAAAGCCCTCTTGCTCTCACAACTGAAGCTGATAATTGCAACTGATACTCAACATAGAGCAGGTGGGCAGGCAGGGGAAGTTCTCCTTCAGTTCTAGTGGAAAGTTGGGTTGGTGTGTTTCTAGGTAGTGGCTGACCCACAGTGTCAGCTGTATTAGAGATATGGACAGTGACTGGACTTCGCAGAAGCAACATCAGAGCAGAGCTGTTTAGGTAAGGATGGATTGATTGTGCTTTTACCCTTTGCTTTACTTAGTAGCTAGAGAATGAAGTTGGAAAGGATTAAAAGTAGTAGGATTTTAGGTTTTTAAAGTCTGAGTTGATAAGGAGATACTTTTGGTGTCTTAAGCATATATATTCACTTCTTCAGAATTGTTTAATGTTCTCAATTCTATCTGCCCTCAAGAAGACCTGAAGGTATTCAGTATCTCTGGGAAATGCTGAGGCATTTTAGAGGTAGTGCCTGTTATCTGTGTTGGTGTATTTCACTTTGCTTGATTAAAATGACCTTCTTATTGCTGTAGACTGTGGTATCCTAAGAACAAGTGCAGGCATGTTGCTGTGTTACTTGTTAATGGATAGAGTGGTCTCTTCAGATCTATTTGTATTAGATACTGTTTGGAATAAATATGTGCTCTATGTTAAAATAAGGAATGGGCCAGAAAATGAAACAGTTGGTGAGAGACCAGGAGCTGATCTGTAGCAAAGCTGTGATTGTTCAGGTTAATTTTAGAATAACCTTTGGGCTCTAATAACATGCAAACAAACTCTGAAAGTTGCTGTGTAGCAAACAGCAGTGCTAAAAACTTTATATGGGGTAATGAGTCCTACTTTGTTTCATAGATTTCTGCAGCGTTTTGTTCTGAATTCATGTGTTGTTGAAGTATAAATCTCTGGAGACTTCATCTGCTTAGACTGTTGTACCCTTCAATTTCCTCAGCTTTCCACCTGTGTGATAACTTACTATTAGCATTTCGAATGTTTCTCTTTGCAGTGGTAGCTACAATCTGGAGAGCCTCTTTGTGTTGGTGTTACTGTTTTGCTCTGTGATGAAAGACCTTACTGCTGGGCTTTGAAATCTGCGCTATTTTCTGGAGGGCTGACCTCCACTTGTAGCGCATCCATATAAAGCTCTCTTTTTTTTTTTTTTTTTGCATCCTTTGGATTTAGAGACCTACTTAAAACTGGGAAGGCCTGAATTGCCAGTTTATTTGATCTCGTTCTAATGTAGTGCAGGGGTTATGCTGGTGGAAAAACTGCAGTGATGTGCCTGTGATTCAAATTGAGGTTGTGTGACCTGTAACTAGCATCTAGTTGTGTGGAAGGGGAAAGGTTGAAACTCTGAGGGCTGTCAGGGTTTCTTTTCATCTGACTGAAACAGTGAATGTATCTTGATTCATTATTATTCTTTAAACAATATTATATCCCCAAACTTCTGTAAAGCACAGAAAGGTTCTCTTTTATGGGAATGTTTTTCCAGTAATGTTTTGTACAAGACTCGACTGGTGGTGAAGTTCACCAAATTACCAATACTCTCTCAATCCTCTGGGAATATGGCAGTTATCACTGTTATCGTCACATAAATGTTGACTGTGGTCACAAGGGTTTATCGTCTCTCCTTCCTCCCCTTCCCTGTTTGAGTAGGGGAGGAGCGAAGAAAATTGCCATTAGCTATTGAGGAGGAGGAATAAAGTGCAATTCCTGCTCTTGATCTTGCAGCAGCTGCTGGTAGCAAGGAGTGGAAAAAAAAAAATGGTGGTGACTGAGGCTGTGTTGGCTGCTGTTTCCCAAGAAAGTGAAGCTTGAAGTATTCCACAGGACACACACAAATACTGCATTTACTCAGTCCTCCCATGTCACTTGAAACTGGAGAAGTGTATAGAGTATTTCAAATCACTAGCATTTAAAAAAAAAACCACAAACCAAGGCCCCAAGTCCATTTTCCTTGAAACTCCATCTGTAATGAATTATGTTATGTTTTTTTTGTGTGGCTTTATTGGTGTTTTCATAAGGGACAGTAAAGCTGTAAAACTTTTCTCTTACTTCACATTTTTCATGTGATAGGATTTAACATGATATTCTGGTTTGTTTTACCTCTTGATAGCCCATCTGAGTGATTTATAAAAACTTTTACAGAGGCACCACCATCTCTGATGCTTTGTTAGGAAGCCAAATCCCTCCAGGTGGCTTAGACAGATGCTAGCACCTTGGCTACGCCCTAGTTTGTATACTGTTTTAATAGTTACTAATTACCTATTCAGTGTCATTACCATGTTTTTGGTTTTGGCACAAAATTACAGAGCAAGTTACAACAGTCATGCAGCATGATCGCTATGTATTCTGCCAACAGTAGAAAATAAGAATTGTTAGGGTGCTTGCAAGGTATGCTGAGAAGTTAGCGTGTGTACTTAGCTCTCAGAATCTGTGTTTATTTTGGACACTCTGCGTTCTTTATTATTTGTTCCATGACTGGAATTGAAGAATCAGAACAATTACTTCTTTTTAAGTGCTAGAGAGCAGATCTACTTTGGAGAAACAGTATAATTTTTACAGTTTGGGATCATTCAGCAAACAAAATGAAATCTCCTCAGAAATCCGTGAATTTTCAAAAGGTTTAGTGCTGAATATTATTTCAAGAAAAAAACAAACAAAAACTCCAGTCATTTATATTGTTAGAAAATATTCTGTGTAGTAAACTATATCTTTACTGTGGAAGGAAATAATCCTTAACAAGCTATAAAGGAGAATAAGATTTTTTTTTTTCTTTTCCTTTATCCCTGGAGACTCTGCTGTGTATTGTAAGGCCCACTTTGCAGCACGGCTTTTAAACACTGTTAATTCCCTTGTTCGTACTCCTTTGTGAAATGTGTTTCCTAGTGAACGTCCTGTAGAGCGAGATGGTTTCAGCAGGGCTCATTATTTTGGGCAGAGCACCATGTCAAGGCAGATGCTTCTAGTTTTAGCACTACCTCATCTGACACTGCCCTGTGGGTATGTGCCAAAGCTGCACTGCACAGAGTAACCAACCGCACATGAAATACCTTTCATTGCAGATTGGGTAGAACTTCAGAGCTGATAAATCGTATGTCTACAGCAGGAAGTTTTCCTGGCATAAACAAGGTGATTAGTGGTGTGATTTGTTTTGGGAGCATTGCTATGCTGATAACAGACTGTTTTATTCTTATAAAATGCATCAGTGGAAACACTAAGAGGGTTTTGGCTGGCTTAGTTAAACAGGAAAAAAATAATAGTGAGAAGTCAACCAATCCCCTTCTAGCAAGATCTTATCTAGAATGGAATACTTCATTTTTTTAATGTTTAAAGTGCTTTTAGTTTTCAGAGTTCACTTCCATATGAAAGATGCAATTAATAATTATCCAAGCTATTGTCTGGACTGCCTCTGAGGCAAAAATCCTTGTGCTTGAATTTATCAATTCACATTTTTGAAATGTAGCTTTTGCATCTATGCAATCTAGTGACTCTCTAATTCTTTTGTCCTTGGTTTACCAATAATCCCTGGAAGAATAAGAGGAGTGCTCATCGTGAATAAGAGTAAAGGAATTCTTATTTCTAATTGGTGCTTCCTCTGAATTTTCAGCTGAAAAATAATAAAAGCTTGCAAAAACAGGAAGAGAGATTTTGTGTTACCGCTACTGTCAGTATCTGACAGTATGTTTACACTGCAGCCTTGATTTGAGATACAGCTTGCCAAAAGTTTGGGGTTGGGCTCTTTTGGTGGTGAGTGCAGATTAAAAATTTGTTGCTTATTCCGACTGGTTGCTTTTTGCTTCCCTATCAGCTCTCCACCAGTTTTCTGAAGCTGCCTGATAAGCTGAACTAGTGTAATAATTCTCTTCTGCCAAGTGCAAGCTACGGGGTCCTGGGAGAGAGGGAGAGGAGAGCTTCAGCTGGAAGTCATGGTGCAAGAAGGTCCAGGAAACACCAGGCTGCTCTAAGTTGGCTCCTCCACCTGCGGTGTGGTGTGGGGAGCTGTACCTGGCAGAATTAATTACCAGGGTAGCCCAATTCTGTTTCTTAATCATTACATTGCAGAGATCTATTGGAATCATTGTGTCTCCGGCGACGATCCTGGGTGTATCATTGGTGCTTCTGGAAACACAGCTTTTTTTTTTCATTTTTGCACAGAAAAAAAAATCTCAAAGCTACCTTATGGTTTTTTTACAATGAATTGTGGGGAAGATGTGTCTCTTTGTAAGTACATTGAAGAAATTATGTGGGAGGTCAAATAACATTGTTTAGCCTTAGGCTTACAGTCGTTTTAAATATGAAAGGAAGAAATATTTTATTTTTTTTGTGGGTGAGAAAGGGTAGCAGCCAAAGAGGAGCCTAGGGTAACTCTGCAGTGAAAGCGTATCCTCAGGGGCTCAACACTGCCAAGAACACAGGATATGCTGTTCCCTATTTTGCTTATTTTTAGACAGTATTTTCTGGTTTGTGGACCAACTTTCACTATAGAGCTACGTCAAAATGGAAAGTTAAAGTATTCTGAAATGGGAGTATATGAAATTCAACTTGCAGGATAACTAACTAAGTGTACTGACTTTGTTAAAAAAAAAAAAATCTTCTTTTTGGCCTATCTTAGAATAAAGTTTTCTACTTAAAATTTCATATATTTTTATCTATTCATATTTTTATAATTACTGTTGAAGCAGTGTCCATTTCTTGCCTAAATTCAGACTGTGAAGATGTACTTAAAATGCTCCCTGGCTTTAATTGAAGGTACTTGAAGCTGGTACGTTTGTTGTTTTCCAGTTAAGGAAGCTGGCAGATGATGTTACAAATTTTTGGAAGAATTGTGGTTTTGCAGACAATGAAAGCAGTAGTTAGAGCAACACAACATCTAGATAGTATTGCTGAGAACATAATTATGATTGGCTTTCTGTTGTATAACTGATAAGTAGTATGAAAACCTCAAATAAATTACGATTGTAGGATGATACAACAAACAGCCCTGAAGTCTGACATTTGGAAGATCAAACAGGTTATGTGAGATCTTGCATATTTCTTGTTTAAAGAAACAGTTCCTTGACACAGTAATGTTTCATGTAAAAGATTTGCTTTTTATTTTGATAATTGTAAGTTAGAATTGATCTGATTATTGACATAAGTGTGGTTTTTTTCATTTAAAAATTACATACATCTACTGAGTACTTTTGTGCTACTTCAGTTATTAAAGAAGGGAGGGGGGGATGTTCATATCTGCCTTCTGTCCATATTTGTATAATCAAGACAAAAATGAGTTCTAGGGCTTTTATTTCTTAATTCACATGATATACTAAGAGAAAAGACAGCAGTCTTTGAAGATCTAATACTTGCAGACACAAAGAAATGTTTATCCTGACCTAACCATACTGTTGCCTTTTAGGGTCAGGGCATCCCCAAAACCTATAACAGACACTCCCTGCNTGACTTCAGAAAGTGCAGTTAGTTAAAGGAACTGAGCTGAAAAGTAAAAAATCACTGAACAGAATTGTTCTGTTCTAACTCAAACCAGGACACCATACATAAAAATTAATTTCAATTTTGCTTGTAATCGTAAACAAAAAAAAAATAACTGAAAAAAACCGCCAAACCAAACACACCCCTCCCCTCAAAAGAAAAACAAAACAAAAGAGCCAGCAACAACAAAACCCCAAAATTAAACCACCAAAAACCAAGGTTGAAAATGGTGGGAGAATTATGTGTATGTAGAAGTAGGGGACCCCTGCCAAGTTATTTGAGTTATAAGCTGAGGGAGGTGTTTGGCTTCTGTTATTGGCTGTTATTAAAAAAATTATATATTTATGCGTATACAGCTTCTGACATACTGTGAGATAAAATCAAAGGTCTAAGGCAGCACAAAGAAGCTTAATTTATTAAGAGTAGTGCTTAGCTAATTTGTCTGCTTTTCAGTTCACTATAGAAGATGTGTGTGATAGACAACTGAACTAGGTGTACTATCAGAACAGAAATGCAGAAACATCTAGGCTGAACCTTCATATAGAAAGAATATAATCTAACCCTTTTTGAACATGGATTTCTAAAAATCTTATTTTGGATACTCTAAGTCTGAGAAAGTTTCTGCTGAGAAACCACACAGGTGAATCTTTAAGATCCTTAAGAAATAATTCTTAAGAAATAATAGCTTAGCAGTAACTAGGAAAAGGAAGATTGCATAGTGGGATATGACTCTCAAATAGATGGTAGATTTAATGTTTAAAGAAAAAAAAAGTACCAAAAACTTCCCCTATTGTTAACATTTTTTGTACAGGCAAACCTATCTAGTAGAATATTAAAAGTGTCTGCAGGAAGTGTTTTTATAAAAACAGTTAGTCATAGATGTGTACTTGCTTACTCTGCTGTTGATCACTTCATGTTGTAAAGTAGGCATGTTCCTTAGAAATGAAGAGCTGGGGAAAATGCTCACAAAAGCATTTTTATAACTAGCTTGAAAGCTGCAGATTCTCTTGTGGTTGGCACCTGGTATAAATGTATTGCATATGAGAGCAGAAGGACACCCACAATGCCTCCAGACAATTCAAGTTATTGCAAGGATATCTGATTTTCATTAATAGTTACTGCTTTTGTGTGAAGAACTTGTCTGTAGCTACTGACTTCTCTTTGATTAGAATGAAACAGAAAAGTTCAGGTCTTTGAAATTTTGTTTGTAGCCATTCTTGGTTTGCTTTGCAAATGTTTGTGTCGCCATGTGCTCTTAAAATTCAATTAAAGTGTTATAATGTCAAACAGTGATTGGCTTCATAGTTACATATGCATATTAGCAAGCAGCCAGAATACTGCAGGAGATGAGACAGTAAGTCTACATAGGTAGGAAGATGAAATAATCTTCTCCACCAAACCAAAGGGAGCATGAACTGACTGTGAGACTTCTTGAATGTCCTTGGACAAGTAGAAAAAAAATACACAAGACTACAGTGGATGGAAAGGCTATAAAAACATAAGGTCTCAGAAACTGAGCGATTTCTCAATTGCATGGTGATGGAAGTGTTAAGTCTTTGCAGAAGCCTCTCCTAATGCTCTTAATATATTTGGGCATCATGCTGTCCACTTTAAGTTGATGCTTAACTGGGATAATTTTTGAAAGAGAATATTTAGTCTCTCACGTAAGATTAGGAAACCATAACGGTAAAAAAAATCAAAACAACTGCTTGAGACCGACAGACAGAAATTGACAGAAATCTTTTTTAAAAAATAAAAACTCAAACCACAGTTTCTCTCTTACTGCAAGATGAAGGTGATATGTCGCCTCTCAGAACAGATGGGAACTTCGTACATATATGCAAGCACTTTTTCATCCTGCAAACCTTTCATAAGCCAAGTATTTTCATGCACCTGCAGAAAAATGGAAATCTATGTGTTTGGTCTTTTGTAAGATTACAAAATAATATTCAGTTTCCTCTACCGTTGTTTGTATCTCCTCATTGCTTCTCAGCGATGTTAGTGATTACGTGAAGCTGAGTCCAGCTCCACACCTAGTTTTGAAACTCTTGTAATTTTGGCCAAATGGCTTGTGTGTGTTGTGCACACTGAAGCTGTTAAGAGTAACAGTGATCAAGCTACAATGCAGTTGCTCTGTAACTCTTTGCCAGCTCCCCAACTTGTTGCTGTCTGTGTTATTATCTAGATAGTATTTTAAAAAATATTTAAATGAAGTACAGATATTAACTGAACAAGTTTGCTTTCATCTAACATCACTGAGACTTCTGTTATCCAGAAGGAACCTCAGTGTGATGGAAGAAACCAATGTATCTTTTAAATTCATCTAACTTAATTTGGGATTTTTAATGCTGGTTGGTTGTTTTGTTTGTTTGGGCTTTTTTAAAGTATCTTATACTGGTTGGAGGATGGACAAAGGAAGCAAAATCTCCATTGAAACACTAGGGAATGGTGAGGGGCAACCTAACAGCAAAAGGCATTTTTTCGACATTAGGAGTGGTCTGGAACCAAGAGAGGACATGTCCTTGCAGCCTGAGGCTATAGGTAAATCATACATGCTTAGCTTTTCATAAATTGGTAAATTAAGGCCTCTTGAGATATTACACTCAAGTAGTCTCAAATAATCATGAAAACTACTTCAGAAACTGAAGTTCTGAGTAGTTCTATGGTGCAATGTTGATTTAAAGGAAGACAGATAACATTAGAGAGCCTGACTTTATCCAGTGTTTCAACATGACCGTTTCTCAGATTTGACACTTACTTTGTGTTACTAAGGCCTCCTTCTATCTAAAATTCCTAGTTTGCATGCACATAAACTTCAGTTTACAGTTAGTTTGAAGTAGTGTGTGTCCCCCAATCATGACTGTTTACCAAGATCTATTTGTCATCACATTCTGGTTGTGTGCTTCATATGAGCTATAGTGCAGTAGTGAAAACTCACAGCTGATGATATGTGGCTTAGTAGTGAAAGGGTTAATTCATGACAGGAATGCATTTATTAATTATAGGGAATAAATAAAAGAAACTGTTGGGTCTTAACAGCTGGCCAAGAATACTCAGAAAGACTTGCCTGCTCCTACAGCAATTAATCCAGATCAAGAGAGGATTATCTTTGAAGTTTAAAATATCCTCCATGCCTGAGGAGAGACCAGTTTAAAGTGCTCACGAATGGGGTAGGTAGCTGATTTGTAAGAATGGGAGTTAATTTATGGATATAAAATTTGCTTTTTGACTTTGCAGTCTGGACTTTTCGATCTTTATCTTCTGTAGTAGATTAGTAGCCTGGGTGAATACGGAGTGAAAAATATAGATAGGTTAGGAGACAGCTCCCTGTGGTTGCAAAGCAGAGCATGGGAAAGGAGGCACCGATGTGTGTTGTGTCCTTATGCTGATTTGGAAAGTTATGTCACACATCCAGATCAAGAATTAGAATGTACTCCTAGAAAGTGTAGAATGAAACCAGTGTAGTTACTTCAGAGGCAATGACTCTATGTATCCTAATGTGCAATTGGAGACAAGTGGAACTGAATGCAAACCATAACGACTGTAGGAATTTCACACTTAAGGGAGGGTTAGAAAAGTGAGTGTCTTCAGAGCTGGAATTCTTCTGCAGCCCTGCTGAGCCAGGGAAGCTGGGATGTGGGCTGAGCTCAGACTGGGTCTGCCCCTGAGTGTATTCTTGCAGGTGGACTCACCTTTCTGTGCTGCAGTCTAACTTTAGGGTTAGGGAGGAAAGATCTTCTGGGCAGGATTTCCAGCGGAGTTCAGTTCCAGCTGGAGAGCAGGGTGTTGGGGAGTGCTTCAGGATGAGGCTGTAGGTCAACACCCATTTGGAGCTAGACAAGCACTGAGCCCTTCATTGGGATAAGGTTGAGGGCTTTCAGGGATGGAATTGTGTTGGAATTTTATCCAGTCCAGAGAGCTGATGGTGCAGTGTGGAGCTTAAGGGCTTATACTGCTCAAAATCATGTCATAGGAAAAATCTTCCTGTATGTGAATACCCTACTTTGAGAGAATGAGCAAACAGTTCATGCTTCTGGCAAGATCCAAATTCATCTTTGGGCAATTATTATTGTTTCTCATTGTAAAGGTATTTTCTTTCCAAATCTGCAAGATGAGATGAATTCAAGATTTTATGCAACTCTAGGATATTTTGTTTTTCAATGTCAACTGTTAGTATTGAGTGATACACCTTTACCACCTACTTAAGCCTGACATTCTGCACCTTTTTTCATGTTGTTTCTTTTGGAAAACATAGTAAAGTGCTTTTCTTTTACTAAATTAGAATAACTTGGCATTTGCAATAACCAAACTGACTTAGGATGGAACAGTAATTCATTCAGCACAAATGAAACCCAGGAGATTTAAAAAAAAAAAAGTCAGCATCACCATGTAACAAGAGAAACTGCCAATTCATAAATGCAAATCTTTTAAAAGAGAATTCTGCAGAGCTTGGCCTGTGTTGTGTATCAGCTCCTGGTTGGTTTAACTTCTCTGGCACGTGCTCAACTCTGACACTAGCGGTTCATATTACCCAAAAAAAGAGAAAACAAAAAAGGCAGGGAAAAAGTGTATCATCTCTGCATCACTGTTTTTATATACATACCCCTCCTGTGTCATAGAGCAATATGCTGACAGACGGTACTTAGTCACCTGTTATGTCTGTTGATTATACGCTTTGATCTAAAATTTATTTTTCTCTTCTTGGCAGCTGAGCTGTTTCTTAATCCATTGATAAAACCTGCTTAATAAGCACTCATAAAGACATTGACATCATCAGAAACAGACTGTGTTGATGAAATCATGATGTGATGCCTGTAAACCCAAAAGAAGACAAGGCTTCAAGCACAATGCCTTCTTTTTGTTTTGGTTTTTTTTTGAGAAATAAATAACAAACAGTTTTATTCTTGCTTTGCATAGTTAAGTCTGATGCTTCCCTGTCTTTGTTCCAAATGTATCAGTAAGGAGAAGACAGTTCAAATAGCTGCTTTCTTATGAAGAATTTATATCTCGCCATGCTAGAAACTTCCTTTTCTGTGTGTTATCGCTATTTGAAACTTTATTCAATTTTCCTTTTATTACGTGTGTAAATATAATTTTGTTGTCATGAAACACTTGTCTTGGGGTGGCTTGATGTGACTAAGCAGAGTTAGTTTGCAATAAGAAGTGCAGGTAGCAAAAACCAGGGGGTTTAATATTTGTTTTGAGCTTTTTCCTTGCATTTGTGTTTGGCTTTGTTGGAGTTTCCTACAAAAGATAAAACTCTCTGGGTTTTTAGTTTGAGAGCTCTGTCGCTAATTAAATTCCTTTGGTAATGACACTGTGACTAATAAGAACCAGTTACAGTAATCTTTATATATAAATCTTGGCAGGGGAGAGCTATAAATTTTTGATATCTTGAGGACTTTATTGCATTAGCATTTTAGCGAAATCAGAGCTTTCCTACCATCTCTGGCCAACTCGTACTGTCACCAGTCTTCCGTAAGAGGGTCACACAGTGCAGTTTCACTTGCCATCAGTTGGCTGACGAGTCCCTTCATCCAATTATCAAGGCATATTTTGTCAGCATGTAAGCAGTGTCTTCTGCCAGCTCTGGGAGCATTCCAGTCTTGGAGACCTGCAAGGCTGCAGTGTAGAAAAACTGACTCTTGTTTAGCATTCTATTTGCCTGGACAGCTTGTTTGATGTCCTGTGAAGGAGCACTGAAGACAGTCTAGGTAATTAATTTAAACAGGGTCGGTAAAACTAAGCGATGCGATACTGTAAGAGATTGTCTCCTCTTAATAACCTGTCCTCCAGCAAAATATTGAACTTTCCTCATGAAAGCTACTGGATTCCACAGAGGGAAGTTATGTTTATTTTAATGCAAGAAATACAATTTAATGGAGAAGATGATTGTGGATAGAATTCTGGAATATTTTAATTTTGAATCTAGACGTGGTAACACATTGAGTGCTGCTGCTTAGATTCTCACTGAGTTGTGTTCAGAATAGCTCTTCTGTCTTTCAAACTAAAGTCACAGGGAAGTTAGTACTTATTTTTTATTGCCGCTGTGACTGTTTCCTTGAAAATAGGAGCAAAATGTTTTTATGAATTTTGCCCTACATGATTATGAAAGTGACATAAATACCTAGGTTCCTGTAACTTTTGATAAAATAGAATCTATTAAAATTCCTCAGCAGTTGATAAAAATGAGTTCAAAATTTAATTAAAGAAAACGGTACACTTCTACTTTTTTTTTTTTTCTTTCTGGTTTGGCACAGGAAAAGCTGATTTTAAAATATAGGCTGAAGGACAACTAGTTCAATTGTAAACTACTGAGAAGCATGTTAAGGCATGACACTGTTGCACAGTTAACGATCATTCTTTTTTGGCTTGGTGCCTCTAGAGACATACTAAAAAGGGGAGGAGAGGTGGGTGAAGCAAGCAATTTAGAGCTTGTACTTAAATACAGATAGGTTAAAAAAAAAAAATAATCAAAAAAACAACCAAACAAAACACAACAAACTCAACCTTCCAGAAACTTTCCAGCTCCTGGAAATCCATAACAAAACTACTCCCGAAACACACCATGCTGTTCTACATCAGGTGTTTTTGCCTGCCAGATCTGGGGACGTGTAAACTGCCAGACCTGCCATCTGTCATGCAGCCATTTCAGTGTTTGGCACTGCCAGGAATGTTTACACAGCTCAGAGAGGGTACAGCAAGGGGTGGACGAATGATAGCATGGAATAATGCTTACCTTAAACTTGTTGTTTTTTTTCCTGGGAGGAGAAAATGACATTTGTATGTAAGTATTCAGGGAAAATGTAATATGTGTTTTATCTTAGAAAGTTCTTAGTTGAAGAAACAGAATTTGTGGGCTTTTGCTTTCTCCTTGGAAAGGCTTTGGGCTTCTACATGAGATGATGTGATGAACATGAGAGGGAAGAAAAATCCACAATTTAAGCATACACTTCAGGTATCTTTAAGAATCAGTTGTGGTAAATGTTCATCCTCTCTGTAGGGAATACTGTAAATGTCCACTAGTTTAAATATTAAAGAATCTGATATTTAACTTTTGGCTGATGAGTATACATGTTTAAGCAGTATAGGAAAGTTAATATATTGGGGAAGCATTTAATTGTTTCAGTCTTTTTTTTTTATTATGTTCTGGCATCTAAAAGAGATGGAAAAAAAAAGAGATTATGGTACAAACTAGGTTACCAGCTAAATGTTATTGTAAGCATTTTAACACTTTGAAGTTACCACCTTGGATTGCACCACTGGCAGTTCTCAGATAACTGAGCTGATGCACTTTCCCAGAGTATCTGCAGACTTAAAAAATAGTATATCCTGACTACTACAATCTTCTGATTAGAAAATATCATTTTATAGCTGTAAAGAACAAGAAAATATTTAAAATTCAGATGGGAAACGTGTTCAGGTGGAGAGAATATAGGGATAAACTCAACAGCAGTGGATTTGTTATATATTTAGGACTACAGCCATGACAACTTGAAGTAGTGTTCCTGGTTTGGTTTATTTGGTTTGTTGTTGGGTTATTTTATTCCTTATAGATAAGCAGATTTTATTAAAAATCTTTTGTTTGTGGGTTGTTGTTCCTTTTTACAACAAAAATGATAAATATGATGTGCTAACAGGGAAAAATGGTTGTAATGTGCATACTGAAGAGGGAGGCCTAGGCCAGGAGTCAAACACACCATGTCAGTCTGCAAGATTAAAATGTTTGTAGTTGAGCATTTTATACAGTTTTTATTGGAGTCTATCCAGATATTTGCATGCAAAGAATTATTGCCTAATGACAAATTGTGTTGATACAATCTAGTATGTCGGGAAGTTTCCACTCTAGTATGGTCATGTGCCAAGTATGGTACCTTTTGGGAATAATAAAATAAATGACGTATTTTGGCCTCAAAAGATAAGTAGACAGCAATAGCAATTTTCTATAATTTTGAAAACATCACAGTTTGGGTATCCCTAATCAGAGGCAATTAACATTTTTACTAGTTTGTGCTTAAGATTGTAACACAAAAAAACTGAAGCCATAATCCATCCTTCAGTGTCTGTAAAATACTCCACTTAGGATGAGGAGTTTCTTCATATACGTGTGCTTGGGCTATCTGCACTCCAGAGCATCATACCGCAAATGGGATGCTAAGTAGCACTTTGTCCCTAAGCAGTTTAGATGCCATTGTGAAATTTTCTATGGATGTGGTCTGTAAAATTGGAGTCTGGCTGCAATGGAAAGTCCAGTGTAAAAGCCAAGGACTGGACTGTTTCACCTCATTCATCACCAGTGTATGCTGGAACCAGTTTCTTTTCAGAGCAAATATTGGGGTTTTTTTTATCTTGATGTTCAGGAGCTGCTGTGTGTATGCAGTTACTACTCGGCTACAAACTGAGTAAATCCTGGTTTGCACAGTATTTCCAAAAGTATTCCAGTATTGTTGTGAAGCTATTCAGAGCTGAACTGAATCAAAATAGTTTATTTCATAATTAATTAACTAAAGCCAGTGTTAGTTGACAAGAGAAAAAGACACCTGTTACACAGCAGCTAGTGTGCTCTGGTAGATAACTCATTGCGTTTCAAATCTGCTTTCATCTTTATCTTGTATATTTTCTACTGTATAAACACTATTTTGAAGTTTGTTAGGGAACACTTGCTTCTCAGTCTCATTCACCACCTGGAGCTCTAAGCAGCAGAGCTCTGCTTTTAATGATGACAAAGCAGCTGAAAGTTTTTGGTGACAGTAACCTGCTTCTACAGTAAGTACAGGATGTCGAGTAGTACAGAAAGATTATTTCCTAAAGCTTCTTCTAAATCTGTGGGCAAACTGCAGTACTGTAAGGAGCAATCTTATGCTGAGGTGGATACATAGAAATGTTCTGCTTAAGAAAGCCTGAGCTTACCAGGTTGATGTGTATTTGACAAAAAAAATTTGAAGAAGTGCAGATCTGGTTGAAAGACTGGTGCAGCCATGCAAACACATTTTAAGCACAGTGGATACTGGATTGGCCTTCGTCACTTGAGTCCTTCCTGCTTCTGAGGGCTTTCAGGCAAGGCTGGTATTCTACCACACACACTGTAGACAGTGAGAACTGAAAGAAATTACTGTCTTCCAGATTTTAGAACAGATAGTGAAAATCAGAAGGTTTTGCTTGAAGTACTTAAGAGCTCTCCTACGAGCCAGCTTTAGAGGTAGTAGTATTAAGTTGCCTACAGCTTTTCTAACAGCCTCTGCAGCAGAATATGTGTACAAGAAACTAAGCCTGAAAGAGATGTGTGAAAGTGAAGTGTATTCGTTGCAAGTAATGGTAGCGTTCTTTTGCCTTTTTGATAGTATAAACTTTTCAATGAAATAAGCTGCTAGTTTTTAAGCTGACTGACTAAGAGAAGGGCTCTTATACTTTTCACAAACTTTTGAGGCTGAAAATTTAGTTTTCTTCTATAACTAGGTATGTGATATCTGGGATTTCAGTATTAAATTCAGTGAGAACTTCCAGATAATTCACTTGTACTCTTCAAATGTTTTTTGTTTGGCAGTAAAAATTGTAGGAACAAGGATTAGTGAGTGTGTTTTGTGACGAGCTTACACTTACAATGTATTGCATTTAGTGTTTATGTTGGAATACCACTGACATTATGAAGTAAGTTGAAAAGGCTTAACTTTTAAAATGACAGCTGAAGTCTTAACACTGAAAGCTCTTTGATGATTAGGTGAAATGTTTTTTTTTTCTTGAGGAAGAATGATATGGGAAAAGAAAAAAGTGCTAGTGAGATTCAGGTCTCTGTCAACATTTTAATTACACAGCTCACTGTTTTTAGTCATTGAACTTAAGTCTTTCTTTGTGCATAGTTTTTATTTACTTCCATTACATTATTTTGTAGCTGTTACCCATTGACTGCTGGGCAATGTCACACTAATGTAGTAATGATGTTAGTACTACTTTAAAAGAGCAAGGTTTGGAGGGTTCAGTATGCTTTTGGTTTGGGGTTTTGGGGGGGTTGTTTGGGGTTTTTGAACACAGTGAAGGGAAAAGTTTACAAGGTAAATTCTTAGTAGTTGGTGAGCATATGATTTAAATGGTTTATCAAGTTCTGTGTAGACTCCTACTTGACCTATTCTGTTCTTGGGTGATGAGCTTTATTTTGTGTACTGGTTTGAATGGTGGTAGCTCTGTATGTGACTGGTACCAAGGTTGCATTTGTTGACATAAAATATTGGCTCACATGCCTTGTGAGAAAAAGATTGTGCCTTCAGTTTCAAGGGCTAGCTCTGTTTGAATGGAGCTGGTGATAACACTTTTAACCAATTCAACACTTCTTTTAAAGCTACCCACCTGCATACAGGTAGATTGTCTACTTGGCATGAAGCACTTCAGCTGTTGTCAGAATCCCAGAAACAATTCTTAAGATATTGGTTTTAAGCAGGGGTAATATACATTATATATATCTATATGTACTTGTTAATCCTGCCTGCTTCATGTCTTACAATCCTGAAGTGGAAATGTGGAAATAACCAAGTTTAAACCCAGTAAAGACGTTTTTATTATAAGGAGCAAACACACTTTTAGTAACTTTCTAAGAGTTCAATGCAGTTTATTTACATACTGAACTCCACAGACAATCTTATCTATTTATAAACAGGGTGTAAAGATGCTGTTGCAGAAATCTATCCAAGAGTGATTGAAATTGGTCAAAATTTGAAAGAACAGGCAAATAATCATGTTTTACTTTCTTTAGTGGATTAGAGACATCAGTCAATCTTGCCACTGCAGTGACGTGGGCACCTACAACTGTCATTTTTGCCGACTAGCTGTGGTTACTTGTAGCACAATGTATTTTCTAATTTATATCATCCTCTGAACTGTGAATTTCTTTTCTCCATTTTTTTATTGCCTTTTTCCTGTTCTGTTTTTCATTTGTAATGTCTTCCCTCCAACACTTTCTGCCCACTTCTTTCTCCTCCAATTCTTCTTGTTACTGCTCTGTTTCATGTACTAGAAGTGTTGCTAAAGTAGTGTAGAATTCCCAGAAAACAAGGGCTGATCGCTATCGGTGAGGCTATTTCCTGCAAAATGACTATATTAAAAGTTCTAAAATTTGCTTTAAGGATACAGAGTATATACCATTCAGATCAGGACTAGAAGATCAGTTCAGGAGCTGAGGACATCAGTAATCTAACTTTATCTTGTTATATCTTGATGTGTTTATGATGTGAAAGAGCTTCCTCTGCTTAAGCAAAACAGCTGTGTAGAGAAGGAAACAGCTATTTTTGCTGTAGCAGAAGTATTATAATCCTGCTGCCTTGCCTGTGCTGGGACCTTGGAAAGCTACCTGCTGCTGTGAGGGGTCAGCATATAGGCAGAGGCAGCTACTACTGGGTAGCAGAGCCACCCCAAAAGCCATTGTTTGGTGTCCAACCCTTCCCGTCCATGTGCCTCTTCAACTGGGTCATTGTTGCTTTCAATTCACTTTCCTCTTCCCATTCCTGCCAGAAAACCAGGCTGCCCTAGTCCCATATTCTTATTCAGGCTTGTTTCTGCTGCAGAGAAGCCCTGAAATGATTCTGTTGGTATGCTGGTTGCTCAGTGATTTGTGTGAAATGAGTTACTGACCTTTCTGCTTCCTTAGAGGCAGCGATTACTTCACAGCTGACATTACATGGTGTAAATACCATAGCTGAAAGCTGTAGGAACTGAACGAGTGAGCAGGGCAACTGAGTGAGCTTTCAGTTCAGCCCAGGGTGACACAGGCTCTGTGTGGCAACCGTTCTTTTGCCTTTCCTTCTCTTCAGCACTAAGCAGAGTTCTGTGAGATGAGCAGCCTCATACCTTGTTCTCCAGAGCATGCAGTCAATACCAGTATGATGAAATACAACATGCAGCCTCCTTGGTCTATAGATAACATCAGAGTACTGCCACCAGTAAGGTTATCTCCACATGGTGTAATTTCATAAACTTTATTGCAGGATATTTCAATAAAAGGGACAGTATTTTATTTGGGCTGACTGTTTTGATATCTATTTTTGTTATGAACTAAATGACCAGCTACAATTTCTTGTCATTAATTGTAGTTTCTCTTGGACTTAAGCAAGCTCTTTTCTGTTAGCCTGCTGTTTGAAGACTTTTCAGGAAAGAAATCTGTTTATATGCATCTGTCTATAAACAAGGAAATGAACAAGCTGGATCTATGCAGAACAGAAAACCAAAAAATCCTTCACACTCTTATAATAAAACAATAGCAGTAACCCAACTCTGTGTAACGCAAAACACTACTGCCATTTGGAAGGATTATGTATTATGGAAGGATGTATTGTGGAAGGATGCTGAAGAGGGTACATAAATCAAAATTTCGTTATTTTTCAATAGTAGATCTCAATATTTTTCTTGGCAGTCACACTCATTCTGCCCTTTCAGATCATCACCTTTGATCTTTAGACAAATATTTTTGCTACTTCAACGTACAATTACTTATTTAGTGGGCTCTCCTAGTAGTAGTCAACATTTCTTGCTGCAGAAGTCCGTAACATTATTAAAACTTGCCTCAGTTACTTGCCCTTATGAAAAAGTATTGCTTTATTTTTTTCCTTCGTACTATGACATTTTTCAATGATTCATTTCTCTTTGGAAGCATTATTTGGTTTGATCTCATACTTAATTTGCTCTGCTGGTTGCAGAAATGTGCCAGTGTTAGTTTAGCATTTGAATTGGCCGGCATTCACAAGCCAAATGCTAACGGAGGTGGTGACTAGAGCCTCGCTGTTGTCTTTTTGCAAAGAATGTTGATTTTTTTTATGGTGGTGTTCGTGGGTACAGTGACACTGGGCCTATTTGTGTGCGCAGCGGTGGTTATGCAAGTGATACAGACCAAGACCTTCATGGAGTGTTAAACTTTCTGAAAAAGGCTTCCAGCTTCTTTCTGGCCTTGACAAAGTTGCTCACCTGTGAAAGCTTTACCAGTAGAAACTTGTTGGAAGGAAAGCAGATCCAGGTGGCTATTGTGTAAATGTGGGGAGACCTTGTCTGAAAGGTTGTTAAAGGGAGAGAAAATTAGAAGAGGGAAAGTAGATGTTTTAGCTTGTCCTCAGTTCTGGGGCTGTTTATATGAGAGAATTGTCTGTGAGAAATTGAATACTGAGATAATTTCACAGTTGTGACTAAATGCATTTAATTAAGGTTATTTATTACTCTTTTTCCTGCTCCCACAAACATTTACTCAATATCTTTATGTGGCTGTTAAATGGTCGTTAGCGTAGAAAAGAAAGCATATGTTTTACATTGGAAGAAACAGCTAGAATTAATAAAAATGCCAGGCTTCAGATGTGCTCCAAACCACTAGGGACGTGTAAGTGAATACTGATGGGGACATGTCTTCAACTTGTAACTGTCTGTTGAATAGAGCTCTTTTTCAGTTCACTTGGATTGTAGATCTTTTGAATAAACTTTTCTTATTACTGTGTCTTTTCAGGATTTGTTGGAGAGATTATATGTACTTTCTTGTAGATGGTTTTTTCCTTAATAACTTCTTAATTTCATCCCCAAGTAAGATTCTTTTCCACCTGGGTGATCTTAGTTTAATTTTGAGCAAAATATGGATTGCCACTTTGACCTATTCAAGGAAGTGTCTCTGTGCACATATCACATCACACACAAATACCCACATCAGTCTTAAGGCAGAATAGCAGGCCTTACTTGCCAGAATCTCAGAATTAGACGGTGATACTCCTTCATCCCTAGCTACAAAGCTGAAATGATTTCAGAATTTCCATTACATCTGTGAATTTTGCATTTATTTGATAAAGAACAAATTCATAAGTAAACAAGAAAGGTATAAGAAATAATTTTTGTAATAGATTTCTAAACAAATTCAAAGGTATTAATAAGCTGGTTTACCTACTTTGGGCTTTATATAGTGAGCTACTAGTGGAAGAGTACCTGAAAGCTTACCTTGTAAAATATTCTGAAAAAAAGAACACATTCTGAAAGCAGAGTGCAGTCCATGTCATTAAGCAGCAGAGTAGCTTTGCCTTTCTACAAGTGCAAGTCCCTTCTCTTCATGGCTTGTGGAGTAGGCTTTTTGTGAAGTTAGCTCCAGGCAGCAGTGGACTGTAAATGCCAAGTTACCATTCTTTGATTTGAGTTAAAACAGTAGTTTCCTTTCACAGATCTGGTCTCATGCTTTGTTTCTGTGTATCTTGCATGTTTTGTATAGGGCAGGTGGTCGGGAAAGGAACAGCTTAGTGCACTCAATACGTACTGAATTTTTTTTTTTTTTTAAATTATCCTTATCAGTTAGATCAATACAATTAAAGCATGTTACCCTGCTTAGATTTCAGCTGGTTTGGGTTGAGCTGTGCAATGCGTAACTGCAATTGTGCTGAACTGTAGATATAATGTTCCCTGAGAATTCTAGTTTCAGGTCAATAACCCTGTCTCTGTACGGTATATAAGAATTTCAATGCATGCTATTTCATTAGTCCTTGGTAAGTTGAAATCAATATGGGGTCTTGCACTTGTAAGCAATATATTGTGTAAGAAACCATGCAAGGCAGTCTCTCGGGGCGGGGGAGATACTTGTGTATGGGGGGGTGTGCTTTTTTGTTGTCACTTGAACTATATGTAACAAGAACCACAGAAAAAAACCCAGCTCTTCAAAGAACACATTCACTGAATTGCTCAGTGTGATTCAGCGTTGCCTTGAAGGCCAGGATGAAAAAAAACTCTTAAAAGTACACAGGGAAAGAGGGAGATACACAGAAGTATGATTGTGCCCGGGCATTTGAGGTAAATGTCAACAGCTTCACACGACACAAGTCAGGTATTTATGTCATAATGCTTACATCAGAGAAAAAAAAGTGTTTTCTTTCAGGATGAGGATGTACACAAGGTTTAGAAGGATTAATCCACTGGCTATATTTACTATTAAAAAATAAATATGCTGAAACATTATTTTTTGCTATTCTTTTTTTAACCCCATGGACAAAAGTACTTCCATTTGTTCATGTTAAAATGAATCACATGGTTTATAGACGCAAAACAAATTTAAACAAAACCACTTGCTGTTTATTGAGCACTTCCCAAACCTTGTATTTTGAGGAGGTGAAAAGTAGTTAACAGCAAGTAGAAAAGAGTGCTCTTTTATCTGATAATTACATTTCAGCCTTGTACTAGCAAACTTGAGCAGAGAGAGAGAATACAGTTTTTATAGCTCTGAAAGGGTATTTTAATGTGGTCGTAACTACTACAACATGTAATTTTATTTTTTTCCATGAGAATGATGGATCCTTTTCGTTGTATTCCCAGCTATGTTCATGCTATGCCCTTTGGATGGTTACTCTCCAACAGACAAGCGTGTGGCTTGCATTTCTGACGCAGTTGTGAACTTTTGGCAACAAAGCTGTTTTCTTGCATTAAGTGAATGAGTTGCATTCAGACAAATGGCATGTTTTTAAGGATAGGTGGTGGTGTGAAGTAGTGCTCTGTATATTTACTTGCTTCTGGGTAACTGGTGACTTCCCATTGTATATAAAGTATGGCATCATGGGAGAGCTGACCCTTCAGATTTTCTTCTGCACTGAGCCATGTAGGTTTTGGGTGCCTTCACAGCAGTAATTTCAATAAATATACATGTGTTCTGAACATGGTTCTCATGTCCTAAAAGGGGATATGAAAACAGTCAGCTCTTGCTTTGTTTGCCCTGGAGTAAATATCAAAAGGAATTTAGAGGAAAAAGAAGAGTCTGCAGGTACAACATTTGAGATTGCATCCGTGATTTCCTCTCTGAAGTCACTGTCATTTTGCTGCTACTTCTATTTATTAATCTCCTGAGAAAATGCTTTTCCAGAGTTAATTCATCAGATGAAATCTGGAATAAGCTTTTTTTTTTTGGTCATTTAAAAAGTCACCTGCTATTTCAAGCCTTATTCTGGGAATTTAGGAAATAAAAAGTTTCATTTGAATTTGCAGGTTTTCTTTTGTGAAATATTAGGAGGCAATCTGTGGAAGCTAGTATTGTCCTGGTTGGAAAAGCCCCGTGATTTTTTCTCATACTGGGTCTGGGAATGAGCCAAAGAAATGTTTTTCTATTTTTCATACATGGACATATTTTAGTCTATACTCTTTATATATTTGTAAGATGAGGTTAGTTCACCATTGTCTTTTCCCCTGGAGATCACAAATAGCCTAGGTAGTTTCTTAGAAAAAAAATTTATTCTTCTCAAACAGTAAATTGTATCTATATAGATATCCAGACCATGCTTTCTGGTGTTTGTCAGTGTATGGGAAAACATCAAACCCATGAATTGTCTCTATTACCGATCTTTGGTTTTGGAAAGTGAAGAATTAATGACTTCATTTCCCTTGTGAATATCGTCAGTACTGTAATGAGCTTTCCCTAAGTTACTCATACTACTTTGAGAAGACGGATCAAGCAGGGACTTGAAAGGAGATTCAAATGGAACTTCGGTGAAAAAGCACTTCCCATTAGCACTAAAGAAGCACAAACTTTTGAAAATAACGTAATCAATGGTAGTCAAATGCAATGAATTGCAAATGCATTCAATCAGAAAGTGTAAAGTTAAGTCAATAATTTCTATTCAGATTTTATTAATAACTTTCTGACTCTCTGATATTTAGGTTCTTTCATTTGTGAAAGTGAGATGTATAAATTGCTAATGTGTTCAAGAAAGATGATTTTTTCCCATGATGATTCCATTCTCAATGGTTTGAAAACAATCAAGATTATTGTGTTGCTCTTCCTCTATGGTCATCTTCTAGATTTAGAATTCCTCAGTTTTCTGTTTAGCATTGCCAAATACAGTGTTAATCTGAAACTGACTGCTTTAATGCAGTTTGAAATATTTTCTATCTTGGAATTATATAAAATATCCTATATATGTTTTCCAAGTGCCTTGCAATGAATTTGGTCTTTTCAGTTGTTCTCAGGAAACATCAGAATAATTTTCCTGTGGATAGTCTCGAATATAGAAGCTGTAAAACCCTGAATCCTCATACCAATCCATTTAGTGGTAATATTCTTCTCTACAGCTATATCTTGAAAAAGCTTTCCTATTAGGTGATGATGTAAAAAACAAACAAACAAAACACCAAACAAAACAAAAAACCCCAAAGCTCCAAAAAAGCTGAACCGTATTTAGAGACAGGTCAGTTTTTAGGGAGGGGGTGAGGGGAAAGGTAATAAACTTTGGATGGGTTGGTAAACTAAAGGCACTGTGTGTGTGTGTGGTGCATCTTTCAGGGTTTTGTTTGGCTCTCTTTTTCCATTGTTCATTAGACTCTGGATGTAAGCACTAGTTATGTTTATCCTTTAATCTTACTGTCTGAGTTTGCTTATGTAAGAATTATTATATAGCCAGAGTGGGTAGTTAAATTAAAAACAAAACTGACCCTCAGTCAGTGCAGGAAAGAACAGATTACTTTCCATAGACAAGTCAAATTTATTCTCAATCCATTATGTAAGAGCTGGGCTCCACGTTTCCTGAGCCAACGTGGAATGGAAATTACTGTCAGTTGTATCTGTCTTGTTGCACTGAGCTCTCTAATGCATGAACAGCGAAACAAGGAGGAAGAGCAGCTCTGTGCTTTTTCTATTATGTATTACCTTAAGAAAGAAACTCATCTAATGACCATATTTCATTGTTCAATTAATTGAAACGCTATTATAATATAACGTGCTTACTATTGGCTATGTGCAAACCTCACCCAGTAGGATTCTTGTTGGCCCCTGCTAACCTTTGCTTTCCAGAAAATAGTTAATAGATATCAAAAGCATAGGACTTGGGTGAACAGACATGGAAACCATGACATTGGCAGTGCTCTCTCCTTTTTTGAACATGAAACCAATTATAATAAATTATAATAAATATAAATTATATCAGGTATTGATTGTATTTTAAAGGCAAACAATTGTTGATATTACAGGTTATTCTGTTAAGGCAGTAGTAGTTTGAGGCTGGATTCCTGCTGCTTATTGGCTTGTTTTTTTAATTTTATTTGATAAATTGCTGAAGCAGACTGGAAATAACCAGATTGTCTAGTTGTCTGGACAGTGACTGAAGTAATAGCTGTGGAACCACAGATGTTTTCACTCAGTGTGCATTTTG
>VWZK01017631.1:243982-280305 GCA_013396935.1 Baryphthengus martii | reverse complement strand
CTCAGTGTGCATTTTGTATTCTGTAATCATAGGGCAAGTATGGAAAAGTCCTGGTGGGCTTGTCATTATGTGCTGCTAGGGGCTACAGATAAAATTCATCCTGATTTAAAAGACCTATACAAGGTTTACTTATCTTTAAGATCCTGGTTCAATGTCTTAAGTAGGATTTAAATGATGTCTTATATAAGCCCTTTGTAGAGAGGGGAAAAATTACTCTATAATATAGTTACTAGATACGTAGTGTTTTGCGGTTTCATCAAATCACATGTCACTGATGGACTAACCTTTTGTGAAATCCTGTGTATTCTTTGAGTAAATACTGGTTTTACTTCATTAAAATAACCCAAAGTAATTCAAATGGTTAAGTGACCTAGTTATTAAGGTCTTAAACAATGGCTGTTTCCATATATTCTCTGACTGCTCCCTATGGCTCCCTAGACAGCCGCTTAATTTTAATTTTTTTTTTAACACTGTCTTGGGAGGATTTTTTTATTCTTTAATTTTGTTGCTGCTTGTGAGACACTCGTGCAAGCGAAAGGCAAAAACGCTGTAGGAATGAATAACGCTAAAATCAAAGTTGTACAAAGTGACTTGTGTAAAAACTAAAGTGGGCAATCCCTCCACCCCAGCTTGCTTGCTTTGTTTTCTCTCTCATTGATTGCATAGCTGCTCACGAAAAATATAGGCAGAAATGTCAGTTTTCAATTATTATATCTTTGACAGTGATGCAAAAATGTTAAAAATCCTAGAACAAAAATTTAGTGGAGTTCCACAGTTTTTCTGGGCTGTGGAGTTGTGTAGAGGAGACATAAGCTTATCCTGAAAATACATTTTGATTAAAGTCATGTTTCTTTGCTCTGAGTATAGCAGGTTTCTGGGATGATGTGGTTCGTGTGGTCCTGTGGTTAGAACAGGAAACTACAAGTACGACAGGAATGCTTGACTCTGCACTAGCTCTGGCTTTCAAAGGCCAGAGCAGTGTTTAATTTACAGTTTTAAAAAATGAGATACTAAGTTACACATCTGTACAGTATATTGTTGTTATAAAGTATTTAGGGAACTATTGAGTATTTTTTGTAGGTTCACAGCTGGCTTATTACAAAGGGAGTCTAAATCTAATTCATTGCTGTCACAAAATTTTTAAGGTGTGGTGCGAGTGCAGGTTTTACTTAATTTTCCCCCTTAGGCAAAATATTTATGCTACTAAGTTACGTGTCATAATTTTCTGTCTTTTTGCTCATCATCTTGAGAGCACTAACAAACAGATCAGGACATATATTTGTCAGAAGCAGCATGGATTGACAGAAGAACAGCAAATCACTGGGTGGGGACATGCAGGAAATGTTCTTTTGAGGCTTTGTATTCAGGGAGATTTGAATTGCAAGACTGACTTTCTGCACGTGAAACCACTGTTGAAGTGATGAAACAAGCTCGAGGCATAATTTAAGGGAGAGTAATTTTAATGCGAAGCAACAAGCCTACTGGGAAAATGACAATTTGTGGGTCTCCAAAATAAATAAAAAAGAAAAAAGTCAGAGCTTTTTTCCACTTAAGTGGAAAAAAACCCACAAATCCAATGTTATTTTGGTCAAAGCATAAAATAAGAGGAAGGCAAAGTCATTACATCATCAGAGTGGGCTAAATTTGTTTGGTCTTTATGAAATGCAAATGTTGTGTGCATGGGGAATGAGTTGCTGATACAGATTATTAAAATGTGATTGTAAAACCTGCATTTCCCATGACTGCCTCTATTAGTTAATGAGAAAAGTGTGTTGCTTATCGTCTTATAAAATTGGGCTCTAAATCATCAATATTTAAAATTCACAGGAAGTCTAGCTTCTGTTTGGACTGCCATTTCTAATATCTATGTTTGCACCATGTGTAGCAGTTGAAATTGATTTGAATTTAGGAGGATTACACTCCATTACTTCTGTGACAACAAGAACCTACAACTTCAATTAGTGGTCAAGCCACTATAAAAGGCATGGTACAGTATTGTGAGTAAACACAGGATAAAATGCACCATTGTCTTGAGGAGCTTAAAACTGAAAGACAAACTGAAAAACCATGGACAAGACAACAAGGCGTTGCAGGCAGCAAGTTGATATAAAATGCAGAGGTGCTTGCAAGAATAAAAAAGTTTTCTTGTCTGTTTTGCTTTATCTTTTCAAAGGCAATCATTTTCTTCACAGGAGTTCCAGATCAGGAGAAGGAGGTGATGTTGAAAGAGGAGATGTCAGGAAAAGCAAATGTTGAGACACAGGAGCAGTTTGTGAGCTCTTGTTGCCTGACATAGATAGCAGGGCCTTTTGCATTGCCCAGTCTAAATTAGTTAACCAATATTAATTCTTCAAAAGATTTGTGATCAGTCATCAGGTAAGAAGGAGATTTGCAATTATCCACGCTAGTCACTTGAAATCAACTTGACTTTCTGTGGGAAAACATAGCAGACAGCATGGATAACAGACATCCAGTCAATACCATGTAAGGTTTTTCATACCGTCTTGCATGCTTCTCAAGAAGCATCTCATTTGTTATATGGGTGTGCTGAGACGATTCTGAAATGCATGTACTAGTTGGCTGGTGAAGCATATTCAAGAAATTGCTGTCAGCTATCCTCTGTCAGACAAGAAAGTTATTTTCATGGCATTTATGCGGGATTTGCACTCTTGGGTCAAATACAATTCCATGCTTCTCTTGCTGATAGAGATGGTAAAATAAAAAGGGTGCATATTGCATTGGCAGGTGACGCTATGCTACAACCAATTTGAAAAATGGGAATAGCTTTGAAGACTATGTAGTAAAATAACATTGTGAAAATATAAGAAAATTAAGAAAAAAAAGTCAAATTATGTACTTGGAATAGTTATTCTCACTCTGTAGGAAAAATGCATTAAAATTGCTAGGGTTTCTGATGGATTGTGTTGCAAATAGTGGTCAATGTGATTTGTGGTTTGTTGGTTGCTTTTTTTTTGTAAAGATGACAAAAGGGGATGTTTAAGTAGATACATCATTTGCCGCAGATGCAAAGTAATCCTCTGCTCTATTAAATATTCCTACAGTTTCACCTGAACTACTGTTTTCTGTCATTAGCTGTCAGTGGCTAAAACAGTAGTAGTAGGTTAAACCTTAGGAAAGGTTTTGTTAAGGGTTGTGGTAGTAGGGTGGTACTGGAATGATTGGCAGGATGTGGAGTTTTTACTGGAGATCTTCAGGAACTTTTTAAGTCTTCATCACAGGTGTGAATTGACTATGCCTGAAGACAACAAGCAGGGGCAACCCAGTTGAAATCTTAAACCTCTTTCAGACCTGTTTTCTGGATTCTGTATACCACTTGCACACACATGTGAAAACCCTGCTTTTGAGTTCACGTATCCACTGTGCATTCTTCGCCCAGAGATTTGTGATTCCAGTGGGATACAAAGTGAGAATTCTGCGTGCGTTGCCAGAAGGCACTGATATTTTGACACTTCCTTTCAGTAATGTTGCCTGAGAATCTTTTGAGCAGTGGAATTACTGCATACCTTGGACTGGATAGAGATTTACTGACTCGGCATTTTACAAGCTGGATGTTTGTAACACAAGGTTCAGTTTGCTATGGCACACTAAGGCCATTTCTAGGGTTTACAAGAACTTACTAAGGGGCTTCATTAGTGCTCTAGTCCATTGACAATCCCAGCTTTGCTAGGGTGCAGTGCTTGTTTGGGAGAAGATGCAAATGAATCAAAGTCAATTTTAAAGGCGGAATTTTCTTAACAAAAATTAAATATATTCTGGATAACGAAGATTTGCTGCCTTTGGAGGAGGGGATAGTTTTGTGTCTAATTCTTGTGGAAAGGGAAAGGAAGTTCTCATACCTTTCTGCAATTTCAGTGTAAATTTCCAGGTACTTGAACAAATACACTCTAATAAGGAGTAGCTTTAAACTATAATTTCATCCCTATTGGATCACCTAGATCATCTTGTGAAAGGTATGTAATTTCAAAGAACTATTTAAACAGTGGGAAGCCTCTGAGATGTTTTCACTTGATATCTCTAAACCAAGAAACTCAAGCAAATATCTTTGTAGAGAAAGAATAGAAGGAAGGTCAAAATGTGAAAAAACTGATTGGATGACAGCTGAACTGTGTCTCTAGAGCTCTGTCTGCTGCCAGGGAAAGGCAACAGCAAAGAAATGGTGTTTAACAAGAAGCCAAAAATTCTTCTCTAGCTGTGTCAGGTTTTTAGGTGGAGTTACATGAACCAGTTTGTCATTGAGTCCCTACTATATTCTACACACCTTCTCTATAATCCAGGCTATTTTATCACCATTGTATCAAAGAACTGCTTATCCCCTAATGATAACCTGCAAGTATGCTGATATATATTGAGTTCTTAAAAAAAAAAAAAAAAAAGTCATAGACATAACCTGAAGAAAGCAGACCTTTGGACTGTTTTCTTTCAGGTTACATAAGGTAATACTTTATTACATTACGTCCCGTCAATTGTTAGGAAGCTTAGTATGACAACATTTCCTAGGGTTTAAATGATTAGTTAGAAGCTGAAGTTGAGATACAAAATTAAATATTTGTACCAGTATGTTCAGCTTTAATTTTGCTAACTGAAACTGTAATGGAATGTTTGGTTTTATGTAGCAATCCACCTCCTGCAGAAATTGAAAAGCAACTGGTATGCAGCTCTTCAGTAAGAGATAAACCAAAACCTAATTGCTTAAATAATTCTTAAGTTAGATTTGCTAAATGTTTCTGAAGCACTGGACTATTTCCCTTTTCCTTTTCAGTACAACATCTGAACTTTTTTGAGATGTGTTTTGTTACCTTATCCCTTTACTTTTATAATATCCAATAAAGATTTAAAATGTCAAATTTCATCACCTTTATCAACACTGAAACTTTGGTAGAGCTGAGTGAATGAACATACTGTGAATAAAGCTGCCCTTTGATCCAAATTGTTGCTAGCTGTGTTCCCTAGATGTTAACAAAAAAATAAATTAAATTTATACATGGCCTATATGTTCCCTTTCTGGTTTAGAATTCAAAGACTTGCCTATTGTCCAATAGTGAGTAGATAAAAGCACGCCCAAACTGTTTTCCCTCTCCTTTAGTCCTGGATCTACCATGAGTTTGGTATTGTGTTGGATCAGTGTTCTGGCAGTGCTCACTTGTTGTAGCCTGTAGTGGTCTCTGAAGTCTCCAGTGTGTACAA
The DNA here is from genome assembly GCA_013396935.1 of Baryphthengus martii. Lineage (NCBI taxonomy): Eukaryota > Metazoa > Chordata > Aves > Coraciiformes > Momotidae > Baryphthengus > Baryphthengus martii. Next base: position 275,100 of record VWZK01017631.1, on the reverse strand, counting down.
ATGGTGGTGGCAGGAGGAACTATCCCAGCTGTCGCTTCCCTCTGCTGCCCTTCTGCACTTTGTGGTCTCATAACAGAAAGAGAGACTTTTGTTTTGGGCCAGCAATCTAGGCCTAGGAGTATTCTTGTGAGAGTGACTGAATTTAGTATGTTCTCCCACAAGATTACAGGACACTGCAGAGCTGTGTGGGCTGGTGGGATCCTGTGGTTATACTCAGTACAGTGCAGTGCTAGCCTCATTTTCAAGCATGGAATGTGAAACCAAAAGAAACCCCAACAAAGCCAACAAGGGGAAAATGAATTAAGAAATCTCTCATAGTTCACTGAGGTTTATTAAAGGGTACAAAACACAGAAGCCTCTGTGATTAATTTCTAATGGAAAAAAAAAAAGAAATTTGACAGACATGATATTTAAGTTGTTTTTTCTTTTTTCATTTGGCCAGCAAAAACTTCAAGATCAAGGGACGTAACTTTCAAAGCAAGTATTTTATTGATTTCATTTTTTTTTCATTATTTTAAAAAAATATATTAAATGTGGTGGTTCTGGTCATGGGTTTTAAGTGACCTATCCAAGCAAAACTTTAGACAAGTGAATAAGCACACTTTTATGAATATCTACATGGACATGAGCAGTGAGGAGCTGGATAAAAGAAACAGTTTTGAGAGTAAGCAAGTCTGAAGCTACAGAAGTCATAGCTACGCTGATGAAGTAATAGTCTACCCCCCTGAGGACATTACTTTATACTGAGAGAGGATTGTGTGCAGCTAATGACTGCTGGAAGAGGAACATTCTTTACGAGAGGTGGGGCTTGGCAGAGCTCTGAAGCAAAATCTCTGGTGTTGGGACCTGTGCTACACCATTTGGTCTACATCTCTGGTGGGCTTTCTTTTACCCTGCTTAGAGCCCCGACATCGGTAGCGTAATCTGGATATCATATGTCCCATCTCTATGCTTTTAACACTTGGGGCATTAGAATAACACGTTTCTGCCCTACAAAAGTGTATGCCGGTGGTCATGGGGCTTCTTCCAAAATAGTTTTCTATGACACAAGCACATCTCCTTTCCCCTGCCTAGTATTTAAAGTGAAACACAGCACTAGATGTGGGTGGGCAGGTATTCTTGTCATGCTGAGGAAGGACAGCATAGCAGCTTGAAAAGCACCACCATTGTTTCCACATGCACACGCTCACCCCCTACCCCCCTTCTCCCAGCAAGGAAGGCACCTAGCCAAAGAATTTTTTTACAGTTATTAGTGTTTTCCAGGCTAAAAGCTAACCTGATATTTCAGGCAGTTGTAATTGAAATACAATACAAAATCATGCTAGACTCTGTTCCAGAGTGCAGCACTGCACAGTTTAAATAACCACTGAGTTAACACACCAGAAAGTCTACACCGCAAAAATACCGGTAACTTTTCAACAAGTAGTAGTTAATTTGACCAAATAGTTTTTACCAAACTGCCCCAGAGAAATTATCATTAACTGTTAAAATAATACTTCATTCTAGAAAAGACATTTTAAAACATCAAGAAGCTACTTAATTATCAATAGTGCTTCATTCAGTGATTCTTGATGAATTAATCAGCTAAACTAAGCTTCATTAAGTGATTTTTGCAATACTGTTCAGAAATATTACAATTATCTCTCTTAAACACATATACATGACCATATACAGCATCTACTCTATAACCAAAATTGAAGGCTGGGCTCCAGGGTTTGTATTCTGGTATTAAAATAATCTTGTTTTACAAAATCTTCAATTTGACTGTACTGGCTACCTAAACAATGTCTGAAAATTGTTCCATTTAAATAAGTATATTTTAGAAAGGGCTTTGATAATTGATAGAAGTGTCTTGTTTTAATTTCTATTTTTCTGACCAAGTTTTAATAGTTGTGACTTTGCCATTTGTAGGCTCTATGATGTAAGCATGTCTCTTAGTCTGAAAATGCGATATTTTTTCTGTCAGGAATATTTATGTAAAGTATGCATTTTGACCTTACAAATTCATTACAGTAATGCATCCAATTTATTTGAAGATGTTCAAAATCCCAGTGGCTAGATGAAAGCACCCACCACAGAACTTGCCTCCTCTATAGTTGAATGACCTGCAGAACGGGAATTATAAAAGAGCTGAGAAATAGGATCTTAAACTTGATTTCCCCTACCACCCCTTTCAGACTTTCAACTCGCTGTAAAAAGTGGCAGGACTGAACTTGTGCAAACAGGTTGAGGTCTTTCTGAGAGTGGCTGAGATGCACAGGGAAAAGGATGAATAAAGTGCTTCTCTAGCTCTTGCATAACTGCATCAGATCCATTGGTATGTGCTTTCCCCAGTCCCTGAGCAAACTGGGGCACAGGAGCAAAACTGTGACTCTCACGGCTCAGCCAACAGCTGTAATGTTGCCTTCTGTACACGACTTTATCATCAAACACGATGAAATGTGCTCCTTGCTGACACTGTATTTAGAAGTGTAATTAAACCCATAAATGAAGGCTAATTCTGTCCAGAGCTAGTGACTTATATTATTCTTCTCTGGAGCATGGGGAGGAAACAGCCTTTCAAAGCCGAGTCTTTATCTCAAACTTTATGAAAAGCGTACAGGAATTGGATTCTTCCTGTCATCTAGTAATGTCTTAGGGGACATCACAATTACACGCAAGCAATGCTAGCTCATGATATCTTGGTGGGTTTCACTGCTGCTCTTAGGTGAACTATGTGACAGGCTGCAGTGAGTGCAGAGAATGGATAACTCGGTACATGGAACAAATACTTACATATACAATTGTTTTATGTCTAAGACAAATACTGAGTGCTGTTTAGAAAATCTGTAAGGTTATTTTGAGGTGGAGAGCAAGTGAATAAATACGCGGGGAGTGGAGTTTACGATATGATAACTTGGATATCCTTCAATCAGAAGCTGTAGAAAATGTTTTATAAGGAGGGTGCTTTGTCTCCAAGAGACAAAATGGGCTTAGTTCACTGACCTCTCCTTATTACCAAAAGCCAGACACCTGAATGTTAAAATGAAGTTTCAGTTGATCCCCCTAGCATACTTTGCTTGAGTCAGTGATGTATCAAATTGATGATATTCAGCTGTATTGCTGTCAACAATATAGCTGCTAGAGGACTGTGGAGAAAACTTCGCAGAGGTCCTAGTTTCTTGTCATTCCCTTTCTGTTTTAGGAGGAATTAAACAGCTAGTGCTTTCTATCTGACTAAAACTGAGCTTTTACACATACCTTTACAGTGTCATTTTGACTTTACGAAAAGACAATGGATTACTGCTGGTACGGTTTTGGTTTCTGCTGTTAAAGCCAGGCTTGCAGGACCAAACTAAATCAAAACAGCTTTTATTTTAAATAGCTGTTTGGAAGCCCAGATTATGAAGTAGTATCAGGTATCATTTAAGCGCCTCAGAAACACTTTGAGATATTGCAAGAGCTAATTCAGATGCCCTTAAGTCCAATGGGTTGAGTTTGCTCTGTTAGAGGTCTTGAAGAGCTGTCAGTCCTCTAAGTCTGACTGGATTGACTTGGAAGGCTGTAGAGTTCATTCTTAAAAGGAAAATAAACAAAAATCTGTTGTGGCTTAACTGTAAGGATGAATTACTTCAACTGATCTAGTTAAAAATGCAGGTTCTGTCTTCCTCCACTACTTTTGAAGATTGTAGGTTTGAGCAGTTGAAGACTAGGATCAAAGCCTATATTTATTTTTTTTTCTTCTCCTGAACGCCCGTGGGTATTTTTTGTGACTCAGGTAGTACAGCTGAGCTGTATTTCTTTTTGACTTGAGAGTAAGGCTAGAGGATGCCACGTGCACAGAACTGTAACTCGGCTACTCATCATTGCATCTTTTATGAATAGGAGTTCTTTCACTGCCTCAATTCCTAAGGAGGCACAAGTAGTAAAGGCAGGATAACGAACGATGTCTGCTCAAAGTTTACTGTTAGTTGACTGTCCATTGAAAGAAGTAAACTGAAGAGAGATTATCAAGCAGTGATTATTGTGGTCTTAAACCGTGCTAGAAGCAGAAGTGTGTGACACTTCAAAACCCTGCCTGAGAAGAAGAGGAAAGCTTTGCAGGAGGGTAGGCCATGGGCCGTTGCTGTGTGCCCTCGGCTGAAGCACTAGGTACCCGCTGGCTAAACAAGGGCGCTAGGCTTCTGCCCCGGTGAGCCTGCGCCCTTTGTTACCTTAGGACACTTCTAAGGAAACAAAAGGCAAAAGAATGTGTGAAAGCCTCCTCAGCGCATCCCTAAAGACCTTTTGTATCTTCACGGCTTTTTAAGGACGAGCAAACAAAGGCCTCCCCTCGGCCATTGTGCCCGGGCGCCCTGAGGAAGCGCTGGCGGGGCCGCCACCGGCCGAGAGGGACCCGCAGGAGGGGGAGAGGGACACGCCAGAAACTGTCACTCTAGGAAAACAGATTTGACACCCTCTCTGCAGACAGCTGTGCCCACGGAAGGCTCTGTTGGAAGCTAGGCTTCGGCATCACTGAAACTATTTGAATTTTATTTTTTTTTAATTTATTTCTGAAGGAACAGACCCAAACAAACAAAACCACCCCATCTACATATCTTGAAAAGCATATTCTAGGCCTTAGAATTAAAGATATTGTGCATATTTGTGTGCGTGTGTAGGGGTGGTTGCTATTCACCACCACCACCTTAACATTGACAGTATTTTATTTTGTTTTTTATAAGTTTCTAATGAAGGCAGAGAAGCTTTGGTGTCTGTAGGGTATCTCTAAAAAGCCAGCGCTTTGTAGCTTTGGTCTAGTAGATGGGAGCAGGAAAATGGAAAAGCTTTTCTCGCCGTCTAAACTGAATGAAGTACAAAAATAAGCAATGAGAGAATGGAAAATGATAGTATTTTAGTACTTTCATTTTAATAAATCCGTTAATGATAATAGAAAACATTGACAATATAATACAACTAAGATTCTGATTTGATTCTATTCACAGAATAATGTGTTCTGAGTGAGAAGACTCACTATGTTACTAATTATGCTTCTCCAAGTGCAAATTGTTTACATAACTCTTCCATGAAAAAAAAAAAAAAGAGAAATTAGTATTAGACAGTGATTGTTTTGATTAAGTGCTTTGAGTTAATTATAATGAAGATGATAATTTTTCAGGTGTTTTCAAGCTAAGAATGGAAGACCAGACCCTGGTCTTATCTCCAAAGAAGCAAATATGTATTCATAACTGTATTTAGTGTGTATAGTTTACAGGACCAGTAGTTATGAAGTGTGTCTATGCAAAATTCCATCTCTTCCTACCTGAGTAGAGAAGTCCTTTCTGTCCAAAACATTTCCATTTTTCACCTCTTTAAGTTAAGAGCAGGAATTGTCATGCTATGAGTTGTATTTGATGAGGTACTTGCTGTGTGACCTCTGTCAACACTTTTGGATTCTTTTGTTTTATTCAGTTAGAGAAAATACAGTATGATCTGAAAAACTTTGTAAATTAGATAGTCCTTCTCTGTTTCAGTCAGGTGAGATAAATCAATATATCCTTCACATTCTAAGAGGTATGAGTTAATTTAAAAATAGTTCACTCTTTTAAACTTTGGTTATTACTTCAGATTCAAATTCAGGCTTTTTAAAACCAGGGTCACTATCTCTCTGTAAAGCTTGGCTTGGGATTGTTGCTTATTGCCTGACAGTACAAGTGCAATGTAGCATCAAGATGTCTTTGCTATCAGCAGAAACTGGCATAGTTATGGCAGCCCGGGCAGGACCTAGCAAACAAATACACCTGCGCTTCTTCATTCTCCTTTACAGAAAGGTGCTGTGCTTGTTAGCTGGGTGGTGTTTGCTGTACCAGGAGTGTCAGAGACTATGTATATCTTAAAAGCAATCTCTTCAAGCAGGCTGTTAGTTCACCACCACTGTAGTATTCATATTAGAACAATAAAAGCTAACCCATCCTCTCTCCTATGTCCTGCATTCAGAGTATTTCGTCTTGCAGCTTCTTAGGAGTTATTGTAAGTACATGCATCCGAGGGGGAGGGATCACCAAAGGAAACCCATTTTTGGTTTCTTTCAATTTTTCAATGGGGTTTCAGGCAGTCACTCTCTCCTCCGAGGCAAACAGGATTTGTTCCTTCGGGAGCATTTGCGGTCAGTGTAGCCCGAGATGCTGGACAAAGGACTCTCAAGAACAATGCTAGGTACCTCCTCGTCCCACTGCTCCAAGTACCAAAAAGGGAAGGAAGTATCTGACACTGACAGAATCTGCTGTGATGTTGTACTGAGAGGAACAGAAAAGAATAATTAGTCTTTTTGGGTTTTGTGTGTTTTGTTGTTTTGGGTTGGTTTTTTTAAATGATCTTTGGGTAGGAATGCATTTGGATGTTCATCTGTGAACAGGACTCAAGATGTACTGAGGAGTGTCTTGCAGTACCGTGGTATATTCTGAAAGATGAATGGTACTGCCGTGAGGTAACTATCCTCTAGACACATGAGTGCGCAGAGGAATAATTAGCCCCCTTTCTTCAACCTGTCTGTGTGGTTGATGTCAACTTCTTCTTCCATGAGGTAGGGGAGCAGATGATACTGCTTCTGCTGCTGTTCTCTCTCCACGAACAAGCAGGGGGGGAGGGGAAATTGCCTTCATAGGTTAGCAATGTTGGACAGGAGGCAGGTTGTGAGTAGGTATACTGGGGAGGGGTTGGGGGAAGTACAGCTCTGTTTTTTTTCTGCCATAAAATTCTGCTCCTCTGAAGCTCAGTTCATTTCCCTAGCTCTTCCTTCACTGATAGGATTGTAGGCCCTTAGCTATGGAGAGCTGTCGGTGGGAATACAGTTACTTGCCTAGCTGTTCTTGGCAGCATTACCATATGAACTCTCTAAAACATGAAAGACTTTAAAATACCTTCATGAAGGTTTATCAGTTTATCGTCATTCTGATGTGTCATTCACAATGACTGGTTTTAACACCAATATATTGTTTCAAACATTCTCTTCCATAGACTACACGGATCAAAGATAAGTATAATAGCAACTATTGGTTTATCTTGCTATTTGTTCATATTTTTTTCTGTGTCTGACTTTGAAGGATTTGCAACAGGGATTTTTTTTTTTTTTTTGGCATATCTTCCAATCCCCATTTGTAAGTTTTGAAGGCCACAGCCAGCAGCCCTTTGTTATAATTGAAAGAATTTCTGTGTCAACTCATCTGCATGCAAAGATGTGAAACAGCTTCCCTTCAGTGCTTGATTCCCCAAATTATACAATGTGAAACTAAGCACGTAGGTACCTGCAGATGTGAAGTAAATGTGTTACTCTGCTACAGAATTGTTGATTAGTCTGAAGCATGTTTTTTGAACTAATGTTTGCCCATGGATGATCAATTGTGACGTGACCTTCCTTAGGTAGAGTCAACAAGTGCTTCATACTACTGTTTATTAAATCCTCACTGGGCTACAACAAACGTGCCATTCATTTTCTTCAGTTAGTCATGGCTAGCCTGACAGTGGAGGGCTTTCACTCCTGTTTGTATGGTCATCCCGCTGCTGAACAATGGTGCGCCAACTGCAGAAAATGATGGGATTAATTCATAGTCTCAAAGCCACCAGCAAATATAACCATTTAAGAAAATACACAAACTCTTAACCTGTTAGTGAAGCTGCTGCAAATGCCAGATATATCGTCGTTTCTCTCACTTAGTTCTTTAATGTGGAAAAATAACTGAAGTTATTACTAAAGCTGAATAGATTACACAGTTAATGTTGTTAGTGTTTAAAATTCAGTTTCCTGTTTCACACTGACCTTTTGATGTACCTCTTTTTTTCATGTATGCTATTTAATGCCATTAAAATACCAGAATTATCCAATAATAGGAGTCGTTCAGCAGTAGCACCCAAAGCCTATTCGCAGTTTACTAAAGCCAGTCCTTTCCTGGTTTGTTTTGGTTACCCATTGTATGTGACGCTTTCAGCTGTATTTTATGCCTATTGCTGTATGAATTCAAGTGATATGTAAGTGAAAAGCCAAGCTTAGCAAACATGGAGGAAAAATTTCAGAACAATAATAATGAAAGAAGTCTTTCTTATTTCATTTTCAGCTCTTGAGATATTTGCACAGGTTTCTTGGTGTTGTTGCTTATTGCCTGTTTCCATGTTCCTCCAGATTCATAGAGTTTATTTAAAAGAAAAGTAAGATTAAAATATTAAGATCAGCCACTATTTCTGGTTTTATTACTTTTCTCAGGAGTTGTTTAACAGACGAATGAAAGCTTTATCTTATTTACAGTTGAAATTCAAAGAATCTTTACATCTATAGAAAATATTATTTCTTTGAGTATTTAAGCAACATGCTCAGACCAGTCTGTGAAAACATCACACAGAAATTGAAATGAGTCATGACCTAATTAAATGATTTCCTACTTCATTTCACACAATCATGACCCTCGTGACATCTCCGACTGTGACATCTCCATCACTATTTCCGTTTAACCTCAGACGAGAATTTGGGACATTTATCATAATGGAAGAGCTAAAGCAGAATTTATGTATGTATTTCTTACCAACAGCAAGACCACCAGTGTCACGTTCCTAGTATGCCTACAGGCACTTGATGTAAAGTGGATCTTTTATAGTAATTGGGACAACAGTAGAACAATATACATACTGTGGGCTTACAAAGACCCCTTTCATGAGACTGTAATATTGTACATTTCGCTAGGACCAAAGGGTTAAAAGTAGCTGTTTTCCGCCCCAATAATAAATAATTTTTTAACAAGAAATTTCTTAAAGATCCTTTTTAGCGTGAAAGTTCTTTAAATAAAATATATTAAAAAAAAAATAACAAAATAGCCAAAAAAACCCCAAATGCTTTGTCAAGCTGGTCTTTGTTTTGTGTTTCAAACAGAATATTTTTACCAGACTTGGCAAAATTAGCGGAATGAATGTTCCAGAATTTGCATTCATACTTTGCATATAACAGGCTTTTTGTTTCTTATGTATAACTTGGCATTTTGTCTCCTCTTCATTCCTTCCATTTTTCCCTTTTTTTTCGTTACTTACAGCCATTTGTCACCTGTTTCTTTCCACGGCCTTCAGAAATTCTAGATCAAAATATCATCTATCACTTTTTTCATTACATCCATGTATTATACAAACATTCATTCTTTTCACCTTGAGTGTAAGAAAAATAGACAGATAATAAGTTTTTTTTTCTCTTTGCTGGATGCTGTAGCATTAAAATGCTTTAGTTGGAAACTGTGGGATTCACTATTCTCCTGGTGCTCTGGGCACACCATGGGGAGAGACTTTGCAGTGCTGAATGAATTCATCTTGGGAGATTTTTGGAGTCTTGAGCTGAAGTTTGAGAGGATGCTCTTGGAGCATGTTTCCCTGAGTTCCAGTCAGCTGCATTTTTCCTTATTTCTTTTCGGAGGCTGACAAACAACATATCTTAAGAGCAACTTTTTTTTACTTTTTTTCTCGGTTTTTTTTTTGGTCAGAATACCACATGTCCAATGGTTTTCCTTAAATTATGAAACTTTCTCTCCACATTTTGAGTTGTTTGTGACTTGTTTGACTCTTTCCATCCAGTAACAGTTTGAACACTGTGCTATTGTACCAGACCATCAGCTGCAAGCTGATAAAAGGAAGTGTAAATTATACTAGTGAAGTTAATTTTCTGTTTGTAAGGTTGTTCGTTTTGTGGTTTGTTTTTTTTTTTTCTTAATAAAGAGTGCTTCAATTGAAAGAACATTGATTTCACATACCTGCTAGTGCTGCAGATGTAAGCACCTAGAATAATGGTTGATGTCTTTAACTGGCCTGGAAATGATTTTGTGGGAAGATATCCAGTTCCTGGGTGTTCATTTAGTGCAAAGAAGAAATTTGTGGTGGTGTTTTTCTATAACCATAGCAAGACTGAGTAATTAGGGGAAACCTATGAATCCAGCAAGGAATCTGGGACAGTGTCTGCTGGTTTTAAATTATCTTGGCAGACACTCATCTTTGTTCTCCGTTCTGTTCTCCCTACTGACAGCTCCCTGCCCCTTCAAGAAACTACAATATGATTGGATTCCATTAACTTCTTGCATCCTCTACCTCTTTCTACAGCGTTTGTCATCTCATTGCAAACATCCTAAATAGATGGAAAATATGACTATAAACAGGAGATATTATTGAAAGTGATCCGATGTGAACAGATTTAAAATACTGCACATCAGCGTGCTTGTCAATGACATCTGAAGCATTACAAACAGGCATTTTTCTGACAATGATGAAAATACAAATAAATACATCCTTTGGCTTCAGAGAAGAGCTTATATGTAGAATGCTTTGGTCCTGTCCCTTCAGGATATCCTGCACCTTTTCCCCTGACATTTTGGTTAGAGTGTTCATATCACAAGGCTTGCGAAAAGGAGGAGTAGTGCAACAGGGAGCACACCGGCTGCTGTGCATCTGGATGTGGCTGCAAACTCTTCTCTCCTTCCGAAAGGGAGCTTAGTGCTTAGTGTTTTGAAAGACTTGCTTTATGTTTTGGAAACCCTCATACACATTTTGCTGTGTTTTGGAAAAGTAGGTACGTTAGATCTGGATGTGTAATATCTAAAATGCTTTGCAATTAATTCTTAATGATATAATTAATCAAAGCAGCTTGAAAGCAAGATAAAATCAAGCATATTATGACAAAATATTTATTTCTAGACAAGAGCATTATTTCATGCTTCTAGTTTAAGCTTTTAAAATGGAGCTGGGAGGGGAGGCCAAGAGAGAAATTGTTAACACTTTGGAACTCTTCTAGAAGTAATTTTTTCAAGTAGGCCTGAACTTCTCTACTTTTGAATGCTAACTACTGGAAGTTGATCTTTATTATACTGCTCCTTTATTATAAAGACTGTTCTCGGAATTGAATGTCAATTTAGTGTCCTGTGCAAGACACTTCTGTGTCTCTGTACTTGTTTTATTGTAGTGGTTGAAAGGATAGTTATCTGTTTAAAATCCTTTCCAGTGCCCCTCTATTCAGAATCACCTTGTCCTTCTGCCATGTCAGATGGTAAGATTACAGTTCCTGGCCATTACCAAATGAAAGGTATTCAGACAAGTTGCGGACAGCCACCAAACAGAGGAACAATGAAATATCTGTTCCCTGGGTGGGAGCGAAGGGATTCATCCTCTTTCTTTTGTCAACTGGTGGAACACACTAAGCTCTGGCAGTTCAGATTTTCTGTTTTCTCCTGTGTTACTAAGCTTTTAAGTATAGCGAGAAAGAAGCTTGCTAGAGAGTTCATCTGACCGTGTCATTCTAAGGCAGACTAATAAATCTTTTGAGCCTGTTAATGTATTTGTTTATGTGTTTAAAAAAGTACAAAAAATACCTTCTAAATTCAAGAATACAAATCATTGAAGGGAAAGGTACTGAAACTACTGCAAGGAATTGGATTATGTTGGCAATGAAACTTAATCTTATTCAAAATGTATTCTTATGGGCCTGAACCTGTATTCAGTAACAATTGTATTTTTGCCATTGACTTCAATATGAACAGATTGGTATCAGTAAGTATGAGAGTAGTTACATAGAATTCATGGTGTTACTAAACCAAATGAAATATATTTCTGAAATTTTCAAAAGCTAAAAAGAATTAAAATTAATATACCAAAATGCATATATTTTATTATCATTCTTAACCAAAGGTAAAAGGTAAGTGTCACTAATGGGCTCAGTGCTTAATCTTTCACCAGAATTTTTCATCACAAATGGAAGAAATGAAATGCAATATATTCAAATGAAAGCTTTTCTATTTTAAGCGGAACACTTTCTTGTCCTGGGCGGTTTGTGGGCTTCCTCATTGCAGTCATATTGCTTAAATAGATTATGGCTAATGTAACACTGAATTTACTCTAATCAGCTGTCTTAATCTTACATTCAGCAAAGCTTATTGGCAGAGAGAATAATCACCCTGTGCAATTCAGTGCCCTCAGAGGTGCTTAGAGGTTACCTCTAAGTAACCCCAGAGATGCTTTTCTTTTCCCCCCACAGGACCTATATAAGACTTAATGCAATTAACTCTATGGGTTCAGGGCCCTTAGAGGATGGGAGCTCCAAGGCTGGTTTAGCATGTGGGCAAACCTCTTCTGGCTCCTCTGCTCAGAATCAGAGGGTAATTCAGAGGTGCTATATGAGGCACCAGGGCACTTGTGTCTTTCAACCTATCAGTCTTACAAATACTATCTGTTTTATGCTCTGACAGCTTAGTTATCAAGGTATTTTATCTTCAGGAAACTTAATTGAGCTAATGAAGAGCTATTTCCTTTTTAACAGAGAGGAACGGAGGCACAAATAAAGGGCCGATGAAGTAGGTTGCAGAATCCTGAGGGCAGCTCCTCGTATGGAGTGCGTGAGGGGACCTGGAGCTCAGCGAAATAAGCCACCTCACCAATCAGTCCATGTGCACGGAGAGAGAGCCATTAGGAATCACTGTGCAGGGGTGTGTGTAAAACCACACCTCAGGGTGTGTGAGTGGGAGAGGAGTAGTCGTCCCAGCTTTGAAGTCTCATCCAGAAAGCAGGTTATCCAGGTTTAGGTCCCTCCCTTTGCCTAAGGGGATCCAAACCCACTGCTCCCACCTCCTTTTGGAGTTCCTTAATCTTTGGCTATGGGCCCCTCTTGTGTGGCAGTTACCTCCACCCTTCTTGCTTAAGATGTGCCCACACAAGGTCTTCACAAAAGTATCCTGACCTTTCCCTTATCCCATACCTTCAGTGAGTACCAGAAGCTGCCTTGTGCACCCATTCCTTGTTGTGGGCTTGACCATATCCTACTGTAATGTAGGTTGTGGTTAAAGCTGGCCTGAGCAAGCAGGGTGCCAGCATGTGAGGAGATGTTGTGTCAGCTGGGCACATACGCATTGAAAAAAAACTTCTTTACTAGCAGCACAATATTGGAGGAGGGCTTTTAAACATATTTTTTGCATTGAAAAGGATGTGAAACACATGGAACTTCCCCCTCTGAGGTTTCAAAAGATTTAACATTTGTTGGGAAGCATCTATGCAAAGTCTTTTGGCGTAGATATATACACACGTATATGACTATGGCTTTGATTACTATGTGTTCCTTGTTTTTCAAGTGGAACCCTACAATCTAAGGCTAACTAATGCTGGTGTGAGAAAGAAAAGGCATCTAGGACTTTGTTGTTCTGATCACAAAGTTAATGTAAGTCTTTAAATGCTTTGGATGGGATACTGGATGATAATTTATGCTAGTACAATTTGCTAAACCCTAACATTTAACTCTGCATTTATAGATAATGTTACAGCTGTTCTGGTTGATATTGTGCACTTATTAGGCTTTTCATCTGGAGATCTAAGTGTGCCACACAAACAGGAATTTATTTGAACTTTCTTATGTTCTGAGAAATGGCGAATTGCAGCTTTTTAAGAAATAAAAGCAATAAAGTAGACTCTCTCTAGTAGTTAGTCAGACATCTAACCTTAATAATACTCTAGCAAAGTTCTATTTATTTTTTTATATATACGGGGAAAAAAATATGCAAAATAAATACGTAGCTAGGGAAAGGGCTTTTCTTCCTTCAGAGCCATCCTCTTAAAATTAAAAGTTAGTGGTTAATTGTGAATACTCTGATTTATATTGGCAAGAGCCACAAATTTTCCATACGAGTTACATGTTCATAGGCCCAGTATTGAATTAGATGTATCCCAGTCTTTTCCCCAAGGTTGTGGGAGTGCAGAGTAACATAATACGTTGCTTAATAAAAGGCACTGTTATGCTTTCTTGAGCTCTTCTTGCTGCTACTTCTCTCAACCCCTAGAAACTACTGTATAAAGCTCAGTGATGTTTTGCATAGTCCTATAAGCACAGGCTGTTTTCATGACTAGAGCTCATACGTGTATGAGCTCATGGATGCAAATGTTCAAAATGAAAACATGTTTTGATCATAAGATCAAAGTGTGTCTGGTGTAGAACAACTAAAATAGCTGGTATGCAAACCTACTGTCACATACATCTTGCCTAATGGCCAAAGACTGATTCCCTGCATGTGGTCAGGGAGGGGAAAGGTAGGGCTTGTTTTTATGGAAGCCTGTGAAGGGAAAGGAGAGGCTTCTCTCTCTGACTTTAGAGTTGAATTTATTGATACATCCTTTTTTTTCCCCACACTTAAGAGTAAAGATTTCTTGAAATTAATTGCTTAAAAATATATTAGGCTAGACTACTGTGAGAAGTCTGTAACCCACACAACTGGCTTGCATGTTCACCTATTGTTTGGGATTATTTTTTCAACTCTGTTTTTCATGAGTCACAAAACAACATGCCTCAAATATACCAACTCAAGATGTGTTAGGTGAGGGAAGGAAGCAAGTTCCAGAGCCTAGGATATATCCAGCCACTAGCCACTTCTGTTTAATGTACATAAATATTTAATTTTAAGATACGGTGTTGAAATCAAACCAAGTTAGAATTATAGATTGGTTTTACAGGCCATAAATTCTACCTTGGATACATCCTAGAAATTGACCGGGAGTAGTGCCAGTAACAGCACTTTGCTACCGAGTTCTTTTTTTAGGTGAATCTTCATGATTGTTTTAAGAGCTGCCACCTTTGTATTGTGTTACAGTAAGCCACTATTGTTCATAATATGAAAGAAAGGTTCATAATTTTCCAGTACAGGCAGGGGAAAAAAGTAATTTTTTTGCTAATGTAATAATCTGAATATCTGGAATCATTAGAAGACTCAATAATACTCTTACACTACCTTAGGAGAAGCAAGGTTTATTTGAGAAATGCTCACCAAGGCGTAATATATAACCCTTGGCATTTCCTCTGGTATCTCTCTCAACCCTGGTAGGAGTGAAGTTGTGAGACTAAGTTGCAGCCAGCACTACTCCACGGCTGTAGCTCAATTAAGTACCTGGTAAATTGCTCGGTTACATGGTTCTGTTGCTGGTTTAACAGCAACGAAGCAAAGCTAAAGAACATCCGAATGAATAATTAACATACTCCCATAATGGTGGAATCTCCTAGGGGGGAGTGTCTCTCTTCAGAAGAAATATTGCTATGGGGCTTGCTCTGTGCTCTTCCAAGGCCTTGAGTTCCTGAGGAAACCAGCTGTTTCGGCCCAAGGAGTTTCCTCTCCTACTGTTTACCCCTTCCCCCAGGAGCTGGCTGCTAGCCTCCTTCCACCCCTGCTCTCAGTCCCCTGAAGTCACTGGTACCCAGTGGAATTTGAGCAAGAAGAGTACTGAGGGGACTGGTGCCTTGTACAAAGGTCTGAAAATGCAGGGGGCAAAATGGGAAAGAATATATGTAGCAAGGGGAGAGAATGCAGACGAGTGCAATTGTGTGGAGAGGATGCAGCCACGTGAAGGCAGCAGATGTTATCAGTGCTGGCACGGGCACTGGATGAGTGGATTGAGTCGTTAAGTATAGATTATATCTTGCAGCAATTCTCACGACTCCTAAAACATGTCAGAATTGCCTGCAACACAGTGGATTATTCACACAAAAGATTAATATATTTTGTTTGCTTAATAAGGGCATTTGCCAAGATGCTGCAGCTCTTCTATGTCTTACTTTGGCTTCCCGACTGAAACAATATAAGGAGGAGGGGAACGGTCCCTGTGACATACTCGCAATGAAACAGTTGGCCCCTTCAACTGCTCCGTGCTGGGAAAGGAGGCAGCAAAGTCCTTGGGCAAGCAGTGCTGGAAGCTAGTTAGCAGCAGCTCTCCTTTGTCAGAAAAGCCAGAACTTTTCAAGCACTGGGCCAAATAGCTGATGAGTTGCCTAATAAGGAAGGAATATTTTGAAACACGTTAAAACTGCTGCTGCAAATCCCATGTTTCTTTCCTTAAATGCTGTTGTGCAGTCGCACAGGAAAAGAGCAGCAGTAAGAGCCACAGTCAGCTGTTGACTACTACTTGCTTTGCTGCTATTCAAACCCATTTCTTCCCTCGTGGCTTTTCTTCAGAGCAATAGGGCTTCTGCTTGCTCCAAGTAAAAAAGTTATTTCTACACTGAACCTCAGTTCTCTTCTCAGCTGGAGGGAATGAAACAGAGTCTAGATTCGGGCATGTCGGCAGCATTGTTTCACCTTGAGTTAATTGTTTGCTATTTAGAAAGGCTAGTCTGGACACTCCTTTAATGCTTGTTTTCAGGCTATAAATATTTGCTGCTCATGCTGAAGATGAGGATGTATGAATTTTCTGTATATATATAAAATTGACTAGATATTAGTATATGAATGTATGGTGGTATGGTCTTGCCTCTTTTAACTTGTTGACATAAACTTTTGGCAGGTTCTTTTTACACAAAATATTTACCGAGCTAAGAGGGTTCATCGTTCTGTTTTTTTAGTGTTTCTAGCAATCAGTTTTGGCTAGAAGTCTACCCAACAGTAATGACTAAGGTTCTTCTCTTCCAAATGATAGGAAAAAAGGGAGATCTATGTCAATGCCTTATACTTGTGTATAAGTGGATTTTTTCCCTCTAGATTACTCTACCAGTGTAAGGTTAATATTAAGGTTTTCCATAAATATATGTTTTCGTGCAATTTTGCTCAATAAACATCTCAAAACTATCAATGTGGCATGTTTTGGGGATCTATGTGTGCATCTCTGCTTCCTACTTTTATGTAGTGTGGTAAAGTCAGGACAAGAATGTTGACACAGGAAAAAATGGCATGATTCTCCAAAGTCAGATTACTGTTCAAACTTACTCTGTGTGGGTGCACCTTTTCTCACAGTCATGAACATTTAATTCCTTGAAGTCGATGGAGTTATGGGCTCCATCTCTTTCACTGAGTAGTCTTATAGCACAAAATAATAAATACTTACTAATTACTTACTCCCTTGGCCAGTATTTGAAGTATAAAACACATATTTGAGTTTGGTGTAGATGCTATTACAGTTACTGATGAATTATTTTTATTCAGTGTAACCGTACTTGATTAGTTTATGCCAGTAGGAAACGACTGGGCTGGACAGCAGAGCAACTACCTGTATTAGCTTGTTGAACTGGTATTCCTGGGTCCACCAGCCGTGAATCTGTGAGTTAGTGTCAGGAGTGTATGAACTTGGGTGATAGCCCTGCTTGCGTGCTCAGCCCCTCTGTCCGCCAGTGAAGTGGGGCTGTCATGGGGATCTGTTAGTGATCTCATGGTGGACAGATCTGCCTATGCTGCTGAAAGAATTTTGTTATCAGAGCTGGCATTCTGTAGTGTTAATTACAGTAGGTTAAAAACCTTGCAATCCTGAATGCAAGATTGCAGTGCTGAGGTTTTCTTCCTTGATCAAAGGCATCGATAGGTTTCCAAAGCTGGAGAACCACAGATTGAGCGTTCATGTGCAGTGTTGTTTCTTCCAGTGGCCTTTGGATAGGTCTCAGATTCTTAGCAACCAGGTGGGATAGTAGAGCTAAGCTTATGCCTTTAGTAGTGACAGCTCTTGACTTGGGTTTCATTCTCTGAAAGTAAATTGGGTGTGGGAGCACTTCTTGGAGGTCGTGAGCTGCGACAATGCTTTTTTTTCCTTCCTGCAAATTTGACATCAGCTAAGTCAGGCAGTTGGATTTGTGGAAAACTAGACTTTCACAATAAAACCTTCGTGATCATCTTGCTCAGTTGTTTGGTGGACCTGCTCAAATCTGGCAGTGAGATGTTTATGCTCAGCAAGGAGAACACTACAGCGTTATAAACATGAGCTTTTTAAAAACAGTTCAGTGGGACTGTGCTGGCTTAATTCACTTCCTACCCATATATTACTTATGACCTAGAAAGGCTGCATTTAGAAACGATCTTAAATATGTCCACGTTTGTCTTCAGACTGTTTTTTAATAAGAACTGGACACCATACAGAATTACAAGACAGTCACCCGTGGTAATTCTAGACACGTTTCAGTGCTATGAAATTGCAAAAATTCTCAGCACAAAAGTTTTCTCCTGGTCTAAACAACTATGTTTCCCCATTTAGTAGTTTACAACTGTGAGTATCAAAGACATAATGTTTAAATTATGTAGCAGGGTTACAATTTTCAAGAGTCTAAGTGAATTTTCACTGGTTTCACAGGTGATTTCTTCCCCCCTCCCCTCCCCACAACGTTTTGGAGGACAGGTCTCACTGGAAGTCAAAGACACTTAAAGCTGTACCTATTCTGAAAGCAGTACCTGGGTTCATAAGTAGAGAGGTGGCTTTCAGGATCTTATCCTCACCCTCTCTCCCCTAAGCAAATCTTGCAAAGGAAGCCCCTGCGGGCATACTCTGGGGTGGAGATGATGTTTGATTTGAAGTCAATGACTGTCGGTCCTGCTGGACTGGTTGCCTTGTGCTAATCCTTTTTCAGAAACAGGGCCAAGCTTAGGCATGATACTCCAAATGGCACGGTGTTTGCTGAACATCAAGAAAGATGGCTGAATGCAGTTGCTTGGGGGCTACTGTTTGTTGTTTTTTTTTTTTTGAGTAATTGATTCAGAGTCAGGGGTATAGAGGAAAATGCTGTTTGCTGAGAAGAAAATTAGGCATGGGTGTGCCCAAGTGAGGAACAAACTTCTCAAACAGCATTGGAGAATGTCTCGTTTTAGGCTTGTATTTGTTTATGGATAGACTGCACTCAGATGTGAATGTACGACACTCATGAATGTCGTGGAAATTTTAACATTTGTGCCTTGAGCTAGAATTTGACCCTTACTGTTCCTAGTGAAACATGCAATGGATTGTTCAGCTGCAGTTCATACCCTCAAGGGTTTTTTTTAAAAAAGCCCCAAACCAAACACAACATAAAACCAACAAGCCATACAGACAAAAATACACTTTTGGCCAATGTTAATGTACTAAAAGTTCTTTATATTTGAACACTGAATGTAGTTGGATCTTTTAGCTTTTGCACTTGTACATGTTTAGGCTTGATTTGCCAGTGAACAAAATAATAAATTATTTAGTTAAGAGTCGCTTATATTGAAGACCGATTACACACTGCTTAAAAATATTCCATGCTGAAATCATCTTAATTTTTCTCCTTGTTAATTTGAATTTGTATTTATCCTTTACTGACATACTTTTTATCTACTGATTAAAATATGGGATCAGGAAGAAAAATTAAATCAACCTTAGTCATCTTGTGTTTAACTGAGTACTTTACGAATGTAATCCTGAATTTTTGCAAACATTATGCTATTGGATGAATTTGTCAGAAATTGAGAGGTACTTTTGAAGCCTCTTTCTTCAATTTGAAGTGTATGTTAACGTGCAAAGATTTGTTTTGTTTCTAAAGAAGTCTTGACTACCCATCAATTTTACAAGAAAGGATAGAATTAAGACTTTTTTCATTAAGTCATGTCATACTTTCATGATTGAGCAGGATTTTAGTAATTTTGTTCAATAATTGACTACATTATGATTAAAGTGGAGTTATATTAATGGTCATGTTCAGTTAATTAACATTCAAATATATTTATTGCACTTGCATTTAAATTTTCAGAAAGATTTTGCAAGTCTAATCTGTTTCAACTAGTGTCTCTGTCATAAGAGGAGACACAGTCTGAAACACAAAGCAGTAGGGAAAGGGCATATGCATGTCATACTTACCATATATAAAGCTATATGAAATGTTGAAAACAAGTTTCAGTTGTACCATTTTCCTGTGACCTCCATTATTTGTGTTATTCCATCTAGTAACTAAATATTCAGGGCTTGCTCTTATTAAAGCTTGTAATTCAACATCTAAAATACGTGCCGACTTAGACGCTACCTTTGGTTCTTTCCATTTTTGCTTGATATTATTTTGTTCATTAGCAATTTGAATAAAAATGGAAAATCCTTAGGTTAATCATAAACTACATATTACGGCTACCTTCCTAGATACAAGCTTTTAGTGAGTGCCCAGACTGGAAGTTGTCTAACCCACTGTGATTAGTGCTCTACAACAGAACCAGTCATAATGTTCACTTGTATTATATAATAACTAGAGCTTTTGACTTGAATGATAAAATGCTTGGCGTTGTTCCTTTTGAGGCCTAGTGAAAGATACAGTATTTCTCAGTATTGAATATTTGTGTAATAAAGCCTTTTGTGGCAATACAGATTTCCATAGCAGTGCCCTTCCATAACGTAAAAATATTTGATCTATATACATGTATTTTTAAGTAAAGATGAGAACCTCAGGACTGAGCTCGGTTCACAAGGTTGTACTGGCAATAGTCTGTCTGTAGGAAATAACCTTGTTTGAGGTTCCATAGCCACCAATACTGGTTCTGATAATCCACTGAGTACAGGGTGATGGAAAAGGAGAAACTTTCGTGTCGGTAGCCACGTCCCAGGCAGAGCAGCAATAGCTAGAGAGCCCACCTGCGAGGAAGCTGGACAGGCTTTGGAGTGATACCTGCCCACTGGGTGAACCAACTTTGTCAGCGTCAGTCTTCACAAAGTGTTTTGCTTTTGCTGGATTGGCAAATTAAAATACAACAGCCTTGTTTGAACTTTCATAATGAACTCTTCTCCACCAGGCATCAAGTGAAAAAAAATTTGCATTTCATTGAGGCATGTTCTAGTGTACAGATTTGGCTGTTTTGAGAACAGTGTATCCCAATTTCTGATGTCCTGTGATACATATCTCAAATGTTAGGCCAAACCCCTGTCTGTTTTTCACGGAGCTATTGAAAATTTGTTGCTGTCATTTGACCTAATGACAAAGTTTGGACTTTCATCATCAACAAATATGAGAACTCTCAGGCTCATGATTTTGAGTAGTGTATAACAAATATGTAACAACTAGTAGATGGAGAAAAAGACAAATGGTAGAGTTGAGGCCCTAACTGAAACACAAGAATCTCTTTTTTTTTTTTTTGTGACTTAAGAGTCCCAAAACTATAAATTTGCTAAGTACGCATTGCTAGCAATATTGAAAAAAATATGGACAGATCTTTACATTATGTGTGGTTCTCCTTGTTGGAGAAAGAAATATAGTTATTCAGGAGATGGAGAATGGAATACATTTAGAGAAATAGCAACTATTTATATCACTAATGTATAAATGAATCCAAAAAGTCATCCTCAAACCATAAATTCTCAGAGTATAAAATTATAGGTTTGAGACAATTAAGAAATGTGGTTACGAAATGTAGTTTGGTACAATGCTTCCCTAATACTCTTTGACCTCCTGTATCTATGCAATAACTTGAATAAATTTCCCCATGATACCTGGTCTATGGCTCCTGGGGCTGTGAGGGGTGGAGATGAATTTATACCTTTATACCATATCACAGGCTGGAAGTGCGAGTCTAGTGGAAGGGAAAATGGATTGGGAATCAGGAGAGCTGGTTTCTGTTCCTATCCTTGTTACTAACCTGCTGTGCACCCACTTTGAGTCACTGCAGCTCCCATGCCTGTCATCTCAGCTGATGTCTGGCTTGTCTGTCTGTACCATGATCTTATCAGAGAAAGGGCTGCCTTGTCCTGTGTCTTTCTATCTTGTGTGGTCCTATTGCTATACAAATACTAATAGTGGTATTATTTAGCTCTAGTAGAAAATGTACAAATAAATCCCTGGGTTAACTGGGTACATCTTCACGGTTTCTAACTTGTCTCCTTTTGCAAGTAGATTCTGGTATCCTGGGCAAAATATCAGAGCTTGTGGCCTTCTGCATAAGCTGGTTGTTTGGTTACCCATCTTTGAACTAGGAAAATTACCCATTCTTCTGTTTTATGTGTGAAAGAAGTCTCAGAATACTGGTGTGAAAGCAGCTTGGCTGGAATGGCTGTGACATGGCAGTTGTCTGTCACACACTTCCAACTCAAGACTTACAGCTTCTGAACAGGAAGGTGTATCTCTCACCCTTGTTATTTGCCAAGATGAAGCCCAATTGCTAATGACTGGAGGGAAAGAAAAAGGCTTAGAAATTCTGTGGGGGAAAAATATTGGAGGGAGGGGCAAGGAGAGAGAAGTTAATAATGAAATGTATTTCTATAAAGGTAAACTATTCCTTTAGGCTTGACAAAGCCACAGAAATTGATAATTATAGAGGTAGTTATGAAGGTGAAATGCAGAAAGGAGCATGAGGACCAACTAATATTGTCAAAACATGGTAATTGTGTTCATTAACTAGATTAAGTGATCTACATGTGAATCACTTCAGCGACACATGAGAGACTTTAAATAACTGATATTTAAATCTGGCTCAGTTGGCTTGTTTTACACAAACTACTTTGCAAAACATACTTAGAGATGCCATTGCACATGCTTTGCAAACTGGCTTGTGTATACTGAAATAATAGGTCTGGATTTGCTTTTACCTTAAGCTTGCCTATTAAATTAAGCTAAATGCCCAGTTTACTTTGTGCCACTGTTTTTGGCAAATCATACAGGTAAACACTTAGAGCGACAAGACAACATCCCGAATCATAAAACAGCAGCTAAGGCTTAACATTCTAGGAAAGGAGTGTATTGCACAGAAACTCTGGTGATATAGACTCTGTATCATCTAGGCAAACAATCATTCCTCCAGATTTCCTTTGTTTTTAATTTACACTTGGTGAAAAACTAACTTGAGGGACATTTCATCCTCAACTGTGGAGTTAACAAAACCTCAGGAAAAGGACACTATTTTCATTGATCTCTCTTTCCTCCTGTTCACCCCTTCATGCTGTGAAGGTACTGTGGCGTGGAATCCTTTTCCTCTCCCAGGCTGCTGTTTGTTAGATGTTGTGGTGAAACAGCTTGAAGCACAAGATGCTTGATGATTATCACAGACTCTGAGTTTTCTCTCTTGTTACAATGCAGAAGCTGATTTATGCTGCCTCCTGCTTTCCTATTTTCCAGGCCTCTTGCTGGTTTTTGCCCTTTCTTGTTTGTTTCCTTCAGGTATCTCCTCTCCAGTTTGTGATTTTTTTTGAGTTCGGTCTCATTCTCTTCTGACACAGTTTCATTCTCCACACTTTTATTCCTGTCCATCCCCACTTCATTTAGGCAGGAAAGTTGTCCTTCCCCACCAGAAGAGAACACAGCCGTTTTCTTACCTAACTGTGCACCTGACAGGTAGGGAGCAGGGAATACTGTTTTTAAAAATCCACATCCTGAAGTCAGTAAATATATAAAAATTAATTCAAAATAATCAGATGATTTAGTTATTCTATTTCACATGGGAAATCACCCGCTGAAGCTCATTAGCTACCCCTGTGAGGACTAAGAATTAATTTATGATACACTGGTTTCAGACCTGCCTCTTGCTGTATTAGCCTAGGAAAGACATTTCTAACCAGCTCACATCCATGGGTGATACATGTTCTGTGTGTTGCAGATACAGGACCCCTGGAGCTGTGTAAGCTACCTCTTCCTCTGAAAGATGGCAAAATTTGAGTGTCTGACCCTCTCTTTTCTGGTCAGAATAATATTTATTCAGATCAAGCAGGGAAAGTAGGAGACATAGAAAATGTGCAGGGACAGGATTATGAAAAAAATATGACAATCCTGCTTCTAAGCTTCTAACCTACTGGTGATTCATGAGTCATCTGGTCACTCCAAAAAGGAAACCTGTAGTAGAATTGTAGAGAGACCTTACTATGAGAAAGTGAAGAGCAGCTATGAAAGAAAGGAAAACATAAAAAAGCTAAATGTTTGTAGTTGAAAGCAAATTATTTGCTTCTATGCTAGTGTTAGGAAGAACAAGCACCAACCTTTTCAAAAGGTTATCTCTCTTAATTTCGAAAATCACTTTTTATCTATTCTTATATGTCTATCAAGTAGAGATTCAGTAGAAAGTGTGTGTGTGGGGAGGAATTATTCGGCTATGCTGATAATTACATGCATAAACTAATAGCCTGATCACATGTTAAAAAAAAAAAAAATACACTGTAAGAGATTAAAACAAGGGGATTACACTAAATTGAAATGGAGATTAAGTATTTTTCCTAAAGGCTTTTAACACATTTTTCAATGACCTGCTTATGAGGACAATTTGACTGACAAAAAATATTTCTTTTAGAGATAATAGACTAAATAATCACATAATTAAGCCATGTGCAGTACTAGTAAGCTGGTGATAGCATGTTTCAGATATGTAGGAGCTCTTTCTATGACTCAGGGATTTATACTTTTTGTTGTTTTGTATTTTTATTGTTGTTTTGTTTTTTTTTTTTCCCCCAGTAAACTCTATAAAATCCCGAGACTGATTTAGCAGGATTATGTTCTGACATCATGCTGCAGTGGTTTCATTGAGCTATTAAATGGGAAAGATGATTTGAAACCATTCAGGAAAAAAAAAAGCATGCATGCTTCAGCATCAGGGGAACTGAGGCACATAAGAGTGAAATTGTGTAACATTTTCATTATAGCAGTACCTAGAAGGCCTTGAGTAGATTAGGCCTCCTTCTGCCAGATGGTGTATAATCACACAGTAAATATCTTCATCAAAAGCTTATGCTCCAAGGGAAATAAGATACCATTCATTACTCCAGTTATTCTCCAAACCAGGAATAGAAACTGTCTCCCCACCTCAGTGCTCCACTATAACATTCCCTGCAGAATATCAGCTGCAAAGATATGCTCTCTCCTTATAGGAGAAGTTCTTGGCTCAAATTAGAATGGGAAAATTCAGAAGGTAACTTGGAAACATGTTTAAAGAAAAAAAAAAGGGGGGGGAGCGAGAGTGGTGAGTTGAGCAATAGTGGCATAAAACTGTTGAGAATGTATCCTTAATCCATATGACATGTTATTACAATAAAGAACTGCAAAAAATACTGCTGAGATTGCCATCTACTACACAAATAATGAGTTATTGCCAAGACACAGAAAGAAACTTTCTTCAAGTTTCTTACCAAGTAGGATCCTAATACTGAATCTGTGGAGTCCAACCCATTTGAATGAGACTGCTCATGAAATTCAGAGCAGATGCTGATGGGTAGGGGAGGAGCAAGTTGGCAGGAAGGGAAACTATTTTTTCATGAAACATCAATGGGTCTCTGGAACACTTTCAAAACAGAGGGAAGGGGATTTTCATAAAACTTCCCAAATAAAGCTTAGTGTGTAAACAAACTGATAATGTGGGTAATGTGTAAAGCCCACAGAAGTTATATTTTAAGGGTGCGTACTAATGCCCTGGTAGAGTTAGTACTACACGCTCTAAGAAATCAATGGCCAACTCAATAGTGTTATTCAGCACATGAAAGGGTGTGACAATCCACCCTCCATGGAAGAAAGTTCTGCTCTGCTTCATTTACACAAATAGTATATTAAAGTATGCAAATGACATTTAAAAAAAATACTATTTGACAATTCTGCTTGAAGAAATTTGGCACATTTGCATACAGAGTCCAATTTTGCTTTGAGTTTATTAAATTTTCCCTTTCTGTTAAGCTTCCAAGATCATTTAGCAATGGGAGTTTGTATCAAAGGGTAACATCTGTGTAGACTCCCTGCACTTTAAGATGCTCATTTCTTTAAACTTTGTATGTGAGCTCAGGAGCAATAATATCAAGTGACTTCAAAGAACAACTGCTTCCAACAATCCGCAACGGCTTGTATTTCAACTCAGTAACCAGCAGAGCTCACCAGACCTGTTATTTTATTTCAAGGCCTGTGCTGCTCTTTTCTTGTATTGAGCTACAGTCCCAGCTCAGTGCAAATGAAAGGGGGGTGAGGGAAGAAAGCCCTGAGTAGTGTAGAATTTGGGAGGGAGGCGAGTCTGTGTACGTGTCTCTCCAGACATTGTCACACAGACTATTTTTAAAGTAAAGCTGGAAAATGTTTCATGCAAGCAGTCAATAATAAAGCTTGATGACATGTCTTCCTTCTCTCACACCCACTTGCTTGCTTCCCTCCTTCGACTGTATCTTGTCTGAAACTAAGACTAGGTTCTTTGGAAAAGGCTCTGTCACTGTAGATCAACCAGACTCTGATTTGGCTGGATACATGTTGCTTTAGAATAAATGGCAATAATTAATAGGTCATTCATTTTGCACGTCAGTGGTGTTCATTACAGTAAATGTATTTGCCTCCCCTCTTCCCTTCCCATTTAAGGCATCAAATGATATCCCTACAAAGCACTTATTCAAACTGGCAGATCTCTTACATGTGTTAAGGACTGGAAATATATTGAATTTGACACAGAGTCTCCATTCTGATAATATTGCTTGATAGTGGCTTTCTGAAACAAGGTCAAGGCTAAAAGCTGGAATACTTGACTCATTTTGGTTTTAGTATAGGTGAGTGTAATTCATGTCAATGAAGCTTCAGCTCCAGCCTTAGTCTTCCACCAGAAACCTTCTCTTTAGACTGTGAGTGGGGGAGATATTTACAGTCTGAACTAGGCTTTTGCCAATGTGCAAATCAGTGTAAAATAGTGTCCATCACTGAAAGAATCAGTTTCACCTTTCCAATTTCTCATTTTTCCGACCATACCTTGTCATTGACAGAAGTATTTGTGTGACTGTACATTAAACCACATCAGGGACTCACCTAAATTAAAGCTCATAATTTATTTTTTTTTCTGATCAAGTTCATTCTCTGGTCCCACAGACTCTTGTACAGGCACAAAAAAGTGCCATGTAGGGTCAGAAAAAACGCGGCCAAGGGCAGCAAACAGACACAACTTGTGTAATAGTGCTTGATAATGTTTGTTTAAAGAGTCCCTGAAACTAAGGAATGATTCCCCTCTGATTATGTCTGCCGGACAAAACTCCATTTGATTTCTGTAGGTATTGTGTCTGAGAAAGGCCTGGTGGCCTTGGGCCTTGATGGTTCTTTTGAGATGCAGATAGGGTGTTGAATAAATAGGGCAATGTGGTACTATACTGAGACTTATCTTACACAGTTCATAATGCTTTTATTTTATTTAATTCATGGTTATCTATATCTGCTTGTCTGGTGGTAGGATGAGAGAAAGATTAGACTGGACTTGACTCTGGAAGATAGAAGAGAATGGTATTGAAAAAAGAGGCAGATGTTGGTTGGAGCTTTCACCTTTCTCTTGGCGGTTCCCAAAGGTTGACTTCTGTCATGGTGTTGGCTGGTTTAGTTTTCTGCTGTTGTCTCTCTTCCATTCTCTCAGAACTAGAAAGGAGATAAAAATCCTGCCCCTGTACCTGTGATTCTGAATTATCTCTCCTAACCCTTGGCTATGTGCCCAGCAAAACCCCAGAGCTAAATTCTCAGTTAAAGCCAGGCATCTTGTGGCTTGTCTCTATTACCTAAGTGAGGATATACAAATCCATAAGGAGATGAGAAGGGACAAGTACCTGGTCCAACGCAAACAGTTATTTCCTCTTGTACACTAATGTTTTAATAATGGTTTGAGAGACACAGAGATTTGTGAAGAAGTTTGAATTTGGCCTGGAACAAAACCTGGGCCTGTTGCAATTGCATTTGTAACTGTTTAAATATCAAATAAATATGCCAAATTTCATCTGCACGATATAGGAACACACTGAAATATGTGCTCATAAGTCACTGCAGCCCCCTCCAAAACCTTGAGACTACAGTGCCACCTGCAGTGTTCTTAACCCTGTCCCATGAGGACAGGGACCAGCAGCTCAACAGGGTCATGATCTACCTCACATATGGTGAGGTAGATCCTTTGACACAGTCTCCCACAGCATCCTCCTGGAGAAGCTGGCAGCCCATGGCTTGGACAAATGCACCCTTCACTGGGTTAAAAACTGATGGGATGACCAGGCACAAAGAGTGGTTGTGAATGGTGCCGCATCCAGTTGGTGTCCGGTGACCAGTGGTGTCCCCCAGGGATCAGTACTGGGCCCAGTTGTATTCAACATCTTTATTGATGACCTGGATGAGGGGATCCAGTCTACCATTAGTAAATTTGCGCATGACACCACGTTTGGGGGAGTGTCAATCTGCTAGGAAGATGCTGCAGAGAGACCTGGACAGGCTGGGTCGATGGGCTGAGGTCAACGGTATGAGGTTTAACAAGGCCAAGTGCAGGGTCCCACACTTTGCCCACAATAACCCCAGGCAGCGCTACAGACTGGGGGATGAGTGGCTGGAGAGCGGCCAGGCAGAGAGGGACCTGGGAGTACTGGTTGACAATCGGCTGAACATGAGCCAGCAGTGCGCCTAGGTGGCACGGAAGGCCAATGGGATCTTGCCTTGTATCAGGAATAGTGTGGCCAGCAGGTGTAGGGATGTAATTCTCCCCTGGACTCGGCACTGGTGAGGCCTCACCTCGAGTCCTGTGTGCAATTCTGGGCCCCTCACTTCAAGAAGGGTCTCGAGGTGCTGGAGCAGGTCCAGAGGAGAGCAACAAGGCTGGTGAAGGGACTGGAGGGAAAGCCTTACGAGGAGAGGCTGAGGGAGCTGGAGTGGTTTAGCCTGGAGAAGAGGAGACTCAGGGGGGACCTTATCACTCTCTACAACTACCCGAAGGGAAGTTGTAGTCAGATGGGGGTCAGGCTCTTCTCCCAGGCAACTAGTGACAGGACGAGTGGGCACGGCCTGAAGCTGTGCCAGGGGAGGTTTAATTTGGATATTAGGAAGCACTTCCTCACAGAAAGGGTGATTAAACACTGGAATGAACTGTCCAGGGAAGTGGCGGAGTCATCATCCCTGGAGGTGTTTAAGGAAAGATTGGACGTGCACTTAGTGCCATGGTCTAGTTGATGTTGTGGTGTTAGGTCATAGCCTGGACTTGATCTCAGAGGTCTATTCCAGCCTCAAGAATTCTGTGACTCTGTGGGGTACCAAGAGGCCAAGAGCAAGCACTGCATGGTGCCCTTCAAGCATGTCCTTCAGTGACCTACAGCAAAAGTGGTTTTGTCATGGTTTGAAGGTTTTTCCTAGCTGAGGCCAAATAGGCAGACTTTACTTTGTAACTTTGAATTTCCTGGCTTCCTTCACATGCTTCACAATATACCTGACGCCTATATCAGTAGTATAATGATGTACAGCCTGTTGCAGCTTATTTGTATAATGTGCTTGCTTTTTACTTGCTTGGTGTGGCTAATGAGAGAACTTACGTAAAGTAATTTCAGGTTTATTGCTTACACCAGTCACTGGAGAAGCTATCAACACATACTTGCATCACCCACCCATTACAGCCACATTGGTTAACATAATGCAGGGCAACGACGTGGGGCCCCCACACCCCCCAACTTATTCTTCAGCTCTACTTCCATATGAATATTTTTAGTCGCAGAGTGGGGCGAAATGCCTCACTCTGGACATGCGCCAACACTTCTAAATGCCGCTACACTACCCCTGCAGTGACTAGATCTGAGGAACGTGAACTTCATTACTTGGACCCGAGGGAACCCCTTGTGCCATCAAAAAGAGGGGACAGTGCTGTCATGGGACAGACTAGAGAAGTCTGGTGTATCTTTCCACTTGCTTTGCTAGAGGGTGCATGACACCGTAAAAGTAACACAATAACACCCCATATATATGTATATGTGTGTGTGTATATATATGGTTTTTAATGACATTCAACTGGGAACACTTATTTAGTCTTAAGAGTTTTATTAGCTCTAAAAATAGGTCCTTAAATATTTTCCAAGGTTGACTAAAATATGAAAAACAATTACATAATCAGTGTTAAAAATAAACCACGGTTTGTTATAACTGAGACTCATTCAGCAGAATATTTATCAAGATGACAGCATATAGGGAATTGTACAGCTTCAACAAATCCACAGACAGTATTTCTCTGATAGCTTTCAAACTGACCAATTGCATAGTCTAGTCTTCTGTTGTCCAACAGAATTTCTACCAGCAAGAACACACTATGAAAGAGTGGAGCCTAGTCTTCGGGTGAGGAAGCTAGAAGGTTTTTATTGAAAATAAAGAACTGGTCTATTGGTGTACTCCTTTTTTTTTTATACTTTCTTACTGTTATATGAAAACTTTTATAAATATCCTTACATAAATAATAATAGCAGAAGTGTTAAAAAGTTCACACCATTGGTCAAACCTGACTCAACATTCTCTGGTCTCTGACTGCTTAAACTGTTTCTGCAGTTATTGTGGAATAAAAGAATCCTTAATATCTGTTACTGTAAAAGCGGATCATCTATTTTCTGTAAGAGTTAAGCTGCAGAGGAAGATTTGGCAGTTAAGTGAAATGCATGTTACAGCTGATGCCGTGGTTTGTTTATATTTTTTTATTGGGATAACTGAAAGATTAAGCTGTAGTGCAGGTAGAGCTTGTCATGCTTTTATCTTGGCCTGATAATGAACTACATTATTTGAAACGGTAGCTCAAGCTAATTCTGTACTTTATCTACACTCAAGCTCAGCCAAATGTCAGCTAGCCTAGTGGAAAAAATGTAGTTGAAGGCTGTGTACATACAGGCACTGCTAATTACTTTCAATGACTGTCAAATGAGCATCAATACTAATAGATTCCTCAGTATGCCTTTTAACCAAGCACTCATCTATGCATGAGAAAAAGCACTACACAGAGCTGAGTTAATCCGACATGTTAATCTGTATTTTGATTTTGTTGTTATTTGAAAAAAGCAGCAACTTATCGCCCCTTTTTTGTTGCGGAAAGGTACTGCAGTACTCTCCAAACCCTTGTGTCCTGGGCGGTCCCAGTGTCAGTTTCAACAGTCTTGACACGTCTTTTCCTCCGTAGTGCTTAAATGATCAGCAGCTTTAGTTTCCATGACTTTTTAGACTGTAAAGGAGACAAGTGTATTTGGAAATGACAGCCAGTACAACCTACCTTCTGACCCTGCAATGCTGAGAACCTATTAAGGATATAACTGAGCACGAGTCCTGGCATTTAACTCTCAAAGCCATTATCTGGAGCAGCCTGTGCTCCAGTGGGATAGCGTGGGGAGCTGTAGGATAAAAAGGCCCACTGAGAAAACCTTCGGAGGGAAGCAGGTGGAGGACTTAAGAAGCGAGCAATCCCAGGCCTGAAAGAAACACAAACATGCGGTGGCTTTCCTTTCCTCAGATAAAAGTAGCGGCGAGGCAGCCTGAACGCTGCCCGCGGATGACTAGTTAGAACAAGTTTAAACTCAAGAGCTAAAATTTAAATGTTTCCCCTGTGTGACTGCCTCCTGCTCCGGGAGTTTACTCGCCTACCCCATGCCTGCCCGCAGTCCTACACCACCCTCAGCCTCGCTCCGCCCGCCCGGCTCCCGTCGAGCCCCGCACCGGCGGCGAGCCTGCGTCCCGCTGCCCGGCGGCCGAC
>VWZK01017631.1:228769-242614 GCA_013396935.1 Baryphthengus martii | reverse complement strand
CTGCGTCTTCCTCCCTGCCCAGCCTCTGCCGCGAACGAGCGGCGTCGAGGGATCTTCCAAACTGCCGAGGGACAAGAGCGAATCCTGGAGCTTCAAAGCGAAAGCCAAGACTAGGGAGGAATTTCCAGTTTTAGTAAATCATCCGCCTGTAATTAGGAAAGTCGTGTTTGTAAAGCACTTCGCAGATGAAATATGCAAAGGACGGGGATGTCTGAGTGTTATTAAAATACTAGCTGAGCCAGATTTTAATAGGAGCTTGCTGTGTACTTTGATGAGAACAGGATCGTCTCCGAGTGTGGATTAAATGAGGAGATGTAAAAACTGGTAATAAAACGCAGGGCTGTGGCACCGATTTTCATGGTGCGATTGCATCGCAGGCGTTCAGCGACTTGCACTTTTCTGCGGGGCTGGAAAGTATTTAAATTGGTGAAGGGGGTAAATTCTTTAAAACTTGAAGGCTGATCTGTACCTTCTGGGGGATTTTTAGAGCAAATAAAATCGGTGTGCCACGTAGAGAGAGGAGTTTTGTTTGACTGTGGTTCGTGTCCTAGTCACTGAACACAACAGAGTTAGGGTATCATTGCCTAATTCTACTGTTCGAAACAGTGAAGCTGGGGCACACAAAATATGGAGTTAAAAATTCTGCAGCCTAACGTCTTCTTTTCCCCTAAAACACACAGGGTGTGCGGGCAGCTGCTGTGCTAGCTTCTAATGTATTTACCTGGAAGAAACAGCCCTGGAGAAGACAGCCTGCCTTCTGCTCTGGCTGCATGGGGCTGCTCATTACCACGGTGGTTTCCCCCATGTAGCCTCCTGTCCTGCAAGGAAGTGGGCTGAGGGACCACCGAATGCCAGCATACCTGGAGCTGAAGGTCACGCCGATCATGTGCCTGTGGCTAACGTCCTTTTCCTGTGTTATTGCAGGTTAGATGATTCCAAACCGAGGTGGCCACTGCATGTTGCAATGAGGGCACATGAATTAGAGGTGTTCGTAACGGGTTGGATTTTGCTTCCTGGCCCCAGATTCCTTACACTAAAGTTGCATATCCCCGTTCAGTGGTGGAAAGTCTGTCACTGCTGAAGTCATTTTGCCCTCATGATGTGCTGGAGGTGCGAGATCGCTCTGCTTTCTTTGTGTAAAGGGAAGTGTTTGCTGATGGAAGGTTATTCCTGAGGTGCTCAGACTTTTTCTTCAGTATGTTGATTATGTTTAAAAACAACGTTTGCTTCAGGGCAGAGGAAGATGGACCCACCAATGACAGTCCCATAAGATAGCAAAATGGCCTTGACAAGGAGGGTGTAAGGATTCTGGGACAAACCAAACAGCTCACACTGCCTCAGAATGATAGGGTGTTGAATAAGACTGGGATGTACAATTCAACTTTGCCTCTGAAAGACTCAAGATTAAAAAACCCCAAACTTGAGGAGAGTAGAAAAAGAAAAGCTCTCATTGCTCTCATCAGTCTGTCAGAAACCTGGAAAGAAAGACCATTCCTTGTTGTCCTCTATAAAATCTGGTGCAGCAAAAGGGTTAATGAAGCAGTGAGAAATTGTCTTCTTTACTGATGGTTCCTTGCCTTTCCCATTTACCTCATTTTACATGTGTTTCCTATGGGAATGTCTGTACCTAGTTTGTTCTGGTAAAGAACAATACAGGAAGAGCAAGGTATGATGTGAAGAGACATCTTATGCTCCCCACAGGTCAAGCTGCTCCAACTTGTCTGACAGCCTGTATCTATCCAGCATCCAATCCTGGCTTTGTGTGATGAAATTGGAAGGAGATCATTCCTTCTCTCTTTGACCACATCTCTGTGTACAGAAAGCTGCCTCTGCCTCTCCAGTGGAGCCCCCGAGACAGCATCGCCGGAGAGAGAGCGGAGATGTTGGCAGTTTGGTTGGAGGCAGTAAGATTAAGTAGACAAACACTTGACTTTGGTAGGATAAGCCTATAGATGAGTATGCATATAATTTGTGGTTTAAAAGCTGATGTTAGAAATGTACATTGTTAGCTCTCAAGTTTAGTTCTCAGGAATTTTGTTTCAGGCTGTCTACAGACTTAGGAAAATGCCATCAAAGCTTCACAATTTTGAGAGCTTAAGCACATAAGCGCTTATCTGATGTAAAGTTTGGGGCCTGCTGTGATGAATCCCAAAAGACGACTGAATACACACAACCCTTTGCCTTTCCTCCGAGGATCTCAAAGCATCCTAGAGGAAGGTAGTGTTAGGATCTCAATTTTACAGATAAAATGCTATGACATAAAGGAGTCTAGTGCCTCACTTAAGGTTGTATAGCAAGGCAGTAGCAGTATCATGAAACAAGTCAGGTTTCTCACTCTGGAATCATTAGCCACTGAACTTGAGTGTCTAGTGCTTTGCCTCCATCGTCTCTTTCTCCCCCTTTTTTTTAATTATTCCATGAGAAAGGGAAATGAGGATGCATGCATTAGTTCAACAGCTACGGGAGATGATGAAATGAAAGTACAAATTCAGCAGGTAATATAGTCTGTATCTCCAGTGAGGCAATAGGGAGGCAGTGGCATTACAGGCCACTTCAGGCATCTCTTGCCTGGTGAACGCAAATCTCTTTCAGCTGACTGTGCCAGCGCACCTATGAGCCACAGCAGCGACGTGCAGAAAGGCCGTGCCATTGAAATACCAAACTGGCGGAAAGGACAGTTGCTCCTTTCTTCACTCTCTTCCCTGCAGAGCAGTGACATATGAAGTCTTCTGTAACTTGTGAAACAAGTGTATCACACAATTTAAAGCCTACAATGCAATGAACATTATCTTCTGTAACCCAGAGGTTGTTTCTGTACTGATATATCAGTCCACAACTGTCCACAGGCTCTGCTTCTGAAGCACAACCTTCCTCGACAGAATGCTATCCAGAACATCCCTGCATGGCATATACTTTTTTCTGGTTTGTTTTATTGATTGCAGAAATTCAAAGTGGATGATACTCTTAACAGCTGCCTAATCTCCAAAAGGAGATTTATGATTTAAACTGTACTGAAAAGTCCAAGCCCAGATATAGACTGGTTTATTTTCACCTGCTGCAGAAGAATTACAAGACTGAGCGATGAGAGACTACCTGTATTCTGGCATTTCACATGAATCCTCTTTTCCTTCCTTTTTGTTGTGGTGTGCAAGTAAATTGCCAAGTCTTTTGTGATAAGAACAGAATTTCCCGTTGTAGGGTCGGATAGTGAGGTGTCTGCTTGTTTTTAATGTGGTTATTTCAGCTGATTTGCCAGAATGAAAATACAACCCTGATATTTCTAATACATAAGGCAATGCAAGGCATTTCTTGAATATTTTGAATCTGAAACAAATAAATAAAAATGTATTTCCTGCTTCCATACTTTATATAGCATGAAAGTGGAAGAAGTTTCAGAAAAGCGTATTTGAGACACAGCATTCATTTCTTTTAAAAACAGTTAAATGGAAAAAAGTGGAGGGAATCAGATTCAGGGTATTTTTTCTTTTTCTTCCACAGTGAAGTTGCTTTTGCTTTTTAGATTGCTCTCAGGACCATTTATTTACTTTTCCTGAGGTTACAGTTCAAAAGACTACAGTCTAAGTGTGATGAGCAAAGGCAGGCTGCAACTGGTAATCTATTGAGCCATCGCTGTCTGGAGAAGTTATTCTTTGTTGTGATGCTGAACAGCAATTCTGTTTCCCCAGCTCCTCTTCCTATATTCCTGTTAATATTATTTTGTGAGGTTTAACCGTTGGTGCCTTATATCTGTTGCTTTCTAACATTTTGTCTCAACAGACACTGCTGAGGTCCTAGGACGTAATTTGTTAATATTATAGACTTCTGCAATGCTTGCTTAACTTTACAGATACAAGAATAGTGGAAATGGCTACTTCAGCTTACACATCACTTTCTCATGAATACTTTTTTCTTTTGTACCTAGTTTTTCCTGAAAGTATAAAGCTGAGTAACCACATAATGTTGTGAATAACCAAATCATCCCTAGTTAGCATGAATGGAATGAAGTGCTTGAAAAACTGCCTCTTTATGAGCAGGAGTATTCAGACTTTAGTCAAAACAGTTTGTAGACTTACAGATGTTCATTTGAAAGAAAGTTGTTCTGTTTGTATCTGAGCGGCTTTAGACATGAGATAAAGCTTCTTACTTTCAGGTTTTCTGTTGAAGCTGCATAAGGAACTGGCACTTTTGATAAAGATGACTTGTAAGAAGGGTAATGAACTCGTGATCTGCTTCTGTAAGCTACAAGCTCTGTGAACTCTTGATCTGCTTCCTTCAATTTCTTGTATCTGATACGTACTGTCTTGCTTCTGAATGCCCCTATGTAACCAGCACAGTTGACATATTCAATCTGGAGTAATTCTTTGGTTCATGCCAGTGGTAATGCTTACATGCTTGTGTGATCCATTTGGTAAGACTGTAGTGTATTTGAATATATTGTAGCTATTTGAATAATAGCTGCCGATGCTGGGTTATACTGCTTTGACTACTTTATCCAACTTCTTTAATGTGCACACACCCAAACTACAAATGAGTATGTCAGGAGGAAACCATCTTTCAGTTAAATCAGTGGGGGCTGCATGGGTAATCCCTCTGCAGTGCTTTGAAAATGCAGGTATGTCTGTAGACTACCATTAAGGAAAATTATGATGATGTATATACATATTACAGTCCACCCTGAAGTCTTGATGTGCTAGATCTGATGTAAATGCATGGGAAGAGACTATCCCTGCCTGGGAGGCTTAACCAATGTCATGCAGCAGGTCAGGGGCACAGCAAAGATCAGTACTAAGAATACTGATTTCCAACTTCTCATCTTTGAACCGAGTCCTTAACAACTTAGGTTTGTTTGTTTGTTATATGCCTATGACTCTTAGGATGGAAAAGAATCCCTCTCCCTTTACATCTTACGTTTCAGATTTTCTTTTCTCACTGAATTCTGTTTTGCACAAATGAAGAACAAAAATAATTGAACAGAGAAGAGAACTTTTTTTTCCTTATAATGTGCATAATAGGTATACAAAGCTTTGATTCTAAATCAGTGGAGATGCACTGGTACGCTTTGGAGGAAAACATGAGAAAGATCAGATTCAAATGATGGCTACAACCTTCCTTCTCTAAAAAACATTAAATTTATTTGAAAATGATTTATTACTAATTTATTAGCATAGTCTTTTCTTGAATACTCATTCTTCATTGATCAAAAAGGAATAAAGGTATATAGACATTCTTTTCCCCAGCAGACATCTTCAGTGTAAATATGATCATTTTAATTATTTAACACTGGTAGCTTCTTTGCTGTTACATTAAATGGTTCTCCTGTCCCTGGAGAAAATGCCTGAGGCTCTCATGGCGATTGTTCTTCAGTTTTGACCATTAAGCTCAAAACAGATGTACTAGGTCATTCATTATCTTACTGAGATTTATCAGGGTTTTAACTATGTTAGGGCCAAAATATTCTTGCTGATTATTTTTTTTTCCCTACTAACTTGTGAATATCCATTAGAATATCCTTTAAAATATCTCTTCTCATCTTCCTAAGTAAGTGTTATGGCCTCAGTAACACAGATGATGCATTTCCCCTACAGGAATTCAGATGACCTCTTTTGCAGATTAGCTCTGTATATGTGGAGGGACTTGAGCTTTCTGGCCTTAATGGGGGTGATGGTTAGTGGAAAGTTCTCATGTTATCTTTTCTGTACAGGCCAGGTAGAGGAGCCCTCTGTCTGCTGGGATCAATGACAAAACTTGACAGGTTTTGCTGGGGCCTGTCTCTAGAGTGCTAATTGTTGAAAAAGGTGAGGCATGAAGCAAACATCTGTTTTCATGCTGGCAGTGTGCGTAACATGGTTCCTCAGCATAACTGCTGTGAAGAAAGAGGCCCCAGATCAGCCTTGGCATTGTGTTTTGGCAAGCGTGTCCCACTCGCGTGTGCTCACAGGTACACCATACGCGCTACGCTTCTGGAAGGCAATTCTTGCGGGTACAAAGAGAGGGTTTGAATTTAATTGTATATTATTTGAGCTGCAGAACAGTTAGTGACGTACATTGCGCTCTGTGACTATAAAGTGTGTATTCCCAATTCTGCCACCCTACATTGGCTCAGAAATTCCTAAGAATCAAAAGTTTTGTGTGCAAACATAGGCATTGTCTATATATTGTGTATGGATCTCTTGTGTTTCCATTTAGTCACATTATTTTCTCCAGTGAAATACACTGTAGGGAGCTTTCTAAAAGTGTCAGAAACCACCCTGAAATGAAAGATGATAAAATCAGGATGTATTGTTGCAGTAAGATCTCTTGGCAGGTTAGAATGAGAACAGAGGAATTCTGTGTTGGAATGAACAGAACGTTCAGTGTTTCCAGCACTACCATGACGTTCTTGGATTTTGAAGTCTGTCCTGTAGGGGTACTTAACAGGCAACCTATTTACCTGTTCTATTTGTAGGATCAGTAGTTGATTTCAACTTCTATAGCACAGATTTATATTTAGATAAGGCTTTCAATATGCAGCTGTGAATCCATATGTAAGAAGGGTGACTTTTCAAGTATAATGAAATCTTTACTGGATTAAGACTGTGAGATTATTACATTCTCCAGCCTCATTCTCTCCAGTTGTGGTTTTTCTAACTCTTTGCCTAAAACATTCCCAACCCCTAATTTCTAACTTTTGTATTATTACCATGACATTTGTATCTTTGTCCCATTTCTAAACATTTTTCTTTTGTATTCTTAGTAGATCATCGTAATACTAGCCTAACTCAAACCAAGCCTTTGTAAGTAGTTCAATTGAGTAAATAAAATTCATAGATGAATAAATAAGGATGCTTTACAAATAATTTCAACAAAAGAGAGTGCAAAAGGACTCAAAGAGAATATGAAGCTGGATATAGACTACGCATATTCGCGTGGCCCCCAACCCCATTCTGACATTAACAGTGGTAGATGGATTAGGTCCAGAGGCGAGAAGTCTGTTTAGAAAGCAAGATTATTTCAATGATGCTGTTCATTGCCTTGAGCAGATATGTCCTGGGTGGGTTCCATGGACAGAAAATAAAATGAGATGCAACTTAAGCTTCTGGAAAAATTTGAGTGGTAATATGCAATGTGAGAAAGGAACCTAAGTTAAAGTAACATGGAAAAATGCCTGGAGTTGGGTGCATGTAGCAGGAAAATAGGATGTGTTATTCTTTGAAGCATGGTTTTCCTAAGAGTCCCAGGAAGATGGTGTGATCCATGGAAGCACTTAGTTTCCTTCAGGATGGTGCAGCACTGGCCTGAAAAATAACATTGTAGGAGACACCTGAATCGTTCAGCACTTGTTACACTGCTATAAAAAAAGGTTTTGCTTTCTTCTTTTCCTCAGCTTAATAGGATAACACGATCCCTAGCTAAGCTATAAGTATTAAATCATAATGAAAGCAATGCAGACGTGACAGCAAGTGCAGTGCAAGGAAAATAAAAAAAATTCAGGGGATGTCAAGAAAATCAGTTGAATCTGGCAGTTTCTAGAGGTTTTTTTTAAAAGGAAATGACAGCAACACTGATAAAAACAAGAATTGACACAGCACTGTAAAATACAATGAATGATCCTGGCAGAAATGGGGGCTATATCTAGAACTTGTGTCTGTGTGGTGGCAACCAAGTTTTCAGAAGGCCTAAATCCTCTCAAGACCAGGCAGGTATTACCTGCAACAAGTGAAAAGACTGATTATTAATGTGCTTGCCCTTCTGTATAATGCTGTGCTTTTTGCACAAGAGGTTTTTCAGGTTATCTTACAAATTGACCACTGTGTTAAAAGTGAAATCGCATCTGCATCATTTACTTGTCACTCAGGAAAGAGTGATAGTCCATCCATCATCTGCTCCTTGTGCTGCAGGGGCCCACTGCTTTGTAATTCTTTTGTTATTGTAAAGAGTCTCCGGTCTTACGCTTTACTTTATAAACAATTCTCAGGGAGTCTCATGGGGCTTGCGAAGTGGGTGTAGGTTCTGCTGGCAGCTGCTGACTCTGGATGCTTTGTGCGCATTTCTACTGAGTGCTTGTAAAATCAGTTGTCAAAATCCGACTGTTCAGTGGGAAACATAACACCAGCAGGCCACATTCACAGCGCTTCCTGTTGACTGGCCATTAATGACTGAGGAGTCATGATTTTTTAATGATTTAATATTTACCAACTGAAAAGGCTGCTGTTGTAATGGAGCATATATATTTTACATCTTGTGAGGGCGTGAGGCTTATGTATCACAAATTAGTACATAAAATAATAAAGTTAAATTGGGTGGGCTTTACATGCAGAAAACAAATGAGTGTTACTTCTACTAGGAATATTCACTATAAATCAGGCTTTTAGTAGCTTAAAGTCAATTAACTACTAAAGCTATGATGACTTGTGTCAGCTTAAGATTTGATCCAGACACATTTTTGAAGCTGTATTACCTGCAGTTTCTTTTTGCAATTCACATCAACCATTGAATCATATGTACTTTGTTTTAGCAAGGAAACTTTTATCATTATACAATACTCTTTTAACTCTAAAGTTTTGTCAGCTACTTGTTTTTAGGTAGAAGGCACTGTATAAACTGATACGATTTGAACTGAAAAAAACCTTAACTACAGACTTTAAATCCCACATTGTTATGACAAGTCCTGTATTCTTTTCAGTCTTTTATTCCTCCATTTAACTTTTATCCTGCTTGTACCATCATCAGTCATATTTGGCAGTGTTTCTTAACTCAAATACGAGGAAGCAAGGACAACCTTTGAGTTTGAAAAGCTGACCTTTCTCGATCCGAGAGTATTAGCACTCTTGACAGCTTGAGGCCTGTTTTTGCTAAGGAACTTGCAATAATTCAATGTACGACTCACAGACAGCCTCAGACTTGCCAGGTTGCTCACTGCTTATAGCTCTGTGCTTTGGGTATCCAGCCTTCTAACCTGCTTCTTGGCTGTTTCTGTTTGTAATCTAACTCTGTTCCTATGCTGGATTATGAAAGGTGCTAAACATATAACAAAACTGCTATAAAAATAACAAAGCAAAGCAATCGATTAAAAAAAAACAAAAAAAAAGGAAAACTGAACCCTTCACTGTGTGGGTGTTTGTTTTGGGGTTTTTGTGATGTTTTGTTTGGTTGGTTTTTTTTGTTTAAAAAAAAAAGAAAAAAATGAGAAAAAGAGAGAAGCTTCACATATTTGGCAGAAACTCTGACATTAGTAGCATAGAAGCAGTGTCAGGAGTGAAAAACAGACCTTGTTGAAAATCCTGGGACAATTACCTTTGGAATGAGCGAAGGCTTGATCCAGAGAGATCTTGGGCTCCTGCCACAGGCATCAAGGAAAGCTGGAGATGCTCAGAGCTATATGGCACAATCCTCCAATCTTCATAGCCTAGGAGATGTTCAGATCTCATCTTTCCCTTATTAAAATATATGCTTACTCATACTGCAGCCCAGGTTAGTGATATGAAGCCTTCTGGTTAAAAGTTGAAAAGAAGCTGAAATCCTGTATCAAAGTGTTTGACAGTGAGGTTCTTAAAATACACCAGACTAAACGCTGAGAAGCAGAGCCTACCTGCAGCTTGGTGCCCTGGTATAACACAGTGCTCAGCATGATAGAAATGCCTGGATACCCCCAGGATACATGTGGATACACGTATACTGTGGATATACAACATGACAGCTCACCATCTTTACCAAGAGTGAACTTGCATGTAAACTTTTAATCCAAGGATTGAAATGAAACCTGAGCACAGAATTTGTTGAGTAATTTCCCCAAACTTTCTGTTACACAATTTTCTTTATTCATAGGACTAATTGTGGTTTCCAAGTTGTGGGCTGGAGGCCTTCAGGTAAATAGAGCTCTAGAAAGGTCACAGTTAGGGCCACAGGCCTGTCAGGCTTGTTACTACATAGACACACAGAGCTGTATACCATGTAGGAGTGGGACTAACTGAAGTTATGCTGAGGCAAGACAGCAACTATACCGTTTTTGTAGACAGAGAACAAGGTTGCGGAAACAGACCAGGCGAGTTTGAAAATGTACTGGCTCTGGGTTTCTAAGTCTCACTTGTGCCCTTGAAAACCAGCTTTTCAGCGGTGGACTTGCCCAAGTTGGGGAGTGTTGAGCTGGCAGCCCCAGAGGTGCCATCACCTTCCCTACTGCTGCCCTCACTGCAGCACGACCAGCCATGACGAGCCGGTGCAGGCCAACTAATGACAAGGCAGACACTCGCACAGCTCTTCCTTTGGTGGCCTTGAATGACATTCTAGCATCTTCCACAGCAGATGTGCTGCCATTGTCCAGCCCGCAGGCAGGTGTAACTGGCTGTGTTTGAAACCAGAGTGTGCTTGATGAGTGGAGGGTGGTGTGAGCAGGATGCAGGCTGAGTATGGATGTGTAATGGAAGTTACTTGAATTCTCTCTAGCATTATTTGGCTCCTGCCTCTCTTTTCCTTTTCAATCAATACAGTAGAAAATTCTTTTGAAGGGAGATAATTTTACAAAGTGCTGAGTTCAGTGTTCCAGAGCCTCTGGCATTCAGCAGGAGACTTGCATGCTTTTAATCTATCTCCTGTGTTCCTATATTAAAGGAAATGTTTTCAAAGTGATTTCAGCAAGTTACTTGTGTGAAACCTGTTAACAAATAATAGGATATATGTGTGTAACCGTTATTTCACTTTCAAAGTTTGCCCTTAGGAACAGAAAAGATTTCTCATTGCTAGAAATCTTTTCTTCTAAAAAAAAAAAAGAAAAAAGAAAGAAAAATAGAAGTTCTTGTATGTAATTTTTCATTCCTGTCTTTCTTCTGCTGGCTTTAATCATGCAAACCTCCCACCAAGGTCAAGGGGAGTTCTGGCTGATTTACAAACTACAGGAACTGGAAAGTTGATGCAGATTTAGTGACTGTCTCCACAGGAATGAGGGACACAGTGGATGCAAGAAGCAAATCTCAAACCCAGGAAGCTCCTCAATCATTTCCCCCTCACCAATGTTTCACTCCTTGAGAGAGAAGATCCCCACTGTTTGAAGGGACAATTGTTTAAGAGATCCTACCCACAGGATTGCAGCATTTTCCTGTGAAAGAGCTCATCTTGTAACCATGTGTTTGGGTTGGTGAATGTTCCCATTTCCCAGTGGGCTGGAAAATGCTGAAGTGATTAAGTCCCACAGAAGGTTTCGATAGGTTGTAGCCTAAGTGAACAGTGTATCATAAGTGTGCACGTGTGATGTTGCCTCTCACAATTTTGGTTTTGCAAAGAAGTTAGATTTATTCAACATTTTATATAAACTGAAAATAGACAAAATTGCAGCTCAGACAAACTGTAAGACCAGCTGTGCAGTACTATCTAACCATGCAGTGTGCTGTGGCAAACCTGAGGTTCGGCCTCTTTCACAGAAAGGTTAGCAGCACCTCCTGTAACCGAGGAGGAGCTGACATGTGCTGGTTTGCTCCTGTGTGAAGCAGCAGTTCACAGCTTCCATGGTCTGCAGTGTCCAAGACAACACGAGGACCTGCATTTCCAGGTGGGAATGCATGGCATGAGTGGGCCGAGGTATCTGGGAGAGGAAAGAGCAAAATGGGCTGGGAGAAATGTGGGCTGTATGAATTTTGGGACTAAAGGATTCCTGGCTTGGAATATTGGCTGAAATGAGAAGCACAAAGATCTTGGTATGATGCATGAAGCAAGAAGTAAGAAAATGTTGGAAGGTAGTACACAGGGAACAGCAGTCATAAGTGGTGGAGAGTAGGGGTGGAGAATCATGGAGCAGAAACCTTGTGTGTATCCATAAAAAGTATGGCCCACCAGCAGGCAACTGCAATAAAACATGTAACTATTTGTTTTCATTACTTCCCATCAGGACTAATAGAGCAAAAAAATATTTTTTTATTTTTTTTTTGTGGTGACTCTGCTGCTCTGCTCTGCAAAGTCTTGAGAGTCATTGCCTTTAGCTGACATCTGTTGTAGACCAAATAAGTGCAGCCTGGCATTTGAAACCCTGGTCTTCTGTGCTCATTCAGGGCATTTCAGGGGATCAGGTGTCTGAGAACTTTTTAGGTAGTTGTAGCTTTTAGCTAAGACTTTACAACTAATTGATACTTAACAGGATATCATTTGTTCTGTATAATACAAATCTGCAGGACTATGGCCAATCTTAAAGCACGGTAACTTTGAGTTCTCTT
Organism: Baryphthengus martii; assembly: GCA_013396935.1. Lineage (NCBI taxonomy): Eukaryota > Metazoa > Chordata > Aves > Coraciiformes > Momotidae > Baryphthengus > Baryphthengus martii. Next base: position 230,435 of record VWZK01017631.1, on the reverse strand, counting down.
TAATTTCCTTAAACTGGTGGAAACCTCTCTAGAGATAGAGTGGCAGCGAGTAACCGTGATAAAGTGAGGCATAGAGCATGTTTGCTATTCTGCATTATTCTTCTGTTCTGAGAAATTCCCTCTGCTTCCCTTACCTGTCTGTACTTAGCAGTGTGCTCTGCCCTGGGCTTGTCTCATGGTACAGCAGGAGAGGCTGAGGTCAGATATTTGGCTGTTATCAAGAGCAATGTGGCAGAGCTTAGAGGAGTTGTGCATGTGAAAGAGATGGCTATTCAGGGAACAAAGAGTTTTGTGCCTGCTCAGCACAATGTGACCCTGTTTCTGTGATTTTGGTATAATCATAAAAGTGAAAGGTCCACAAAGAAAAAGAAAAAGAAAAAAAAAAGAGAAAGGTATATTGTTAATAACATTACTCTTTGTGAATTCAGACTATGATATTTTGCTGAGTGGGGTGTATGCACTGTTGTTTAACTACTTTTGCGTGTCTTATTTGACCTTTCCAGCTGGATTTACCCAAATAATCTGTAGTGGTAAAGTGTGGCAATGTAATTTAACAGTCCTCTCTCCTGGAAAGAAAACTCCACTGCTGATTTTCTTATTTTAGGTTCTCTCAGTACCTCTGCTATCACTCTGCTTTGTGTAGAAGTAATTTTTCTACAAGTGTTTTCCTTCTAATTTGAACAGCTGTTCACACTGGTTGGGCTAAGATTTAGCCCCACAGTGAATTAATAGGATCTTCTTCCTATCAGGTACTGGGGGGAAGGACTTCCCCCTTCCTCCCTCCCACTGTTTGACCTGGCACCTTCATCCCACCTTACTCTGCTCTGCATTGTTCAGCTCATTTTGCAATATACCAGTGCACCTGCTGTTGTCTTATTGTTGGGTTGGTTTGTTTGGTTTTCTCATTGGTTTAGTATGGGTTAAAAATAGGCAGCAACCTGTTCCATTTCGCATGTTGTAAACAAGTTCACACAGTGCTGGAGAGAATGATGTCCCTTCATGACTTCTAGATGATACTGACTTCTTGCAGCATCCCAGTGCAGTCATTTGAGAGTTTGGTGGCGGTTGGGTCCAATTCATAATCTTCCTGCCACTATGGAATTAACACATCAATTCTGAGGTCTGTGTTGCAAAGTACATTAAATGTTTTGAATTGTGTATCACAGACTGTACTGGAATGCTTCCAAATGTACCTTACTCCTACTAATTTTCTAGCTGTCTCCCAGCCGGGCCTTGGGCGAGCTCCTTGCACCGCAGAGCGTGGGTGGCATCAGCACGTCTCCTCCTGGTGGCAGTGGGCACCAGCTCGGGCTGCTGCTATTCTCCAGCCGCTTCTAACATCACTAGCCAACAGCTGCTTCTGAATTTCTGCTCAGAGGGAATTTCACTAACTTGGTGAAATATATTCCTTGAAGAGGTTTTGTGGGAACTGCCTTCCCAAGAGATGTAGGACATGGAGCCCCCCAGAGCTTTAACTTTGTCGCTGTCCTGATCCTGGTTTCCTCAGCAGCGCCCGCTGTAGCCGGCTGGATGCGCACAGTGTGTCTGTAATCTCAGAGTCCCACCGCAGTTTTGTGCCCCTTGTCTGCGGCTACTGGCCCACTCGGTCCGGTCACCGGTCGGTGCTGCCCGGAGCGGAGGCGGCGGTGCCCTGGCCGTGCACGCT
>VWZK01017631.1:202538-228743 GCA_013396935.1 Baryphthengus martii | reverse complement strand
GTCGGGAGTGCCGTCCAGTCTCGCCCTGGGCTTTCCTGAGGGAAAGGTGGCGTCGCTGAAGCGGCCGGCGGGAGCGGGTTTGCCTCGGTCTGGATGGGAAGCCCTTGGCAGCCCGCGCGGAAAGGTGCCTCGGTCTCCACCGGCGCTGCTGCGCGGCTCTCGCTTTCGCTCGGGTACAAAGCGGTCGATCTCCTCCTTAAAATCGGGGTGCCCCGTGTCAGACTGCCCAGCACACAAGCCTCCTGCGCATGTAAACCGTCGCCAGGGATGCCATATTTTGCCTTGGTGTGCCTTTTGCCTACGTCTGCACGGCCAGAGCACGGGTTGCCCGCCTTGCATTCGAGCTGAGGCGGTGTGCGTCTGAATCTTTGCAACGATTACAGGCTGTGAAAAACAACAGGAGAAGTAGTTTCCTGATGTGACATTTTCCCCCGAGAATACTTTTTTTTCTAACAGATTCTCCAAATCTTCTCGGTGTGCTGGGTCCTTGACTTAATTTTCAGGGGCTGAGGAAGGCAGAGAACCAGCCAATCCATAAGGAAAGAGAAGAAATGGCAAGAACGGCTCCTGCTTGTGTTGTGAAGCTGCAGAACTGTCCCAGAGCCCGTCTGCCATCACAGGGCCCGACAGGGATCACGCTGGCTTGAGAGGCTCTTTGTTACGGTAGTTTTCTTCTGTAACCCAGCCTGGAGAAAGCCGTGGTAGTAGAAAGCTATGGTTTGTCTTCAGTGTATCTTCACATTGCTGAAAAGAAACGTTTAGTACAAACCGCGTAATTTTCTGGGATCAGGTAGTTGGCACAAGAGTTAACTAAAAAAGCATAGTCTGCGCATTTTGATCTGAACTCTCATCTCTTTACCAAAGAAGTTTATTTTGAGACCTTGTAAAGATAGGTAACTGGCTACAGGGCTGCATCTAACAAGGAAAGTTCAAGTCATTACAGCGCTGGAGCCCAGCTCTGCCAGATCGTAGCACCAGGGTCCACCCGTAAGCAGCAAACCAACTGCAGGTTCCCACAGCTCCACAAGATGCATATCACATACTAACAATGCATAGATTTGCATAAATTTGCCGGTAATGAAGTTAAGTTACATGGAATATAAAAAGAGGAAAGTTAATTAAGTGTGGTAAATATGATTGCAAGAGAGAATTCATTCATGAAAGTAGAGAAGTGAGGCAAATTTCATTTCTTATTTACAGTAATTTGCCTTGTGATTTGCTATGAGGATAAGTTCAGTTGCAGACTGCTTTGATGGTAAACTGGTTCATTTATCAAGGTGTCATCTTTAAATCAAAGTAGACTCTTGAAATTAGTGAATTGCGTATTTAAAATTAATGAAGCGATCAAATATTGTGATAGGAAGCCAATTTTTATGGTTCTCTATTCCACATCAGCGAGCATTTTCTATGTGCTGAGATTGAACTTTATGCTTCTTATAGCTCATGATGGTTAAAGGAAGTGATTACACTTTCCTAATCAAAACTCTTACTTCTGAAGGTGATGTGAACATTTTCCTGCATTAGCCATCAAAACTGTTTGTGCCAGGAGGTTGAGGATAAGAGTCACCTTGCAGTCAACACTCATGGTTTGGAAAGGAGTCGTCCCTGAAGAGGGATTTGAATGGGATGGACAAAGAGTTCAGAAAGTGTATTTCATAGTCATTTTTGCACTTAGAAGTTTTTTGCACAAGCAGCCCACCAACTGTTTCATTTTCTCCTCTCCATCTGCAGCTGCACCTCAAATCCTGTGTTCAGTTTTGGGCCCCTCACTACAAGAAGGACATTGAAGTGCTGGAGCGTGTCCAACGAAGGGCAATGGAGCTGGTGAAGGGTCTAGAGCACAAGTCTTACGAGGGTAAGATGAGGGATCTGGGGTTGTTTTAGCCTGGAGAAAAGGAGACTCAGGGGAGACCTTGTCACTATACAACTACCTGAAAGGAGCTTGTAGGGAAGTGAGGGTCAGTCTCCTCTCTCAAGTAACAAGTGATAGGACAAGAGGAAACAGCATCAAGTTGTGCCAGGGACGTTTAGGTCAGATGTTAGGAAACATTTCTTAACTGAAAGTGTTGATAAGCATTGGAACAGGCTGCTGGTTGAGTCACCATCCCTGGGGGTATTTAAAAGAGGTGTCAATGTAGATCTTAAACACATGATTTACTGGTGAACTTGGCAGTGTTGGGTTGACTCTGTGATCCTAGAGGTCTTTTCCAACTCAAATGATTCTCCGATTCTTAAAAATAGACCACAGCAGCTTATTAAGGTCAGAGATGGACTTTAGCTACAGTAGTAATCAACAGCTCTAACATCAGAATTATAATTATGGGAACACTATTATTTGTGCTTCTTAGCCAGTCTGACATCTTGCATAGGGGCAATCGTTTTTATGTAGCTCCAAGTTCAGGTTCCTTAGGAAGTTCTATATAATAGGATTCAGAAGAAGTTTTAAGATTTGTCCTTCATACAGTAGATCTGTGTTAAAGCTGGCTATAGGAAAGTGCTGTTGGGATGCTTCTTAGAAGTATTTAATGGAGAAACATTAGAAAAATCTTTCTTCTAATGGAGAGCAGGTAAGGTTTTCCATCGTTCCTTACTCCTTCAAATCAATTGCAACATTCTAAATACACCTATTTAGGGTCTTAACTCAGAAAACATGTGTCGAGACCTGCAAAGATGTAGCAAGTGACTTACTCTCTGCAACTAAATACTTGTAGTATAGCACCTCTTCCAAATACTGGAATTAGTTCTCTCACATTCATCATCTACAGTGTAGATGATTTCCTTCAGGCACATAGACTTTCATCTGCCTCCAAATCCATCTTGGTTTGTGGCAGTATATAATATGTGCCACCGGGCTCACTGTCAAAATTCACTTCTCATACTCCATATGTTGTGGAGACACACTGAACTGAGCAAGTTTTCTATTAAATTATATTAAATTAACTATTTAGATGTAGTAATCCATATGATCAGGGAGTGCCCCTTTCTTTAACTGCCCCTTTTACTGCTTTGTAGTTCTATTAATTTTATTTAGCTTTTCTAAATGAGGCAGGCAATAGCAGTCCCTGTGGAGCTGCATTAGACTCACCTCCTCTAACACTTTGCAGCTGACCGTTATCCTTTGTTTATAGACCTTCTGCCAATTTTCCATGACTGCTTATGTCTGAGGCAGTTTGAAAGGAGTATAACAGGGAGCTGTTTTAGCAAATACCTTAATAAAATCCCCAAAGCAAAAGTCTGTCTGTCTTTTTGCATCCACTAATTCCGAAATCCAGTAGAACTGAAGTTTGTTCAACAAGATTTCTTTGCAAGTGCACACTGTTTATTACTCAGAGCTGCAGTCTCTGCTAGATGATTTGTAAATTTTGGCTCTAGGTATTGTTGACATTTTATAGGTGTCCGAAGTAGTTACAAGGACTACTGCTGCTGTACTTGCTTTATTCCTCTGTGGCACGTACTGCACTGCCAGTCATTTCTTTAGTGAATATTCCAGGGAGATTTGCAGTGATGTCCTTCAGTGCTGGTGGAGCTTTTAGGAGCAGACCTTAATGTGAGGTCATAATTTCATCCCCTGGTGCATAAGTGTTTATTTCCCATGTATTTAACAGTATATTTGACCCAAAAGACCTTTGTATTTGAGACAGAACTCCCAAGCTGTTGTGCTTATGGTCTTATCAGCAGTTCTGATGTACTGGTTTTGTTGGTCACTCTGTTGGGTGTTTTTTTCATTACTATGTCACAAACAGTCAGATACAAGCAAAATAAGCTGTTAGTCAGACATACAGACAACAAAAATCCTTGCTGTTAATCCACAATCCCCCTACTTAGAGAGCTTCAATTATTTAATATTATTTAGGCTCATGTACTGCTTTTCATCTCAAAGCATCCTATAAACATTAACTAATTTACTACTATTATTGGAAAGCAATCAATCATTTTTTTTCCCTATTCCCAACTCCTTCTCTCCACCTACCAAGACAATCGCTAGACCCTTCACTAGAATTGGAGCTGAAGTGACTAAGCAGTCAAAACATTTGCATCACAAGTTTACTAATTTGCTCTGCCAAAAAAAACCCATCCACCCTTTTCTTGGTATTCAAGACACAAAGGTTACAAGATTGAGCATAAGTTACCTCAGCTCGGTGTTGCTAAAGAAAAGTGTAATAAACACAGCCCATGAGGGCTGGTTCTCTCTCTTTAATGACAAAGAAGCAAGAGATTTCAACATGAGTTTTGGAAGTTAAAGCTGCCATTAAGAATGTTCATATCTTGAAATGTTGAAAAATACGATCAAGAACCTACAAGGAGGCATCTGTAAAAGGTGGTCATTTTCTGTCAGAGTGAATAATTTGGTTGATCATGGTGTTTGTTCTGGGAAGACTTTGACACTCTGAATATATTCTAGCCCCATATCAAACACACCTGTATGAAATACGGAGGTGCGTCACCTTCTCGGTTCCTGGTGTTGGGTAGCACAAAGGCAGAGCTTCCCCTTTTGAAGCAATCCCATCTTGGGTTTCAATTCAGCTGACAGGGAGAGGCTTTATGACCAGCAGGAGGAGAACTGACTGAGAGTATGCCCTCTAGGTACCAGCTGGGCAGCTTTGGTCTCAGCATGGTGCTAATTCACAGGCTCCCAGTAAATACAGAAATCACACCAGCTAAGAACACCAGGGTTCTAAGAACTAAATAGTGCTATGCGGTGTAGGTGTGTGTGGTTTTATTATGCAACACGTAAATAATACTACACAAAGTAGAATTAAATTAAGCTTTATTTTATATGAAAAATCTTAATGCAGTGAAATGTTCACTTGAGAAACCAATTCTGCCCTCATGCATGCAATTGTAATTCCATGCAAGTGAATGGCTCGGGTTGTGTCTTAAGGCAGATGCAGTTTCATTGTGACTGAATTAATACCACTGCACATCAACAGAGAATTCACTTTTCTGTGTTTTTAAGTAGAAATATGGCTTTACTAAATCAAATTTGTGTAACAACTTTTCTAAAAAAAAACCAAACAACACATCAGCCGTTTTTGTCATAAAAGGGCTAAATATCCTAAAGGAAAATGACACCATACCTTATCAGAGCCAGAGTTGGAGATTCCCATTTCCTGCTCTCTCTGCTTTCTAAGATGACATCAACAGGAGTGTCATAGCTAGGGATGCCTGTGATGCAACCATTTTTGTGCACTGTGAGCAGGCAGCTGGGTAGTGTGGGTTAGGGAGGAGAGTGGGAGCACCACTGCCAAACTAGGTAACTTTTTCATGGTGCTGATGTTTGCCTTAAAACATTCTTTACCAGCTCTGCCTGAAAACTCTTTGAAAATCTCAATTTCAAGCCTAGTAATGCAGTGATGTTTTTGCATGACTCTCCCTGTGTGTGAGGAAGCCTTTGGGTGTCTAAAATGTGAGCAGCTGGCTGCTGTATTATGGTGGTCACCTGTACTGGGCAAGGCCAGAGGAAACTCAGTGTGAAGACAAATAAATAAGACAGCCTCCCCCCTTACCTGCCATGCAGTGTCAACATGTTAAGTAAATATTTGATGGTAGGGTGATTTTATGTCATTTAAACCTTCAGGATAGCAGTGAGCAACATTGGATTGGCTCCTTGTAAGTCTTGTTGCAAACCCCAGCAGTGTCTGGCTTGTGCCTTTTCCCACTAGAAAGGAGTCAAACACAGCAGTGGCAGTTTTGCTCTAGCTGAGTCCTCCTGAGCACAGCACAACACCCAACATCCCTGTTACATCCAGAGCAGGGCTGGGGCTGAGAGCCCACTAGAAGCGAACGAGTAATATTGCTTATTTCTTCAGCGGTTTCCCATATGTAGATATGAAAAATCATGAGGGATATGATCCTTTTATCCCTTCGTTCAAAACTATCCAGCAAAAGATGCTGAAGAGGCTGTTCAGGATTCAGCATCACCAGGACCCTTCAGAAGTGACTTAGGTGGTGAGAGCCGGCAGAAGTGGGCAGTTACTAAACCTGCTCTGGAGTTTGAAGCTCTATCTTGTAGCTGCCTTCAAGGTAGGAGTTGGGGCTCCAGAATGAGGAGCCATCTCAGCACAAGCAGCCTCTGCTCCACTCTCTCACCAGCTGCCTCACAACCATTCAGGTTCTTACCAGATCTCTCTCTTCCTACCAGTGTTTGCTGTTTAGCTGGTAGGGTTTCCAGTTTATCTGGGCAAATTACCATTTTCCTCCTTCTCTTGAGATGCTGGACAACCTGATAGAGATCTGATCTCCAGTCTTCTGCTGCATTCCAAATGAGAAACCAAACCAGTGGGATCAATCCTGAGTAAATTAGGGAAGAGATTATCTAGCTGAATTACTAAATGGGGCTGATGGGGGGATTAAAGGATACCTTCTTCAGAAGGGAGTACTGTTAGGGTTTTTTTTGTCAGAGGTACTGCTAGTAATCTCTGTGCTATTTTGAAATGCAATTTTCTTCTTTTAGAGGGGAATTATCACAGAAATGAATGGTCTGTGGGTTTTTTTCTGTATTTTGCTGTGGTTTTTGGAGGGTGAGGGAGGTTTTGGGAGCTTTTTAAAAACAAAATCACTATGGTTTCAGCTGCAAATTTGGAGATTCACCTTGTTCACGTCTGAAAACATAGCAGAATTAGGAAAGGAGGGTTCAAATCCAGCACGAATTATGAAAAAGGCTGTGTTTGTAGATCAGACCAGGAATGGCAATTCTAACCATAGATTTCAGCTTCCCATTTAAGCAGATCATCAGAGTTCAGTAACTTAATTTATTTGAGGAGAGCATCTCTTTTAGAAAATGTAACCAATTTGGAATTTAAAATTTGTAATGAGGTAAAATCCAACATAAATCTTGGTACGCTTTGCCAGAAGTTTATGCTTTCTATTGGAAAATGTAACCTGTTTCTAGTCTGCAAAGTTTTGATTCTCATTGTTAGACGTCTTTCTATTTCTTATCATCATATGAGAAAGTAAAACATTTTTTCTCAGTCCTTTTAATCATTCTCACAGCTCTTCACTGTCTTTCCTTTAGTATGTCAGTTGACCTTTCTTCACTTCTTAGCACTGGAACTAGACACCATATAGTTGCTGTCGTAAAGCCAAATGTAGTAGTAAAGTACTTCTAGGTGAGGTTCCTCCCTTTCAATGCCCAGACGTTGCATTTGCCCCACTGTAACAGCTTGTATTTAACTAATTGCCCATCACACACCAACTCATTTTCAATTTCACTGCTTTCTAGAGTGAAATCTTCTATCTGTAACACTTGGGCTCAACCAGTAAAAATGTTTTGAGTGGTACAGCCATATTTCAACAGCTAATATTAAGTTGGTTTTAACCCTGAGCCAAATTTTTCTCTGAAATCAGGCATGCTGCCTGTGACCTTTTTGGAAGCTCTGGGTGCAGCGCCTCTACAGTCCGAGGCAAGTGCCTGTGCAGAGCTGTTCAGATGAGCTAAAAGACCAAGACAGACACCATCTGACCAGTCTGTCTGTGCACTTTATTCCTGCACATGTGTTTGCAACGGCCACTTTGCCAGGTGCCTGGCAAGTCAGGAAACTCGGTATCCAGAAAAGCAGACGGTTGCTATGAAAACGAAAGAAGAATGTGTCCCGTGTGACATCTCAGGTCAGATTGAGAATTTCACATTAGAGTAAGAAAATTCTGTATCATATGAGGTGTCCAGCAAACCATACAGTGGACCATACCGTCATTTTTAACTGAAGGTCCAGTGTGTGGGAGTATGCATGTCATGCTTGCCACTTCGTGCTATTGACTGTCATCATCAGAAAGAATAGCACTGCATTACAGTCAGTAAGCAAGAACTCCTTCTGACATGTTTTCTACCATTAATTCCAGGAACAGAGCAATGACTAACTAATAAATTCTTTCAACGCCCCCACTTGACAAGCAGGAACTGTTTCCATTTTTGAAACAAAGACACTGAGGTGGATAGGCAGGCTGCAGCACGTCAAACAATGTCACCCACTAAAACCTGCAGCATCTCCGGGTTAGAAATGAGGAATGTCCTTTTAACCACTTTCTTTATGTGCTCCCCCAGGCAACTTACAGAGAGGACAGAGTTACCAGATCTGAGGGTTTAATTACACCTAAGCAGACATATGAAATGCATATGCTTAAGTGTGTGGCTGGAGAGGTTTGAGTGGACTGACCGAGTCACACAGGACTGAACAGAGTGTCGCGCAGACCTTCGATGATATTTTAGTAGGCTTTCTGTTCCCAACTTGTTTGATTCCTGTGTGCATAAAAGTGGGAGGACAGACAGACCTCAGGCATTTGGAGAGTTTAGTGAAGTAAATTATTGAAATTTTGGGTTTTTTTTGTTTTCAACATTAAGCATATCTGTATGTGAGTGTTGAGAGTTTTGCGTGACTTCTTAACTCCATTGAAGTGTTCTCTTTCAGTACCTTTTGGTCATCTCAGAGAACTTGCCATCTAGAAGCACAGAGAAAAAAAGTGGAAAACTTTTCTCTGAAAAAAACATTAAAACACCATCCTGGGACAGTGCCTTCATCAAGTCCTGAAGTAACCATGGGACTTAGTTGAGTTCCCCTCGCTGTCCTCTCCCGTATGGTGCAAGGCTTTTCACAGCTTCTACTATATCAGAAATGTCACTGGAGGTGGGAGGGAGGAACTCTCAGTCCGAGCACTTTGACTGAAGAGCCTCCAAAGAGTTTTCGGAGGATGACAGCTAATAAGCCAAACTTTGAACCTAAATGCAGACGTTTACCACATGGCTCCTGCTGAGTACAGACTCTGGAATTTGGCATTGCTGCCTTGGGCTCTCCAGGATTTCAACAGATGTAGTGCATTGATTTAATGTTTAAAAGGAAACCCTGCTGTGGCTTCCACAGCTTGTTTCATCGCTTTAGAAATCAAGCAGTAACACACAAACAATACAAGCAATTTTGTGTTATAAACAACATCCAATGTTTAGGGAATTGGGATGAAAATAAAACGTCTTCAAGACTTTTGGCATTCCCCTGTCCTCCATCTGGAGATCATTTTCTTTTTCCAGGCTTTTCCCATTTCGGTCTATTTCTGAATTTTCAGTATTCTCCTTGTAACTTGAAAGTATCTTCAATTTACTTTTTTTTTTTTTTCCTAACCGCACACGTACCTTGACAGGGTTTGTTGTTTGCTCCAAATAATCCAGAGCTAATAAAAAGGCTAACTTCACACATATGACAGTACAGTGTTTGTGCAATAAGCACTCCCAGTGCTAACTGCACTCTACATTACTCAGATGCAATAAGACACAGAGCCCACAACAAGATCATTTCTGTGTTGACTTCTATCCATGCTTTTATTTACATATTTTTGAGACCTAATGCTTATACTAGGCTCCTTCAGATTGTGGTATGGGGAGGAGGTCATCGTGCTTTTGAAAACACTTCTAGAAGCATAAAAGCACAGAGATTTGCCATCTTTTACTCTTTTCTTTCAAAGAGTTCTTTCAGAAGCATTCAAATGAACTTGCAGAAATAAATGCAGGTTCCTTTACCTCTTCTGCTGTGTCATTGACATGATAACACCTCCAAAGAAAAATAGTAGAGCTAGAAAAGATAAGGATGAAGGCAGATAGGGTAGTCAAAGATATGGGCCTCCTTCTGTGTTGAGCATGACATTGGGTTTTGTTGAGCATTGTATGAGGTTTTTAGCTTAGAAAAAGACAAATGAGTGGCGATGAGATCAAAAAGTAGAAAAATCATGCATGGAGTAGAGAATGTGACTAGGAAAGCGTCATTTACCATTTCTCCTAGTTCAAGAAATAGGTCGCAAATCTGAAAGAAATTAAGAGATACTTCTTCAAATACAATGCAGGTAAATTGTGAGTTTTACTGCCAGAGGGTGTTGTCAATGCCAAAAGTTTACTTGCATTCAGACTAGACCCACTCATGGAAGTTATCTCCACCAAAAGCTAATAAACACAAATGCTACCATCTCTGGCTCTGGAAATTATTACCCTATGTATCTCTGAAAGCTGAAAGTTTGTCAGGGAAAATGCACCACACATTTCTTCCACTCTTTTACTTCTCCATTTGCTATTCAGCACTCTTGAGATAGAACACTGGGCTGTATCCTGCAGTGAAGTCCAGTAATACATATGTTTCTAGTCTAAAACTTAATTTCCTTCAATTTAATTTCTTCTCTCTTTTTCTGCAGTTTCTATCACTCTTCTTTTTCCTTTTTTTTTTCTTCATCTCTCAAGTATGGTTTTTGAATCCTTTACTACCTCAGCTATTTTCTACTTTCTTTAGATCATCTTCAGAGATTAACAAGGTTAACCAGATCTTTAACCTTGAGAGCTAGAAAAGATGTTAGCAGCTTGACACTCCTCTACATTTTCTAGCTACCAGTGATTTGGGGGTTTAAGTATGAAGTACCTCAAAAAGCAGTTGGAGTATTCACTCCCTGAAAAGGCAGGTTTATTTAAATAGTCTCTGTCTAATTACCAAAGAATTGTAATATGCAAGAATTTAATTGTTGCTACTGTTGTAATTGCTCAAGTGCTTGTTAAATTTTTATGCTTTTATCTGAGGGGTGATTTTTAAAAAGTGAGGTGTTGTGACTGCAATACTGGGCACAGTGGGGATCATGAAAAATGACAGATGGAACAAAATTATTCTGATTTTTGATCCACAAAGAGCCTAACTGTCAGTCATGCTGAGCATCCAGCAGCTCCCATTGAAATCGGTGGCCCCAGGCCAATCTGCTAGAACCACTTAGTTTAGTTCACTGGATTGATATTACTGCTGAAACTTCCTCGCACCACAGCTGAGCTTTAAGAATAGAGGAAGAGATGATAGAGTCAATAAAATAAGGAGATGCAAAGAAGCCCTGGGGATGGGGAAGAGATTGATGCCCTACTGTTCCTTCCTTTTTCTTTTGAAGCTTTTCTGCATTTTTCATTCAAGTGCTAAGTGTCTTTTCTGTTTACCGCTGCCCTACTCCGTCAGCTCTATTTTGATTTGGTAGAACCTGCAGGAAACATAACTGATTTGGAAATATAAATTTGCGTCTCAAGTAGCAATCTGAAGTCATATTTGCTGAATCCTTTGCCTGTTTTGTAGTACATTCTTATGTCAGGTTATGGGGGGAGGGAAATCCTTGTGATCATACTTGATTTTGGTACACTGGAGGGCATGGCTGCAAGCAGCAGAGCAGTTCTTAAAAATACACTTGGGATTCAAACGTGAAGCTTATTCAGGAGATTGTTCAGACTTCTGCTTTGTTTTGGAGTATTTTTCAGCTGGTAGTTCAGTTTTATTCTGAAGCATATCAAAGTTCCAGATCAAAACACACTTGAAATTGAAATAACGAACTTCAGACACAAATGTAAGTTTATTTGGATGTTTGTATGCATGCCTGGATTGAGCCCAGTCTCGAGAACAGTGAAGCTGTGATGCAAATTCAAAGTCCAAAACTAAGGATTTTATTTGAATCTATTTCTGTATTTAAATAGCAAAATAATTACTGGTATGTTTAGAAGAATAAGCACACATACTCTGTTGCTCTGTCTGTGTGAAGATAAACTGCAGAGCAGAAGGACCCCGTGAAGGGTTCACAAGCAACAGAGGACACAAGCTTCAAAGAATGAAGCTGGGAAAATAAAGAAGGAAATAAGGAAAATAACAAAGAATCTGAAAACTTTGATCACTGTATCTTCTGGATATAATTCTTTTTCCGTTTCATGGATGCACTCCAAGGAAATAGCAGGTTCAGATCCCTGTTAACAGAAATGTAATCATATGCTCACCTGTGAACAGGGAGGGACATAAGTCTACAGTTCACTTGAACAGCCATCATGGACAGAATGCTCTCTTTGAGAACCAACCTTTTAGCACAAGCTAGTTTGAATTCTGCCATCTACATGCTAAGACTCTTATCTGAGATAATTCCATAATTCCATGGAAATCTTGCAAAAGCATTAAAGTGATGGATTACTTACTGTTAGATTGTGCCTTTCCATGTTTGAATTGCTTACAAACATGCTGTTTAAGCTTCTAGCAACACCTTTCCATCCGGACCACAATGTACTTAAGCTTGTGATGTATTAGTCTCCTGTTTTGTGTTGCCTAAAATGATGATAGCTGGGAGAAAAGAAAAATGGTAGCAGAAATAGGAATGGGAAGCTGGAAGTGAGTGTTGGGAGTATTGCAGGTGTTTTCCCATGTGGAGTTTATCAGTCTGTGGGAGAGGCCAAAGCTGTTAATAATGACTGTGAATAGTTATTATTGTCAAAGATACACAATTAAGCTGCTTGGACTGCCCAACATCTCGGCCCCACATATACACAGTATTTGGAGGTCCAAGAAGTTTAATTGCTGCCTCACACCATATCCACAAACATCAGTGACGAGTCTCCTGCTGTGTGGCAGAGCTGCGTGGTAGCACGCTGAAGATTCAAAAACACGCTGCCAACCCAGGTGTGTGTTTTCTATGTGCTAGAGATGAGGCAGTTGTGGCAGGAGAAAGCTGGCCACCAGAGTCAGCAGATGGGCTTGTTCTTGGAGCAAATCAAGCCATGAAGCCAGGTGGCTGAGAATTCTCAGCTGGCCACCTGTAGCTAGGGATGGCCAGTCTGGAGGAGCCAAACTTGAAGCATTACCCTGAAGTTTTTGGAGGCTTATAGCCAGCTCCGCAAGAGACAAAAGGGAAAGCAAATAGGAATTAGCATGATAGCAGGCTAATATTTTGGCAGGCTGTTTGTTTTGCTTTTTGATGTCACACAACATCATGAACAATTTCTCCAGATGGTCAGGCCTCCATCCAGCTGTCCTTCAAGGGTGGACTATAAGAGAATGGGATCTTCTGACAAGTAGTTGCAACACAGGAAGCCTATATTGGAATCTCCTAACTGTCCATTTGCCATTTTTAACTGCCAAACTTGGACAACAAACCTACGTTGAGTTTGCTTGTACCAATTGGCATCTCGGTGGCCAAATTCATCTTGGTGTCTAGCCAGTGGTTACTCCAGGATAGCTGTTTGTCAGCCTTCCTCTGTGTCTGCAAAAGGTAGCCTGTGCAAACTGTTATTGTCACAGTGTTGTTAATGAGCTTTTACTCCAGTGGGAGGCACTGAAAAGTTGTGTTTCCACCTAGCTTTAGGAAGTGCGTCCACAGATGAAAGGAAATCTATGCGAGAGAAGAAGATGCGGTTGCTTAAGCCTATTTACAATATTTCTGGCTGGCACCAGGTAGAGAGATGATGTGTTCAGGACTAGTCTTTGTGTTATACTAGTTTGGATTTTACTTTTCTGCAGCAAACAAGCAATTTATGCTACCAGGTAGTTTTCCCTTCTGTGAGAAGACATGATGCAGCCTTTTCACTGGGTGGACTGTCTTCGGAATATTCAGAACAATTACTCATCTTTTTTTTTTTTCTTTTCCTGACTCTTGGCTAGTTAAAGGTTTCTATATACAATAACAATCCATCCCTCCAGCCTCCAGGAGTGGCTGTTGAAACAGCCAAGCACCAGTCCTGAAGAGAGTAAACAAAGAAAAAAAAGCTTTCTATCTTGTATGCATATACTAGCCCTGAACTCTTCACACAGTCAAGTAAATGTGCTATCTTTTTTTAAATGCTTGAGCTGTACTGGTTGCACTGACATACAATGACTATTGCTCTGGCTGATGCTTACTCTGGCTCTCAGCACTGAAGCTAGAACTTGGAAGAGGCACTCGCCAATAAACTGGCTGTCATCCAGCAAAGAAAGGGGGTTATTTGTGTCTGCCTGCATGGGGTTATTTGTCTCTGTAAACGTGTGCTCTGTTCAGTGCTGACAATTCCCACAGTTTTATGATATGGCTCAATATTTAGTGCTGGCCTAAGAGCCAGACCTGGGACATTGCGTGAGATGTGTAGAGGTCTTATGATTCTAAATATTAAAAGGGATGTTTTCCGTTCTCTTGAGTACAGTGGGCTGGAAATACCAAAAGGTAAAAGCAAAAATTTCCTTGAAATTGTTCTTTTTAAAAATTCTATCACATGAATTTTGGATGTGTGACATGGTTTCTGGCCAGCTGAAGTTGACAATACTGTGTTCATCTGTTTTCAGTGAAACCGTGGTGAAGTCAGAGTCTGCCTTGGCACTGCCCGCAGTTCTGAGCTCCATTACGCGCTGAAGCATCACAGATTTCGTAGCACGACGTTACTTTGTGTTGCTTTCTGCTTGCTGGCCTGGCAAACGGCTTGGACTAACCTGATCACATATCAGCTGCAGCTTATGCTCAGCACAAATGATGCTACTGGATATGGTGGCTTTAGGGGCAGAAAAGCACTGACACAGGGAGATACCTTCTGCCTGTTGACCTGGCTGATGAAGCACAACCGCACTTCAGGGAGTTTGTTAACCACTTCTCGTGGCAGTGTCATTTGTCCCAGGTGCCAGGCAGATGAGAACTGAGGGAGGTGGCCAGCGGGTACGGTGTCTCGTGTAATAAAGATAGCGAGCACTTAAAAACAGGTCTTTCTGCCACACAGGGAGGTTTTTACTCTCATGAGGGGAGACAGAGAAGCTATTAACCTGCCAGCAGATTCACAGGTTTAAGCCCCTGAAGGATCCACGGTGAAAATCTAATCTGATTTCCTTTATAATATAAATTGTGGAATTTCCTTGGATTAATTCCTCTTTGTGCTCACCCTGTACGTGAAGGAGAACACGCTCATTAGAGTAGCTCCCAGTTGCCATTTAAACATTTCCAGTTAAGGCAGCTCCCTGGCGAGGAGCAGCCGCGGGGTGGGCAGCGCCGCGGGCCGCCCGTCCTGGCAGGCGGTGGCGGAGNGCTCGCTCCGCGCCCCGCTCCGCTCCCGCCCGGCTCCGCTCCGCCTCTGCTTCCCGGGCCGCCTGTCCCTGCGCTGGAGAGGTGCGCTCCGCGGGCCTTCCACCCGCTGGAGGGAACGAATGTGAAGCGTGAGCCGTTTGTTTGGGCCAGGTTTTGCTCTCTGCTTGCCAGGGAATTCAGAAATTCCTTCTTTGTTTGCCACCTTATCAGAAGCTCTTGATGTGACTTTTCTTTCAGCAACATAATTTTAAACTGAACGCCTGACCGATTTTCAGTCTGGATCGCTGGGGTAGTTATCTACCATCCCTGTGGTACTGGAAAGCATGATACAAATTAATAACCTGATGAGGATGGGGAGCACAAATTTCCCAGACTAACTCCATTCCTTCCCAGGAGGTTTTTACAGTTGTGAGTAGCAGCTAAACAAGTGTTTGTCTAAAAAGACGTGCCATGTTCTGGGTGCTGAAAATCAGGCTGCAGAGGGAGCTAGTCTCAAGATGAAACTCTTCCTCCCTGTGCCCGTTCCCTGTCAGTGATCCCTCCAGGTTGCTCTCAGTGCTGCAGAGATAGGACTGCTTAAAGTCTGGTTTTCCTCAAATATATTTTGTGTTGTTCCCCGACACGACTGTTTTCCAGGCCAAGTTTGAGGTTGTTTGTCCGGGGTTTTGTTACAACAGAGTGGGTAAACCGGTAGTTTTGAGTGATGAGCTAGTTGGCCAGAAGTATTGGGCGAGCACTGCAAATGTGTGCACCAACACCACAGTACAGGGCCAGAGGGGCTGATGCGGCCTTGGATGTACTGGACAGTTGCTGCACAGATGGTTGGTGCCTGCAGAGCAAATACGATGTACTCAGAATGAATCAAGCTTGTATTTCTGCATGGAAATACAGTAACTCGGGGATCCGCTGAGGACCACAGTGACCAGTATGAGAATCGTAAAGACAGCATAGGTCAGCCCTGTGGTGACCTTTGGGCAGCCTGGATATGGCAGAGATTTGCAGTTACGAAGCCAGCTATACTCAAAGTGCTCTCAGCACTTATGGTTGTTGTCTCATCTCTTGCTCCTGTAACATGGCAGTAGCAACTTCTGTCCCTTGACTACTATGGCTACTCAACAGACCCCATTTGAAATGTGTTTCCTTCACTGTCTTTTAAAAACCAAAAGGAGCATAAAGCAAAGAAATTTTTCTCAGCTGATTAGCTCTCAAGCTGCTCACTTATGCGAGGTGGCAGTGGCTGCCAACTCCATGTCCTCGTCTGGTTTTAAATCTTGTGCTCTGGTCAAGAAGAAATCTGAGGAGGACAGAGTCTGTATCAACTCCCATCCCATGGCAGGAGGCGGCAGTCAGTTTTCATCTGTCTTTGGTTGCTTGGCCCTTGACTCTGTGTGTGTGTACAAAGTGCTTTAAATCTATAGGGATATGGATACATCTTCACCATAGAAACACATAAAATGATAAGTGAGCAAAGGTTGGTAATACCAAAAACAGAATAAGATGCAAAGATTTGACTCCCATGTCCTCAGCTTGGTGAATTCTGTTACTGTTTGATGAGTTTTCTGTGGCCCGTGTGAAATGATTTGGTGCTGTAAGGCCGGCTCCTATCTCATCTTCTGCTCTGCAGCCAGCGGGCAATCGCAAAGCCGTACACTGGCATGAACATCATGTCTTTATTTCTGAGGCATGCTGAGCTGGAGTCATTCGCCAGAGGTCACACAGGTGATCAGTGGCAGAGATGAGAGTAGATCTCTGTATCTTGGCCCTAGTTACCAGACTGTGCTTGTCTCGTGGCTCTACACAGGTAAGCATGTTTACAACTCCCGCCAGGATTTCAAAATCTTCCTTCATGATTTTTCTCCATGAGCAAGATGATAGAACCTCTTTCCCATTTTGTCTCTGTCCCATGGCCAGGAAAACATATTTTTGCTTTGTCCTTTTTAACATCCATTTAAACTTTTTCTTAACAGAGTTGAAAAAATAATCTGTCACTATTTATCATAATCTAGCTATCTGTTTTTATCCTTAATAGAGAAAAACTATTGCAAACAAAGGTTCTAATGAAAAAGTAAACAGTTTGAGAAACAGTTTGTTTCAGGCTGCGGTATTATACATACGTGAATAGAAGCCCAAATGCAAAGAGCACAAGGAGTTGAAATGGGAGTCCATCTCCATCATGTTTTTAATATTTCTCAGCATGCCCCAGGCGTTGGCTGATGGGTAGGGTTTCAGTAACAGAAAGTCTGCTCAGCACAGCTAGAAGCCCTCGTGGCACCAGGAATCCTCGGCGCCTGGAGGGGGGAGAGCGCTGCTGGCACCCAGACTGCTCCCCAGCAAAGGGGGAACGCCGTACGGGATCTGCACCACGCACTGTACCGAAACAAAGCCTGTCAGCATCTGTGGTGGCAAAGTCACCAATTGCCATATGTCATTCTGCTGTGCATATGTTAAGTGGGCCCGACCAATCGCATTTGCACATTCCCCGTGTGACTTGTTGTGGCACACAATGAGCGGCCTGTTGTCACCAGCGCCAGTGCTCTGCAATCTGCTCTGCCCAGGGCAGCGGGCAGCTCGCCTCTTCCCAGCGTAGCACATTTTGCCACACGAGCGCGGCGCCGGCACGGCCGGATGCTTTGCAATCTGTTGCTGAGCCCAGTGCGAGCCCCGCTGTCACAGTCGCTGCAGCCTGGTGGGCCACACAGCAGCAGGCGGGCTGCAGGCTGGGACCTGCTCCGCTGCCCTCTCGGAGCTGTACAGCCCCTCTGCCGTGTCTGGGCTGCTCGGCAAGGAGTGGCGGGTGCTGGTAACAAGCCTCACAGTTCCATTGTCCATAACTAATGATTCCTATTCCTTCATGATTTTTATTTGTACTTGCTTCACGCGCGACGAGCACATCCCAGACTGCAAGTCAGTGAAGAAATGGGATGCTTTCTTACGTTACTTGAAGCGCTTCTTACACAAGCACGAGCAAGGTAGTGGCCCAGTGCTTTGCTAAGGAACAGAGCTCACTGAAAGAGTTTCTTCAGAAACTTTAATTCAAATCTAGGAGACATATATGGCTTTATCGCTTCAAATGTCACTGAAACAAACCTTCGAGTGGCACAGCCTTGCTGAGGATTGCAGGCTGAACTGCTCAGAGGAGCCCCAGGAAATAAATACATGCTGCTGAAGTGTTCACATACCATAAAGGCTTTCTCCAGAATACAGTTAATCATGCTAGGGCCACCTGTTGACCAATGAAGATGTGTTAAATATGCAAAAGCTTGTGCTTTCAGATGTACCACCAAAACCACTAGCATCCGTTTGGAGATGGTACCCTGTAGAATACTGTGTATATACATGGAACCTAAACTAGGGCTGGGAGGAAGTTCTAATTTAAATGTGCCCTAGGACTAGGTGCTTGGTTCCCAGACTGTAATTCGTTATTATAGCTATTCTCAATGCAGAGCAGTTGGCCCTCCTGCCTGTATTGTATTTTCACGTACAACTTGTATAAAGTCAGGAAAAACCCCTTGATTTAGCAATGTAGTTTTATAACATTTGCACATCTGTTTCCACCGAAGGCTTTGAAGGCCAGTAAAATGGATAAGATAGAAAAGGAAAAAAAAAAGAGACAAAGAAAAAAAACCTGCCTGTAGAAATATGACTAATGCCCAGACCTGTCTTTACTTGTTAAACTGTGCTAGAATGACAATGTCAACAGCTTGGCCGAACATCAGAAAATCACTGCTTCATCTGATACTATTAGCTGAGTTATTCAGTAAAGGCAGAGTTGGAAAAATAGTAAAGCCTCCCTGGGCCTCAGGGTGAAGTGGCAGAGAGATCTCACACGTGTGACTAAGAGATGCTAAAGAGAGGCTGGCCCCTTACGCAAGCTGCCCCACGCCGCTGCCACCATCTTGAGCGGCCTGGTACCACTGGGCATGGAAAGCTTTCTGTATCTAACCAGTAATTTGGAAGGTGTGTAACACGACGGGCTCTTCTTTCTTCAGAAAGAGACAAAATTACCACTTTGTATTTTGCTTGTAAGGCTACGTTCAGGCTGCACAAGAAATGCCGTGGGGCAGTCACCAGCCACCCTGAGAATGAGCTGTGTGCCTGATAATCACTTTCAAATGTCCCACTTTCCTGGGGGGTGGCGTTTTTGAACAGTAGTACAAATCCCCGCCATCATTTGTCATATAACTTGAACAGTTATATTTCTACAGCATTGACACAAACAGTGGGATCTATCTCTTTGGATTTTATCTTTGGCCATTCAAAAGGCACATATTTGGGAGATGAAGGAGTTGTGTTTGGATTTGCGCCTCGCAGTCCTCTTAAAATGCCGTGCACTGTCTTCACCTTACAGGCCTCATCTTCTCTGTCTTCCAGTGAGGCACAACTCTCACCTGCCTGGCTGAGAGAGGGGGAGATCTGCTGGATTGTGTTTGTGCTAAATCCTATCTAGCCAAGTGTCATCCCCTCAGCAAAAAGTGGCACAGAAGAGAGAGTCTGATAAAGCCAGGGGTGCTTTGTACTGCAGCTTCGTGTTTCCTGGAAATGTCTCTAGGAATAAAGGACAATGCTTTAAACAGCACTTGCCGTAGGCATGTACTTCATTATGTTCTTCATGCAAGGACACATTGAAATTCAGTTCAAAGAGAGAAGGAAAACCATTTTACAGTAACCAGAGATCAGATTATTTGGTAAGCACAAAAGCCTTTTGAGTAATAACTTTTCTGTGGAGAGTCAGATGGTTTCTATATGCTTAGTAGCCTTAGTTTCCCTTGAACTGTGTAATTCAATTGAGGTGCCTCACTCAGCTTTTAAGCCATCTCATGCCAATGTATCGCAGTGCAGCTGTATTCCCAGCCTGGCAAAGCCACTGAGCATTTCTTGCAAGTCCAGTATCTGCAGCGTTTGGCCTTGATCTTCTTTGGGAGGGACACAAGGCTAGTCTGACTAAAAGCCAATTCAGTCTCCTCCAGTGATCTATCTTCAACAGTAGTCAGAAGCAAGGCTGGAAGTAAGTTGGTGCTTTAAATTTCTGTTTGTACTACTCTGACGGTACATAGAGGTCTCCACGAGTGACAGAATCTCTGTTATTTTATGTGCCATGTGACACAGGGTATGACATCAGCCAGGCTTTAGAGAGTTCAGATCCAGGCTAAGAGAATACATGGCTTACTGGACTGGTAGTGATGTGAAGAAATACAGAGAAATAAGCAACTAAAAATTAGACATAGAACTGAAACAGAACAAAAAATCAGAGATTTTTAAAAGAATGTTTTCTTGGCTGTCTCAGCAAAAGCCAAGAAGCCAATATGTTATGCTAACGGGTAGGGTTCTTCTTTTCAGCAGAGCTGAACCTTTAATTGATGTAGCAAGTGAAAGTGACAGGTAGGATGTTGCTGGTACAGGGAAAGGCTTTGAAAGAGAATGGAAAAGACAATGTATTACATTTACTTATACATTAGTAGTTGCCTAAAAATACATAGACTGAGTTAGTAATTGCAAACTGCATTTGTAAACACAGCACCAAACCAAAGTACCAAACTGTGTTGCTGAACCAGGCCATAGTGAGAACGGGAAGGGCGGGGGGAGGACAAACAGGGAGAAAGGAAGAAAGTTGAGAAGTTTCTATTAAAAGCCAAGAGTGGCCCCTTCTGCCTGCAGGTCACCAGCATCTTTAAACTGCTAGTTCTTTTTTTCTTGTGCTAATTAGTAGGGAACACAGTGGAAGTGCATATTCTGTCAGCTTAAATCCAGTTAATTGAGAAGGTCGACTGTGCCTTTTAGGTATTCTTTTAGGGTAAACGCTTCCTATTAGGCACAATATATTATCTAGGGATCCATCTTTCACTCACTTGAGATTATGGAAAATTTCCTGTGTCCAAGCTGGGATCACACGTGCATCCAGAAAGATGAAGAATGAGGAGGCCTATTGCTTTCCAAGATACCTCAGTGTTGAGAGCACACACAGACACAGCACATTGGACAGATGGGTCATAATTTGTTTGTACTACCTATATGTCCTATATATCTCTCTGTTTCTTATTTATCTTTATATGTATTTATTAATTCAAAGACCATTTACAACGATTCCCTTTAGTTAAACATCCTCTAGATTCTATCTGCTAGTTTGTGCCTCCAGGAAAATCAATCTGTGTAGAGTACTGAGCACAACTGTAATAAAGGAGAAAGAAATAAAATAGACAGTGAAATATGATGTGCTCTCTCCAGAAGGGAAAGTAGAAGCCTCAAGCCAAAGTCCAAAGGTTACGTACCATGGTAATGCTCTTATCTAACCTGGTTATACCTGGTACTTGCAGGTAAACAGATTGAGACATGCTGCAGTCGTGAAATGACTACAGCAAAGCCTGATGAGACTCACTGCCACCCCATGCTCCTCCACATTAGTCTGTCTTGCAACGACGAGCATCAGCATCCTTCAAGATCTACCTGTTGTCTCAGGGCCGTATCCCTTTCCTGGACATCTCCAAAGATTTGGTCCACTTTGGTGGAGGGGTCTGAGGAGAAAATCTGGAACATGCATGAGCGTTCCGGGCTACTGGCTGAGGGACTTCGTCAGGTGTTCAGATCACAAAGTGAATCTTCGTATAAGCGCAGAATCCAACTTTTTAATGTCCAATTATTGTAGAGATGGATACAATCTTGAAATGAAAGGGAGTAGGAATAAATGTTTCTTTTAAAGATATTTTGGGTTGTATCTTGGTCAGACTTCCAAGCTTTAGTGTTTAATTGCTACCAGAGAAGATTTTACTCTCTTGCTTCTTACCATGGCCTCTCTGTATGCCTGGCACTTCCTATATGATGTGGGGCTGTGCACGTCCTCAGCACTCAGGCCGTTTCCTAGTTTTCAGCAGAGCTGAGCTGCATATACTCTGAGCTCGGAGTCTCAGCTTCTCATCAGGTATTTTTCTAGTGGCTGAGCAGAACCTTTGTGTTTAACCTTTTAACAGAAAGCATAAATACTATACAGAATTTTTCTTTTTCTCTTTGTTAAATAGACTGGACACCCCACCATTACATAATTACATGCCTGTTGTTTGGGGACTATGAGGGTAACAAACCATCCACGCTGCACAAGCCTCTAAATTTTATTGTGCGAGTATCGGCATCCATAGATCTCCTTTGTAATCGTGACCATCTCTTACGCACAAATACTTGTCTGTCTTGTCAACAGGCAGCTGAAAATGAGCTCCAGATGACGTGTTGTTTTTCCAGCCATGAGTATGTGTTCGGAGAGCTGCTAGTCTCACCCCTTCCCTGTTCCCCCTGTTTTGCAGACTCAGGCACACCACGCTGCCTCCTACTACTGCACGCTCTTCCAGTAAGGAAGAGCTGGTTGCTGGAGCTGACATACCGCGGCACAGGTCCGTATTGTGCAGCTCTATCTCCATAGCTTTTATCTCCTTGCTCCCCCTCAACCTTCCATCTGCCTGCCTCACAGGGAACCTGTGGGCAGCCCTGATCTTGAACTCTCCACCCCCTCCCAAATCCTTTTTATCTGTAAATCTGTCTACTGCTGCATCCACAGCTTTCCCACGTGTCTCACAGGCACACCCAAGAAAGCCTGATTTGAGCAGTAACTTCTGACTTTGTTAATGGCCACTTGCAACTATCCAGCCACTTGAGCACACAGAGCTCTGCACCTGTTTTTACAGTATTTCAGGGACTGTCTGATCTTCTCCCACCACTTCCACTACTCAGTGGCTCCCTACTAGGTGATTTGCCATATTCATATTAAATCATATTGATGAGCACCCTGTATGCTTTCCTCAGTCTTGTCCTCTGGGTTCATTTCTTTTACTTTTTCTTCGATACTTTTCCTGCTGCCTCCAGCTGATTAACACTGACTTTAGTTTCTGCTATTTATGTGTCTGACCAGAGGTAGTGGAAAAGCCTTCTCCTCTGCAGTGCTCTGAAACAGCCTTTACCCTATCTCCTGCTTTGTCAGCTTCTTCAAATCATGGCTAATCCCCACAGCTAATGCCTCCTTTCCATTAGTATTCAGGTACCTTCAAGCTAATTTTCTCCACTGTGCTTGTACCTATTCCCTTAGTGCTACAGTTTGCAGGGGTACACAGTTCTTTTCCCACCTCCTTCTGACCTGAGAAACCACACTGGCCTAGAGCAGGGCATGTGGAGGGAGCCTGTCTGACCGCTCATGGCTGCCCTGTTTGTGTCCTCTCAGTAGCTCTTCAGCTCTTAGACTTGGTCTTTCAGAGTGGCTGTTACCTTTGTACCACTGCCAGCACTGATATTCTTAATGGGAAGATGTTTTGTTTGCATGGAAAAAAAACGCTGAGCTGATGCCACAGTTGTATCTGAATGCTCTGCCTGCCACGTGGTGCCTCACCCAGAGTGAAGAGAAATTGTGAGCCTAGTGATCCTAGTCTCAAGTAACAGTCTTTCAGAGAAGGGAGAAGCCAGAGAAAAACTCTGCAGAAACGGAGGTCTCAGATCTTGAGACCCTCTATTGATGTGTTAGTTCCTTGCCCACGTGATACTGTGTCCTTTTATTGTCGGGAGATTGGTGCAAGTGGGCAGAAAGCCAAAGGTTTGAAGTTTGCTTGTTCCTGCACCGCATCTACCTGCTCCTTTGTGCTTATCCAGAACCCATCGCTGGAAAGTCTCAGGACACCTCCCAAACGTTACTCACCATCACCTCCCTTAAAACAGATCATTGGAGAAGATAGGGGAGCGCAAACCCTGCTGAGACTAGTGTTCTGTGTCTCACATTATTGCTGTAAACTCTGGAGGTGAACTGCACTGTTGAGTTTCCACCCATTATAGTGTTCTGATGATAAAGCTTAGATTAAACCCTATTAAAAATACAATATAGTCAGAGTAAAACCAATACATGTATTTTACAATGAGGCCATCAAATTCTCGGTGCTGTGGAATGGTGCAATGTGGTTGCATCTAGTACTTCATTGCCTGAGTTTCTCATATGTGGGTTCAGTTTAATGGAAAGGCCAAACATCCTGAAGATGCAGCTACACCCCTCAGCATCCCCTTCAATTGATGGAGAGCTGCATCAAAAAGACGAAGTTCTCATAGTATACTGAAGGGACCACTTACAACCTGAATGCTGATCTTGTATATTTTCCTAAATACAATACTCACGAGGAAGCTGAATGTCACACGTGAAAGGATAAGAAAAGACAAGTATCTTGGAAAAAAATAAATGCTCTGATAACACTGTAGGGAACATATGATCTTAGCAGAAAGGAATTTTTAAAAGTCTAGAAAAAACCCTTATTCCATGGGCTCTGCCAATAAAAAAAAAAAAATTTGAGAAGGATCTTTACATATCTCTAATAAACGTACATGCTTGAGGCAGGAAAAAAACTGAACGATGACAACAGTTTGTAGTTTGTTGATCCACGAACAAAGGCAGCTGCACATACAGCTCAGCGCTCTGTTCAGAGTAAGTCTGAAAGCTGCTGCCGTATTCCATCTTTGCTAGAGGTCCAGAAAGCAAAGCATTAAGGTGCACTGCACGGTGAGCATGAGTAGTGAGCTAATCACCTCTTTGAATTGTGTAGGAAGGATGAAAAGGGACATGTACATATTCATCATGGCTCTTGCAGTATTTGTTCTGATGCCCCCCTGCCCCCTCCTTAGTGGGAGATTGACTTTATCAAGGGAAAAGCTATAATGCCTGAGGCTCCAAAACTGCTCACTCCATGAGGCCATCTCTGAACAATTGATAAAGATATTTGGAAGCAGACTTCCCCCCCCATTTATTTTTTTCTGCTCCAATTTAATAAGATCAAGGTTACTCATTTATGTTGTCACGTCTAGGATAGAGTGAGAGACATGGAAGGCAACATTTTTAAAATTCATCGCCCCAAAACTATAATGGACTCTGCACACACCCCCAAATCCACACATCCGTGGAAGGAACGTTGCTTGAGCAATCACCAGTGCTGGATAAATTGAGACCAGTCACTTGCACTCAAGTGTCTTTGCTCAGCTGATTGTTTCAAATACTCTTCCGGCTCATGTTCTCTCCGTCTCTGTCACCCTCTCTCTGTGTCTCTTAGTGTGTCTGTCCCTATCCGTTCCCCGCCCTGCCCAGCTGACAGCTCTTCATCTATCAGGAAGGCTACAGGGTGCCTCGCTGCTCAGGTTTTTGAGCTTTATTGATTCGCCACAGTGAGACACGGAAGACTGGAGGCCTACAGCAGCCCTTTCCCTAAAGCTTATCGAGGACATGTCCCAAAACTGGAAAGGGCAGGTGCATGTTTGTCTGTTTTGTTGTAGCTTTTTTCTTGGATTTCTTGTTGTTTGATCTTCATCCTTTTCCTCCTTTCTTCCTATTTTTTCCTGTTCTCAGCTTTTTATTTTCTTTGAAGAGCAACACCCTGCTACTCATTTTTTTCAGTCACTTGCACTCTGGATTTCTATGATTTTCCTTTTCCCTCCACTCATAGTACAGGGTCTCTACCCACACCCTTCCTGTCCTTGCCACCTTTGCAAAGTTTCTAGTGGCTCCAGCACAGCTCTAGCTCTCACAAAACATCAGCACTCATGTAACAATTTACAGCCATTAACCAATTAAGTGTCACACCTCTCTACAAGGTAGGTAATTATTTATGAACATTGCTAAGCTGCCGCTGTTTGGTGTAACAGATTGTTCAGCTGTTTCAGCTCAAAGGGCCCCAGACAACAATAGTAAGGCTGCAAAAGGTCAGGGTTGGGATGAACAGCAAGAGCTGTGGGCGAACTGCAGACATCTGCTAACACACTGCTTAGGTCTGAACCCTCCTTTTATGCTTTGGTTTGTGAACATTAAATGTGTTCTGCAGTTGTAGTGTCAAATAGGCTGCATCTTGAAAAAAAAGTAATCCACAGGAACGTCCGACGACCATGTAGAGCTCATCATTCTACACTTCACAAAATGGCACGGAGTAACTGGTCTGGCTTCTTTGTTCCTTGCCCATGCTGTTGTGTTCATGCAAACCAGACTGCTTAGGGAGAGGCCGTTGCTTCTGCTGAAAGCAGCTCGTTAACAAAGTAATGGTGTGATGTTACATAGAACTACCAACCTGAAATGCTGCATGACATTTTTCCCAAAGGTGGAAGATTTATGGTTTTTAACTTAATTAAGAAGCAGAACCTTAATTAAGAAGCAGGTTGCTTCTGAAACAGCTAACCCACTTCAAAGGGCTGAAGCTGTATGCTTAATGGGGAACAAAGAAGAGAAAATAGGGTCAAAACAGACCATATCTGTGCGTTGTTCTCAACCCATTCATCTTGCACATGGGGGGTGCTCTGCTGGCATTTTAAAAATGGCAGTGGAACATCTGCCACCCAAAAGGAGAATTGGGGTGTGTGGGAGGGGCTTGTGGTTTATTCAAAAGACACTGCTCCCCTTTTGAAGCAGATGAGCCAGATGTACTT
>VWZK01017631.1:157569-202507 GCA_013396935.1 Baryphthengus martii | reverse complement strand
TTTTTTTTTTTTTTTTTTTTTTTACTCTGCCAAGTCCTAGTCACGTTCCCACTGATTTCAGTTGGTCCAAGATACCCCTCTTATTTCTTATTCTCCCTTTTTTTTCCCCTAGCTAGCGGTATCACTTCATGAATGTGGCAGGCTAGTTGATCCTGTTTCAATCTCTCATCATACCAGGTACAGCTGCTACCTGAGGGGCAAGTGGTTTAAGCAACACAAGAAATCAGTTTCTTGGAAAATGTCACATTTTTAGGAGCTCCATTTCCACTGAACTTAGTGTCCTTCTGGAAGAAACACCTCGGCCTCAGATAACTACTCTGCTCCTCAGTCAGTTCTAGTTGTCAAGTTAGCGACCATTTATTATGTAGGATTTTGAGTAGGTCATTCCTGCTTTTGAAATAAAGGGGGATGGATAGCTTTCCCCATTAAAACAGGACAGCTTAAATGATGTTCTACAAAATGCCACCACCATTTCTTTAGGAAGACACACAAGCTAGAAGTAGTCACCTTTCTTGCTGCTGAAATGCCAGAACAGAGCTGGTCTCGTTGTTGAACACGGCTTCGAGCTGTGCCAGCCCTGAGTGCCATCTCTGCAGGTTTCTGTAAATCCTGCTGGATGTTCACTGCACCTGAGGTGGGTGCACAGATATTGCTGCGTGGCTGGCCTTGTGCTACTTTGGAAAATGCTTTCGGAAGTCGCACCCAACATTAAAAATAGACTGACGTAAGCGATTAAGATAAATGCACAAAACACTTTCATTTTCTTTATTTTCAATCGATACTGTATGAATACAAAGTTTCTAGAAAGCTACAAAAATTCTACCACTTTATCAAGAAGGCATCAAAATGTGTCACTTTGCAAAGACATGAAAACACCTGCAGTAACCGACACAAAAATAGCATTTTTAGAGTGATGAAATAATTGCACTTAACTGTCATGGATATTAAAGTTATCACACATATGTACCGCGAAAGCTAGAATACATTTTTTTTTTTTTTACAAAGCACTTTATAAAAAAATTCTCTGCACACAAAACCTATAATTTTCATATTACTATCATACTAAAGATAAATTCACTTTAAAGCCAACACTTAAAACATTTTAAACAAAAAAAGGTACCAGTACCTACACACAGACAATAACAAATACAAGAATACTGTACTGCCAAGAGGTTTGACTGAAACTCCTTTTGAAAGCTTCTGCAAATATGTTAAGAAAACATTGGAGAACATTCACTTTTCCCAAAGAGCCTTCCCTCACTGTCTAACCTAGAGGTACTTTATCATCAAAAGGCAAGTTCTACATCAAAAGTTACCAGCAGCAGTACAATATTAAAGTAACCACTGACCATATATGAATATGCTTAAGTCACAAACCCATTTTATACACATTACACAAATAAACATAAAGTGAGAATTCCATTAAGTCATTTACAAATGTGAACAAATGCACATGGCAAAAAAAAACCCCGAAACAAAACAAAAACCCAACCTGTTTTACATAAAATGTACTGAAGAATTAAAGGCTATTCAGGTTTTCAATGTTATAAAATTCTTTTGTCTTTTTATTTTTTCAGGCACATACTATTTTTTTTGTCTGCAGTCATGAGCCTAAATCAGAGGCTCACAGAACAAAACAAAACCAAACCCACATATTCTGTAAGGAGGTAACAGGGATCCATCTCCTTTTAGTCAACTGAGTGCATTTAAGATTTAATTTACACACTAAAACTAATTACATGATCTCAGCAAGAATGACCTGAAAAGTTAAAAGATGAAGATGTCCAAAGTGTTTCTTGTACTTTGACTTATCCAGCCTCGATCTTTTTTAGGGGGCTAAACATCTCGTTACGAAAGATGTGAGGGGAAAAGAGATCATCCTGAGAAAAGTACAAAACCGGATTCTGTCGTCCACATCTGCTGCGTGACTGGGTACGTGTATCGGTATGGGTCAAGTAAAGGGCAGACAAAAGGCTTCTCAGTACGACTGAGTGACCGAGGAAAACTCTAAGGGGCGCTGCTTCAGGAAGCAAGTATGCCCTAGGACTTGCAGTGGAAAAATAAATAGGTATGGATTAGCACGTCAAATGTTGTATCTGCCTTGAACTGGCCAGTTACTTACATTCAACATTAATGTACACCCTTCATTACTCCAAATAGCCTATACCGTGGAGGTTTTAACGGAAGAAGCTACTGCCAGACTTAATGAGCTGTAGCTGCGGTAGAAAGAGAAAGTAAGAAACAGGCATTATATCTGCAATTCCTTCAAAATAGTGGTGCAGTACCTAAATAAAATCATTTTGGAATTCAAGTAAGTAAAACTACATTTATTAGTAGCAATTTTTAACAGCCCCAAATGGTACCATTATGCTTCTTTTAATATTTTAATGAGATAGAAGTGTAGTTTTTCACAAATATTGACTAGCTATTGAGAGCTGAAAGGTTTGGTTAGAACTGAAAATATATGCTCTACTTGTGGGGCGAACATGTCTTTGCCCTGCCTCAGTCTCATTGAGTTCAACAGGATTACTTGTCTTCTAGAGGTGAGATTTAGACCTTGAAGGAATAACAAAATAATCTTTTAGAGACAGGGAACTTGAATTATCACAATATTTACCACACAGTGTCACAATAATTCTATATATAAAAAGTTAATCTTAGTTTTCATCAAATACTTTAAAAATCAAGTTAAAATTGTATTCA
This sequence comes from Baryphthengus martii, assembly GCA_013396935.1. Classification (NCBI taxonomy): domain Eukaryota; kingdom Metazoa; phylum Chordata; class Aves; order Coraciiformes; family Momotidae; genus Baryphthengus; species Baryphthengus martii. Next base: position 199,804 of record VWZK01017631.1, on the reverse strand, counting down.
CAACTATATAATCCCTCTGACAGCTTTTGGTTTTGCTGATATTTGTTCTAAAATCATTTTTCTTAAAATCTCGCTCCTCTTCCCATCAATTTTAGTTGTAGTGTAGAGTATGGCCCCCGTTCACAGAAGGTATGAAATACAGACACATTATTAAGAGAAGCTAATTTTTTTTTTTTTTTTTTTTTTTTTTCCAAGACATCATCTGGGAGAAAAACAAGAAAACAACCCTGTGTTTTGAATCGTGCTGGCCAGAGTTTCTCTAACAGCACCTTCATCCACAACACTCACATTCAACATTTCAATGCTCAGAAACACACAATTGCATTTACCCTAACTATTCTCCGTTCTCCATTTTCATCTTGTTTTATGCATCTGACTTTCAGCGTGCACAACTTTGTAAACAAAATCTTCCATCTAAACAAAAAACCTTCACGGATACCAAAATATTATTAGAGGAGAACAATCAAGTCACATTTGTCCACTGTCTGAAATTCTGCAGTTTACAGATCTCTCATTATGCAGATGCACAACTGGATGAAGAGAATATAAATGTGAATCATTTTCATTTTTATATCACAGACAAATCTGTTGCTGGTTTGCAGTGCTGACAGAAATAGCAAACAGTAGATTATTCTTCAGCAGGTTGATCACTAGCAAAATTACTTTGCTATAAATGGTGCTCTTTTGTGAATGGAGGCCTGTAGATTCAACTTAGTCCAATAAACCAAAGGCATTACGGTGATAACTAAATATTTTTGGTCTCTCTACAAATTGTCATTATTATGGCAGCACTTTTCTAAGCTGGAATTTCAAACCAAAGGCACTTTCATGCTAGAGTGCAGAAGAGTCACAATTAATTATTTGGTCATGAAATTTAAAAAGGCAGCATTTATTAATACAATTCACTTTTCAGGGAGAACTAAGAATCTGTAACCTTTCCTTTTGGTATAGGCATTTCACTGTGTAGTACTGAGACTGACTTGTACAGAAGGTCGGTTTAGACCAAGCAGTCAAAGAGCATTTCTGTGGGAAAAAATGCAGATATTTAAAAAAAAAAGGGAACCAATTAATAAAACAATATATAAAATTTACGTTAAGAGGCTAACGGTACTTCTAATATAATGCTAAGGCACTGCATATTGTAATGCTTTGGCAGCTCAATTAAAAGGTTCCTACAAAAAAGTAACAGTAACAAGATAAGTACTTCCAGCTTACAAAAGAGCTCACAGTTTACAGGCAGCCTGTTGGACTACACACCCCACACTGAACAGTTGAAGGATTAAGGCTTTTTAAGAATTAACATATACAGGGTATGGATCATTTACAGAAGTGTAAAGAAAAGACGATGGAAGTAGTTTCCCTAATATTACATACGTGAACACCAATAAACATTGTGACTTTTTATACCCTATAGTTATGGCATAGGTAGTGTGTCAGATTCTATTAAAAAAAAAAAAAAATGTACCTGGTTTTGCAAATTGACTTACATACTTTATATGTCTCAAAGAGTTTGCTTGTTATTAAAAAAAATATATAATCACCAAAACCACAATTCAAACCCTAAATAAAAGACAACTTTAGAACAAAATAAAACAAACAAAAAAAAAAAGTAGTTTTTGACTTGTAACACCAAGTGCTTAGAATAAAGGGCTACCGTTAGGCTGTTACAATGCAGTGCTTTTCCTGATGTGATTGTTAGTGTTAAAAATGAGTGTTAAAAGAGACCTTACCATGGACATATTTCTCCGTTCAGTTTGCGGAATATAAACTGAAAGATCATCAGCCCTGATATCCACAAGCAGGTAACAGCTAGAAAAACCATCACAGCACTCATCCACCTACGAGAGGTGATCTAGAGCTAGATCAGAGGCAGGCTAAGGAATTTAAGCAGTTGGCCTTCCCCTCCATCATGTTGGTATCATCCCCTGACCTGAGTCCTCACCAGCGTTAAGTATGGCCGTGGTCTGACGCTGACTTACAGCAACCCGCTACCTCGTCCGGGCTATATTCTCATTTCGATAATTCACCAACGGGCAGTTTTAACAGAAAGTACTATGCAGAAATATAATTTAAAAAAACCAAACCAAACGAGCTGGCTTTTTTGAAGACCACAGCACTGTGCCTGGGAGTAAATGATTGGCTTAAATTGTGCACGGGCACATATCGGTAAAGGGCAGGGAGGAGGAGGGGCCCCGCTAAATGTTAACAAATTTGATTCAGAACTGCAAAAGACCTTCCCAAGAACACTCCTTGCCGCTACCTCATGACTGATCTTTAAGGTGGCTTGTGCTTGGCCAGGCAGCCCTCAGGCCTTCGGACAAATGTTTCACATGAGACCCCCCGCTGCTGGCCCAGCACCTGCTGAAACAACGGCTGCTCGGGCAACTGAGGGGCAGCGCTGGGGGTGCAGCAGAGGAAAAGCAATGGAACAACACTCTCTGGTGCAGCCAGGAGGAATGAGCTCTCTCTACTGCTCTCACGTGTGCGTACCTTAGACAACCACCCACATCCATGGTTCTAATCCTTACAGTATTAAAATATCTCCAGCTGTACTTCACTTCCTGGAGTCTTCCCTGAATATATCAGAAGGGTGAGTACTACCACATCTGGATGCAAAAGGACATCAGAGCCCGCGTTGTACGTATGCGTTTGTTTCGTATCAGGTCCTCGCCAGTTGGAACTGGAGAGACAACTGGGAGAGGTGTAAGAGCACCATGATTAAGAGGAAAAGGAGAAAAAAAAAATCTCCATTTTTTCCAATTCTCTTTGCCTGACATTGATGGTGATTTTCTAGCGTCTCATAGATATTAAAGCTGTTGATCCTTTCAGAGGTGTACGTATTCTTCTTTCAAACACATTAGTGTTTTGCTTTCACTTTAGAAATTTCTCGATGCTGTCGTAATGTCAGTTGTTTCCGTTCATCTGTTAATTTCAGAGTTGCAAGTTTTTCGCTCAACTTATTAGAAAACATAGTTGTCCATATAAAATATAACTGCACACACAAGACTACATATAATGCAAGTCTAAATCTTCAGTATTTATCTACTTATTGCAAAATGAGCCATCTTTTTCATTAAATAATCAAATTTTCATATTAGTACAATACAACTTTATACTCTTTTAAAATACACTAGATATGTTAGGGATAAGGGATGATGTTTTCTTTCTCTGCAATACCTGTTTGAAAGTTTAATGGATTAGAAGATTAGTTTTAGCGTTGAGAAAAAAAAATACAAAATTTGCCTAATTTTAGGACCTGTTTCTATCAGGCATTTCTTAAGGCTATAGTTTTCATTTGGTTTCGAACAGAAAAATGTTTCATTTTAAAAAATAATTTAGTGAATTACATTCGTCCATATCTTCCACCCTAATTAGTTACAAAGATAATTCTATAAAGATTATTAACTTCGTGTACTCATTTACAGTTATAGCTAAAGATTCATTTCAATTTCACTTGCATTGTAAAACAAGTATTTCGTGTTGGAAAAAAAACCCAAAATAAATTCTTATAAATGCTGTCAGTTTTCCCCCATGGCAAATGCTCTGTCATACATTTTTCTATTAGAATTAAAAATAGGCCTCCACAGACAGAGGCGTTAGGTTCTTAAATACAGTCTTCCCAAAGAACTGTGGTTTACAAATTTGAAGAACACTTAGTTTCAGAAATAATTTTTACAACTGTACGAGAATTCACAGCTACAATTATATATGAACACATTAAAAATGACTTCACTAAAACAGGATTTAGAAAAATGTGGGTGAAAGTTGGGCCAGAGGCACTGCCACTTAGTGTTGAGGTTTACAGTCTGTGTTTTGATAAAGAAGTGAAATGAAGTGTATATATAAATAACTGCTCAGTCCTTTACAAGCCTGTAGATATGATGCTGTGCTCCATGTTCGCTGTTCGACACTTCGAATACACAAGCCATGCAGAGCAGGGTTTCTTGTGTATCCCTGTTTGTTACAACCTGTTTGAAGGGAAGGAAGAGGCAGACAGTTTATTACGGATGCGGAAACACCAGGGCCAAAACAAGAAATTACTGGCTTAATTTAGACACTCTTGAGATGCGACTGTTTGAAATGCGTGTCCTCTCGCTCCCTCTTTGCCGATTTAAATTGGCCTCCGCGTTGGGGCTCACACACCGTGCTCTGGAGCTGAGCTGCAGAGCGGTCGTGCCTAGAGGAGGGCACTCAGTCCATCCTGGCTGCTGGACCACGGGCCACCATCTTTCGGTCTCGGCTCAGCCTTCCCCAAGCTGAGTCCCAGTTTGGCAAAGGGAAACCAGCGTACTCTTGTCACCTTGCATTCGCTTGCCTAAAGCCAGCTGAGCGGGGAGCACAGGGCTCTGTGCTCATGGTGCTACCTCTTCCCCGTGCCGCCAGCTCTTGGTGCTGCCTGAAGCCTATGGTACCAGCAGCAGTGCACGGCTCTAAGCATTAGGCTGAGGTGCCACCACAAAGCCACAGATGAAAGTAAGCTGAGTAACTGGCTGAAACTGGCTAAAAGGCCACTACGTGGACCATTCTTCCCGCTTTAGCTCACCTGTTGGGTGTACCCATTACCGCATGCTTTCCTGGCCCAGCAACTAATTAACACACTGACGTTTGCAGTATTGTAACTGACAGCTCAGTAAGAGCACATTAGATGAACGGGATGGTTCAAAGTTACTGCCTCAGGCTGTGTGCAAACACCAAACACAGACTTGTGTGCCAAAGAGAGAAGTAAGCTGAATTTTTGGAAAGTAACAAAGACGTTTGTTCATGTTCTCAGCCAGCTTGGACTTTTCATCCTTAGCGTCTGCAGCGCGCAATTCCAAGAGTATTACTCTGAAGTCAATGGGACGATTTGTTTAGTAAGCAACATGACTAAGGGATTCGGAAACTGGTTCTAAATATTACAAGTTAAGCAAGCCATACAAAGCCTCAGAGTATTTTAGACACGGAAAAATAAAAAGTGAGTCCATACCAATAAAATTGTAAAATTTTCCAACACGCTGTTCATCATGTATTTCTCTGGTAAATGCTTCAGCTTGTGTATGAAGTTGATCATATATTCACACATTGGAGAGCGATTTATTCTGTACACAAATCGGCCATTCTCAAACCTTGCATATTCAGTCTGAAAAAAAACACCAGGAGAGCATTTAGAACAAGATAATTGAGAAATGGCAAAAAAAGAGTAAATACTAAATCTGGATACTTTGTGTAGAGAGAAAAAAGAGAAAGTGGCTGTCAGACATCCACGCCTACTTGCTAACTCCCTGCCTGAGCTACGTAGTGCCTTGCTAAAAATTCAAGGGCCCTTAATTATTAAAGGCTTTAATAGAACTACTTGTTCTCTAACCTGTGAATTAAAAAACTTGAACAGATGAGGATTACACAAAGGTAAGTCCAAGTCAAGTAAAAATTAATTAAGCAGAAAGCTCTGTGGTAAGATGGTTTTACAGTAGTTTCAAGGCAACTGTCTGCAAAGGGAACAGCAAAAACAAGCTTATATATTTATGCATAAACATACCCATATAAACGTAGCTATATTATTGCATGATGAAATAAGCAGTTTATGAATTACAGAAAGATGCACTACCATAGATTCAAGAAAGCCAGACTGATTTAAATTCCAGAGGCTCACAAGGGGCTAAAAGGGTAAGACTGTGACTCTTGGACTCCTGCTGCCCAGCTACCCATTGCTAGATGAGCTATTTGGTGGCTTGTAATTTTTTTCCCTACTTTTTCTAAGACTGGAATTATGGAAATGATGGAAAACTTTTCTGTGGTCACCATGCACAGAAAACATATTTAGTATAAAAGGACATGAACAAGTGTACGTGAACATGTACAGACAAAACACAGTACACCATCCATGGCTCTAAAAGGTTTTAAAAATCTAGATTGTCAAGAGAGGGTAGCTTGTCACAGTCGTGTGGTTCCAAAGGGGCTATGTGGCTGGCCAAGTGGTTGGAAACGGGAGCAAAAGCAATTTTGCTTCAGCTACTTTCTACCAGGTGACAGAGGAGATGGCACTGATGGCAGTCGCAGGGTTCCCACCAAAGGGTGCCACAGGCAGGGTGGAGGAGGGACTCCAAAGCAACAGGTAACTGTAGTGTCACATTCACACGGTGATTTAAAATGACCTCAAACAGTGCTGGGAAGAAAAATAGTCTTTCAGGAAGGATTACAGAAGGAAGGAAAAGCCAGATAAAGGCGAAGTATAGATGAGAGAGAAAAGCCTAAGTAAAATGAAAGGGAACCAGAGAATAATTCCACACATCCCATCACAACACTTACCTCTACTTTTTCTACTACTTGCTTTCCGAATGAGCAGACTTTGGTGGAACAGGTGATTGTCATATTTTCTGAGCTCTCGTACTGACTGGTGACTCCATAAAACGCTCCTGTGTCATCTTGAATGTTGCAGTTTAAGTCAGCCTATTGGGAAAATGTAATAGATGCTGAAGATTTTATGTTTCATGTGACAATGTGAGTGGCACAAGCTGTAATCGGGTCATCGTTATTTTCAGAAATAAGGGAGAGAGGGGGGGGGTGTTATAGTGACAACCGTGACCGTGGAAAAGTCTGTCGGGAAAGTACCTGCCTAACTGTTGCAGTAAATACCTTAGGGAAGTCGCGATTTCTTCAAACTTTAAACAACAAAAGACAATCCAGCATTTCTCTGGGCTACACGTAATGATCTTGCCTGGCAGATAGTTGATGAAGTCCCTGGAGCAAAGGGAATGATCACCTGTGAGGAGCGTGGCGCCAGAGCTGACTCCTCTGGAGGGAACCTGCCCTGCGGCTTCAAGTTCACCCGAGCTATCCTGCTCCTGAGGGGCCACAGCTCACACTCTCCCTTTCCTTTCTTAAAGCAATGAAATCCTCATGGCAAAGGGAGACAGCTGTGCAACACGGAGTCGAGCTCTGATAAGACACTGTCAAGCCATATGGCCCTGATTCAGCACAAGGCTTCACGGAGCTGTATGACACGCTTCACACAAGCTGTGTGCGCACTGAGCCGTGCCTAGTGCACCAGTAAAATGTTACTGGGAGTATTTGATGAGTAGTCTCTGCAGCCTGAATAACCATCCAGCTGCCTTTGATAGCTAGCAACAGAGATTGATACTTGCAGGAGCAAGTGAAGAACAGTGCTACCTTTCATTATTTATATCCAAATCCAAGTCCTGTGCACAGCGTGATTAATTTGGCTACAAAGCAACAGCCCAGGTCACATGCTGAATCTGGGCTCCCCAGGCCCGCAGCAGCTCTAAAGCTGTTCTGCCACTGTGCTCTTTGTCATCATGAATTCATTTTCAAAAGCCCTCAACTTAAAAGAGCGCTAATACGGATACAGGCAGCGTCTAGGGATATCCACAGCTGGATTTGTTGATCCAGGCATTAGTTCTACTGACATCTTTGGTGCCCGAAGAGAGAGTGGGCAGGGTTTTCTTTTTATGTGGAAATAGCTGATCAGCTACTGCAGCGTAACAGCTAAGAATTGCCCGAATTTTTAACTTACACCGAGACAAGCATTTTAGCAGGGAAATGCACTTTTGCAGCTGTTTCACTTGCAGGTCTAGCGCTGCTTGGGTTTATTGTTAATACCGAAATGTAACACAAAAATTTTGACAGATACTCTCATGTCTACCTTGAGACTTCTTAAAACCCCAGTTTACAGGTATGTTTATTTACTAGTTAGTGTGGAACATTTATAATCCTGCCTTCACTATAGTTCAGGTCATTTGTAACTGCTATTTTATTTTTAACTAGGCAACAACTCATTAATTCTACTTAGTGTCTACAGTTCTTGTTTGTGGTACAACAGTCTGAGGCAGAGCGCTGATAATAGCACATACTGAGCTAGTTTGTGGTACGGAGAAGACATAGGTCTAAGATTACTTCAGTCTGGCTTTGGTAAATTAATCAGTGGAGAAGTCTCCTGAGGTTTACACACAGTAACACAAACAGCCCTATAGTCACGTATTTTGCATAACAGAAAGAAATCCTATCGCTATTACACCTTGTTTCTTGCACATGTTTTGCATGAGGTCAGCAGTTAATGTTTAATGTACATCTAAAGCGGGGTGTTCACAGTGAGCTGCAAGAAATTGTTCCAAGCTAAAAGTAAATAAGCAATTTGCCATCACAGCTGGCTTGAAATTGAAACATGACAAACACCTAAACATGACAAACTGTAGCAGCCATCAGCCATGCCACAGCTGCTCCACTGGAATTTCCGAAGAATAAGGATTTCTGATAAAACAGTTGCGTTGTAACTAATAATAGTAGCAATCGCTGAAAAAGTGGTTATTCCTGCTGCTACCACAATTACAAATTTACTATCAAAATATTTCCTTTTTTTTTACCTTTCAGACACAGGCAAAATATTTAAGAAACTGTATCTAAAACACTCCTCACAATTTCATATTGGTGAAAGAGTCACCTGCACAGACCTTACAAGCTGCAATGACAACTGTTTATACAGTTAAAAAAAGAACAACTTCTGTTGCCTTCTGATTTTGAAGCCCACTGAAATAAATACCTAATAGTTGTATTTACATGCTGACATTTAACTGGAAAAGTAACACAGGTGGCCATCTGGCACCCTGTTGATCACTCCCACAGCTCTTCCAGCTCTCACTGAAATGCCCAGGAGTCCTGTGTACACAAAAAATACAGGTTGGGGCTCTGATGTTTGAATGAGAAACGCTTGAAATTATCACTTAAATGTCATGATTTACTCTTATGCAATCATGACATTGTTGCAAAAGTCCCATGATGTGGATTATCTTTATTTGCTCTTTGATATTTTATTTTTTTATTTTTTATTCTAGCGCTCAGTAAAGGTGTTTTCAAGGAAAGACAGAGTTTTCCTTTTAAACAACAGTTTTCATGTTCAACTCATGACAGACTGCTGAGAGCTGAAGCTTTAAGACTCCTCTAAAAAGTGCAACACCAACATAAAAATCCTAAGTGTTGGCAATGGCAAATACACTTGAAGGCTTCACCTTCACCATAACCGCTTTTAAAACTGCAAGAATTTTGTCTGTTCTGACATACTAAAACAAATCTTTCCTCTCGGTCTGGGTTCAAACTTTTGCTAGAGGCTGAGTACATGAACACTAGGGCAGAGTGTGTATCACTGCAAAGACGGGGCTTGTCACATCAAGGCAGTATTCTAAACCAGATGTCGAAAGCTTTGTTACATGCTAGATTCCTTTAGAAAAGAAGGAAAGACTATCACTGCTGCTAAAATACAAAACTTTGGTTAAAAAATGATGGTGAAAGACTTGCTAAATAATTTGTTATGGTTTACATAATAAAGGGTTCATCTACACCTGAAAGCAAAGTTGTATTCCTTGAACTAATGAAAGCAGATCATAATTAAAATTCAGCTGTTTGGTTGTTTTTTTTTTCCCCAAAAAAAAGGCTGTGCTAGAAATGAGCACTTCTGTGGCTAGGAGAGTTGTAGATGTAGGTTTGAGCAAGAGTAAGGTGACTACTTTGTTATCCTGGTATTCAGTTCCAGCAGGCTCCTCACTACCGTATTGATTCCAGTTTTTGTGTCTACATTTTTTGAAAGGATGTTGGAAAATTGGAAAGTGTTCAGCAAAGAGTTACAAGAATGATTTCAGGTCTGGAAAACATCCTTTGTAGTGAATGACTAATGAAACTCCATCTACTTACTTTTTCCAAGGGAAGTTTTTCCACGACTTTGTCATAGCCTACAAGTTGCTACATGGGGAAGAGTCGTCTGATAGATTAAATCTTGCAGAAAAGGACATTAAAAGACAGGAAGTTAAAGCTATGCAAAAGCTAAATGAGAAACAAGGCAGAGGCTGGTAACCCTGATGGCAATGAAATGCTGGTAGAATTTTCAGATATAGTGGAATCACCATTACTTGGGGTCTTTTTTTTTTAACCAAGCCAACTCTCTAGCTAATGGGGATGCTGTAGTTCAAGTAAGCTTATTGTCCAGAGGCAGACATTGCTTAGTGAGGTTCACTGCCTGTATTACAGAAGAGGCAAAACTAGATAAAAATAATAATAGCAAAATTGAAATATAGGAATTTATCTTATTAACCTCAATTAACCCTCTGTTTATAATTTCCTTTTCCAATGATCCCTGGGAAAAACGTGACAACAGTCAAGCTTCTGGAGCACTGTGCTTGCAGCCTCTCATGCTGCCAGCTTTGGCTCATTATGTCCTTGGTACTCTGTCTCTAGCCATTCTCTCTCATTTCAGACTCAGACTGCAAGTCTTCCTGGGCTGTAAACCAGCCTTCCCTTCTGCACAGCTTCTCATGCAACTGTGCTCTGACCCGTGGCGCCAGGAATTAAGGTTAGTAAGTGCTACTGTAGCATCTACAGATAAATAACCTTTTGAATGGTGATTTAAAATATACTGGCATGATTTGAAATATTATGGCATTTCAAAGATTATGGTATGATCCTGTGATGAACAGGTGCCCATTTACTCATTGAATTTTAAAATACAAGCTCACAATTTAGGAAAAAAACCCAATAACTTGAAAACACAAATGGGTTGGTTTTGGTTTTTTTTTTTACTTTCAAGAGTAAAACTCTAATTTCATTTTATTTCTAAGAGCTGAGATTTATATTAGCTGAATGGTGGGAGAGGCACTCATCTTTCTGGCACTCTATCTACAGTGGTTGTGTAAGAGCATAATTAATACCTTAATAAAGCATAGCCTGTCAATGGGTATCACTGAAAATATTACATATTAAGAACACTAAGCGTTCAACATGCTGAATGGAGACGCCTCTGCCAGTGTGGCAGAGCAAGCACCAAACCAGAGCTGGCTGCAAACAAAATGAAGAGTAAAAATAAATAAACAAAGCAATCCCCACATTCACTTCAGAGGAGCTCTCAGGCTCTGTGCAAAAGGCTGGGGGGGCAGAGGGTAGAGCTTGTGCAATAACGACAGCTTTGGCTAACAAAAAAGCAACTCCAGCAAAAGTTGCTGAGAAGAATCTAAATCCTTCCTGCTGAGTAGAAGGAAAACAGCACCTACTGGAAACAGTGGGATTTGGGGAGGGCCAGAACAATTTACACTGGCTTTCGGTAGTTAACATTAAGCGCATAAGGTCACTTATTAACAACATATAGGTTTCAACAACTGCTGACTGCAGGGAGGTGTGTTACTCATATGACCACATCATGCCTCCCCTCCTCCTCTCCAAAGAGTGATCAAAGAGCAGAGATTCCAAATTGTGAAGCAATTCTTTCCAACAGGAGCATCTGGGTCGTTGGCGCGTTTCACCGCGCGTTACGCCGTAGCTCAGGAATTGCGTCCAGGTCTGCCACATGGTTGGGCTTGTGATGGACGGGCCAAGCTGCTCCAGCTTCCCAGCTGCTCGGCCCCTTCCACTCATTATCCAGCCTCCAGGGCTAATGCCCTTGCATCAATTTGTGAAGGGGTTCTCCACAGGCACCACGTGAGCTCCCAGTGCCGACAGGGTTGTGATGGGGAAAAGAAAATGGATGTCTGCTTTCTTCCATATCTAATTTGTTTTGCATACATTTGCATGCTGGCCGTAGATCCATTCACATTACGGATCCCATTTGTGAATTGCAGATCATTTGCCAGTCAAAACTGGCGAGTGTGCACGAGTGTCTGTGTGCGTGTGGAGGGAAATCCACGGTTCTAGATTGTGCAATATAAATTACATGTGAAAATAGAAAGGGGAAAAAAAAAAAAAGGCATCAGTTGCCACAATTGTGTGCGTGTGTGAACGAAGGTCACAAAGAAACCCTGCACCTTTTGAGACGGCTGGAGGCACATGGGGATAAATTCAGGAGGGGGTGGGAGGAGACCACAGGCGCAAGCGATTTCTGAACACTGATTACATGGGTAAATTGTTTGTTCCAGTGTATCACAAAGAGAAGGAGCATTATTTTTCATGCCACAGCTGTTTTGAATAAGAATAGGAATAAACTTAACCATCCTCCTCATGTTACTTACCACTAATTATGGCATATATTTACATCTATAAAACAGTGAAATTTTGGGGGACATAATTTAATGCCCCTCTATTGTGTAGATTCCTTTATTTCCATCCCACATTTGAATTTCAAAAATGTTTAGGACTTCAAAGCATCTTTAAAAGCTTGCCCTAATTATAATATGCATTACTTTCTGAAACTCCTAGTTTGCATTGCAGATTCCTGCAAATAGAGGCATTCATTTTAAACATCAATTAATATCATCCATGCATCTTCAGATGAGTTTGGGTCTTTATTTCAAAGTTGCACTGAGCTCTGACTAAGCTTTCTTCGATTAGAAGAATAGTTCAAGCTACTGCAAACATTTAAAATTAAGCCAGTGGATCGGATCAGTAGAAAGCCTGACTTCTATCAGCTGTTTTTTTCCTGTATCACTAGTTAGAAAACATCCCTCCTCCTTTCAGATTTATTTGCTTCCCATATCTGTTTCTGTAGCTGCAGAAGTCGGAGTTCAGGCTTGGCACAGGGTGTTTGGCAGTGCCAGAGACAGAAAATCCATGGCCATGTTATGACAAGATGCTCTCTCGCCAGCACGAAGGATCCCAACAGAGGCAGGGACCCACTGCATGATACTATAGGTTACACAGAAAGGTCATGCAAAAAGAGAAGACCTGCCTCTGAATTTGCAATCACGGGTTGAGGCAAAATGGCAGAGAGAAATAACTAGCTAAAGCAGAAGAATTTAGTCTAGACTTCAGTGGACAGATATACATTGCTACTACCCCTAGCAGAGAAAAGTGCCGGATGAACTAGCGCTAGACAGCGGCAAGCTGCAGAGCTGGCAAAGCTATCAGGGCATAAAGGGAGACACAGAGTTGTGCCTTCCTAGGTCAATGGAGATGGATGTAATCACAACAGTAGGGTCAAAATAAAGTATTTGTTGGAGATGTGGCTGAGATACTGGATTCAAAAGGTGGCGTGAGATGGACAGGTGTACCATCCACCTCCTGCTGGAGAAAAAGTGGAGAGACGGGTGAGGCAGAGCACTGGGCAATCACCACTGCGGGCCAAGAAGGCAAGACGAGCAAAAATGTTTTAGACATTAATGTAAAAAAACCCCAACAATGCTGGAGGTGCAATCTATCATTTAGTTTGAACTCTTTCAGGAAGCTTAAGTGTATTATTTAGTATTAGATAATTTACAAATAGCAGTGAGTAATCATTGGGGATAGCATTAGATATTGGTATGAGCAGAGCTTCAACCGATAAAAGAAACCAGTAGAGGCAATGTGTTGACTTAGCTTTTATATACGCTAATCAGAACTTCAAAGATCAGAAAACTTCAGGGCTTTTCTTCAAGTCACAACGGTTTAACTACAAACTAACCAAAAAGTGTGTTCGTTTTAACCGGTTTAACAGTAGATGGCACGAATCATACCTGATCATTTTACATAGAGTGGTCTTACTTTACTAGTGACTAAGGGAACAGAAGCAGGATTGCACACTCAAACCTGCAAACAGGGAAAAGTTTCATCTGAAGATATTCTGCACCCTTGTCTGAATTCCTCGTCAGTGTTCTAGGAAATCACTTTTACATTTATTTAGGAACATTTATTTTTGGTTTCATTTTATATCTCCGTAATCTCTGGTTTCATATCACAGTCACACAAATTTCCTGTGTTGTATCATTAGTATGCTGTCTCTTACTTACTCATTGTACCAAGTGTACAATATACCAACTAAAGTTCCTTCTATCTATTCCTGTAAAAGCCTGTCTCTGAGGTGATGCCCCAGAACTCTCTGGTTCTCAATGACTGCCTGGGATCAAGAGAAGAAAAGAGTCACTGCATTCAAGGTGCAAGACAAAGGCCAGGAAATTGCTTTGTAGGGCTGTAAGGTTGGTTGGAGTGATGTAAAAGGAGAAGTCTCTTCCTTTTATACCTCCTGCAGTGTTAGGTAGGAAGGGTCCCAGAAGTGTGACATCTAGCTGTGTCACCAGAACTGAGGCCAGAAGTTCATCCATGCCCAGCATCAGGCTGTATTTCACAGAAGACACAATCTGTATGAACCAATAAACCTCTGCAAAGCAGAACAACACTTTGCTTTCTACTCCATATCTGTGATGCTTTGCAAAGTCAACATCACAACTGCCAAATGTCTTCTTGCAAGATCTCAGACCTTTCCCTGCCACTTATTTGTATTCAAACCTTATTACCTTTATCACAGGGAAAACCATGCTGTTGAGAAGCCTCAAGCAGAACTAAATGAGAAAGAGCAAGAGGAGTACCCTTCCTGCTACCAGAGCTAAGTTACTTTCTGCCTTAGTCATCCGCAATGCGAGTGCCTGTCTCTTGTCTTCCTGTTTCCCATCTTTCCCTTTCACACTAGATTTAATGTCTAAACAAAATACCCTTTGTGCTGCCTCCAGTGACATGCTGACTTCTCTTTAAATCTCTTTACAGGCTCACCATCCCTTCTGGCTTCAAATCCTCACCTTCGCTTTCAAGCTTTCACATGCCATGACACCAGTCTGCTTTCCTTCTCTACTTTCCCTTGACTTCTTTTGCTCATAGTCCATAGTTTTCTTTTGTTGATTCTCCTTACAGTGCTTTCCCACTTGTACGTACTTGCCCAACACGAATTCATATTCCTCTTTTACTCATGTTACAATCAAGTTCCACTAAAACATGGACTGTTACTGGACACTGATGCTAGGATGCGTGAGCTTACAGCGCCAGCAAACTGTTGATTGTTAAATGATCATGAAGGGAGAAGACAACAGAAAGGATGAGAAGGTGAAAATGGTTAAATAAAGGGGGAGAGAGAGTATAGTGAGTAAGCAATAACCACACAACATGGACAGAACCTGGGAGAAGTTGAACTTTCAGAGTAGGAAAAGGTGGTTGACGATAAGGAGAGAGTGGATACTGATTCAGAAGTGGATACTTAATTTGAAAGAGGACAAGAATACAAAAATTAATCTATTTTCATATTAATAAACTTGAACTTACTAATAAGGCTTTGGTATCACCCCATATTACAGATGGGAAACTGAGGCAAGAGTGTGAAAGGTGTGCAGTGCTTGCAGGAGATAAGCAGAGAAGGCTGGCACTTGAATTCTCAAAGTCCTGGGTACAACACAGACCTCAATGATCCAAAGAAGACCTCTAAAGGCCTTTAGATACATCTTTGAGCATTCAGTATGCCTGAAAATCAGTTTCCACAATGAGGAAAAGCAGAATATACAATACATCAATAACTGTATCACAAATCTCTGCTGTTTCCATGTCTAACATAAAGAAGTGTGACACTTATTATTCTCTGTGGGAACTAAGAACAGGCAAGTGAGGTGACATTGATTTTGCCAGCACGTTTCACAAATATTTATTATGCAAAGTGGATTAGTGATAGTGATGGTCCTCAGTTCAACCTCAAGTTTTGCATGGAAATGTATTTAAGGGTCACAGATCCTTAATCTCCAAGTTCTATTCCTGTGCAGCCACATTTCTTCTGCCCTTACCCTTGTCCTGTTCCCAACTCTCACGTAACTGTTTCTGCTGTGTGCCTTCATCCCCGCAGGCTCCTTATCCCACATGCTCCTTTTCCCCATTGCCTCCCTCTTTCTGATCCTACATTCTCATCTGCCTTTTCCAGGCTTCTGGTGCCTGCTGTGTCTCAGCTCCCAGTTCTCTGCTCCCTCTGTTCCTGGCCTTTTTGCTCAGCCAGCCCTCAAATGCTTGGTCTACGGCTCCCATGCCCAGGTTTAAGCTACATTAATTTCTCAAAGGATTTCTCCTGCAGTCCAGCACAGCACCTGTTCAGTGGTTTATCCCTTCTACACCCAAATTCGAGACAAGAGGATCTCCCTCATTCCCAGTTTCCAGTTCCAAATCTGGTGCCACAGAAACTCGTGGCAAGATCTGAAGCCTAAGGTATGTACAAGGTGGAAAGTATGTCAGGTTACCTAGAGAAACTTAAACTGAAAGCAATTAACACCAGGAAATCAGATCATAAAGCAGCGATTCCTGATCAGTCTTTTTTCATTTCACTCTCAACCTATCCACCCTGTAATTAAACCCTGAATATGTCCCTTTCATGGAGGTTTTAAAAGACAAATTTAAAGTGTTTAGATGATGACTGTTGCTATGAAAAGGAGTATACCAGAAAAAAATACCCCAACAAATTAATGAGTAGAAAAATCTTTAGTATAAGCATAAGGTTATGGAGATTTGACGATCCTTTGGGATGAACTTTCAGCATCACTAACATGAGATTTTTGTAAACACAGTAAGAAAAATCCAAAGTATCAATGAAATTAATCACAACAAGATAACATCTCAGCCTTCCCTTCAAATTCTGTTTGCACTCTTGATTACAACTAATACAAACTGATACAAAATCTGGAGCAAAGTCTCATGGCTGACTAATAAAAATTCAAGGGAAAAGCAGATGTGCTTTAGCAACCAAAAAACGTTAAAGAAAAAATGTGGAACCCTCCCAGGCTCACAGTCACCCTGCTGCACACTCAGTTCAAATCCTGCTTGGTTCTGTCTGTGAAGTGTGGACTGATGGCAGCGCTGATACTTGTGCTATTTGCATTTGGCAAGAGTTCAATATTTGAAACACTAAAAAGCAGTTTCTCCATTCCTGCGGCTCCCCCGTTTTTCCCTGGACCACTAGATGGCAGTTCCCCATTTACAAATGGGCTCTTGGTACCTGCTTGCTCCTGCCCAGCAGCTGTGTCAAGCAGCACAGTTGAGGAAGGCATCTGCCTTGGCATGGCGTCTGCCTTGGCATGGCGTCTGCCTTGGCATGGCGTCTGCGACACAGACATCTTGGGGAGTCGTCAACAAAGAGTGGCTCTGGGCCAGGGTCCTACTCGAAGGATATACAGCTTTGCACTTTTAAATGACGACAGAGGAAACTTCCACAAGCACCCCAAAGGGTGATAAATACTGAACACAGGCCTTATCAACAATAGAGATCGTCCACGTCACGTCTTACTCACCCAGAATTTTACGAGGAAGAAAGCGTTTTGGGGCCCCTTCCCAAACAGTTCCTTTAGACCGCCCTTCTTTTCAGGAAATTTGTCATAAATCTGACGAATGTCCACCGATTCAAGCAACGGGTCACTGTAAGAATGGTTAGCGTGTCCGATGTGTACGAAGAGGTGTTTATTGTACTGCAAAAAAAAAAGAAACAGGAAAATCAGTGCTGTACAAAAAGAACAGAGGTTTATTGCGGCACGGGGCTGTGTGTGCTCCTGCGGAGGGTAGCGTGCTTTGAGGGATTAAATGACTCACACATTACTCCTGGGACGATGATTTTCTGCGTTATGATTTCCATGAACAACTTTAGTGATTGTGTCGTAGCCCTGTGTGAACAAGGGTCAACATCAAAAAATCCCTGCGTCCCTATTGCAGACCACAAAACACGGTCGTCTTCAAGGGAGTAATTTACACTGAATAATAAGATGAGTATGCTCACAAGGAAAGCCTATTTCTGCCTCTTTAAACTATGCCTTTTAATGTCCCATGTCCTCAGAGCCTGAATTTCTGCCAGTACTACAAAGCCCGCACATAAACACTTGCTTGTCTATCAAAAAAACCCCAAACCCCTATCTATAGCATATGTTAATGTCACTTCACTAAAAGAGGTAGAAGGCATTTTCTTTTAACTCCAGGACGCCAACAGCGAGAAGGACAGGTAACTCTGCATTACTGTTACTAAAGAGTGGTTCTCATCGTATGTCCTCCAGTATTTCGACTCGTGATATTAAAGAGTCAAACTTTTCCTATTTCCCTCGGGAGCTAGCTCTATAGGTGACCATCTCTGCCAAAACGCATTTAACTTCAATTTCCTATTTATTTCTTAATTTCATCCCACCGCACCTCATTATAATCACGGGAATCACCTCAGCAACCCCTTTCCTGCCCAGGGGAAATCCTTGGGCCCATTGAAGTCCACAGCAGCCCCTACTGAGTCCAATACGGTCTTTTAGGGGCTGCCATTCCTCTAAGACAACAGTACTGTTCAGCATCTGAAATGCAAGCGGAAGGGTGAACCTCAAAGCCTCTCTGCCAGCTTGAGAGTGGTACAATTAAATGCTGGGGTTTTTAACCATGCAGACGACAAAACTTTTTGCTAACTCGATTAAAGGAAAGCCGACGTGCAGCCAATGAACACTAGAAAACCCTGTCACATTGAACAGATGCTGTATATAAGGGACAATTCCCAAAAGCTAAGCACAAATAAAATATTTAAAACCCCAAAGCAGACCTCATTTAAGCTATTTTGTTTACAATATACCTGCCGAATGAACAAATTGAAATGACAAATCTAAATTAATTGGACATCCACTCAGAGCCTTCCTTCGATGTAAGCAGAATCTTCCCTAGCAGATGTCCAAAACTCCCGGGAAAACAAAATGGACTGGCTAATTTCTGCACTTAGGAAATTAAATTGAAATCTATTTAAAAATCATCTAGCACATTGAAATTTGAATCTAGAATCAGAGAACACTCAGCTGTGTATGGGGCCAAAAATGAGATAGGGTCCATGCTTTCTACCAGGTTGTATGTCTTTTGTAATTTTGTGGAAGGAAAAGGGAAAGTGTAACACTTTCGTAAGGTGTTTACACAAGCAAGTCCAAGTCTGAGAGTATCGGTTCCATGGATTTTCCTTGCAGTCCTCTTTCAAAATACTGCCATCCTGGCTTCTTCTCTGCAGAAGTGGAAAACTTGTCCAGCCTTTAGTTAGTCCATGTGGAGCCCAAAAGGGGCAAAGCAGATCCAAGGAAGCTGTTTCTATCTTGAAGAGGAAACAGTCGTAGCAGAAAAATAAACAGGCAGTGGGAAGCTGAATGCTCCCTCCCCCAGAACTGGTTTAGCTCGCATGCTGATCATTTACACACGAAACAGGAAATCATTGTACTGGTTGGCAACCATGAGTGCCTACCCTAACAGTTTTTGCAGCCAGATTTAGCACGTTACTTTACCCAGGAGTGGCAAAAGTGGACTAAGGAGACATTTTAACATGACAAAACAAACAAATGAACAAACAAAAGCAAAGTAATATAAGAAAGTACCATGGCTCCAACCTTTGGGTTTTTTTGCCGCTGTTGTCGCACATTCAGCTTGCAGGGCTGTGCGTAACTAACTAAAGTCATGCCAAACATTTCTTACGTATCTTGCTGCCTACTGAAAAACTTAGATCTCAGTAAAACTTAGCAGTGCCTCATACACCTTGGAACTGCCAGGAATGCAAGAAATGAAGTCCAGAAACCTGCTCCTGTTGCTTTCCTAAGCTACTTGGGTGAAGTACAGGAGGACGGGGCATGGGCTGGGTCATCAAACGTGGCTATTGACAGAAGCCTATCTACGACCAGGCAAACATCTCAATTTTTCAAGTAGCGTAATAAGAATTCCTCAACAGAGGTAAGCACTTCAGCCTTCTCTAAAAAATTAAACTGAAACATTTCCCTTTCCCCAGCACGTCTGTAGCTTGCCTGGGAGTGCCCAGCAGTTATGCTCTCCCTGGAGATGTGAGATGTCTCAAAGCATCTCCCTGCTCTCCCTCGTTCAGCATAAGGGCAGAAACCACCCCCAGAATTAATGACCAGGTTATTATTTATTTTGGGATTGTTTCCTCTCAGTCTTCTCCACTGGTGGTGTTCCAGGTTGTACAAATAACCACATTTTTACAGGGACAGAACTGAGGGCTCAGGTTCTCCTTCACCCAGGGAAGTGTCTTCCCCAAAAGGGTGTCTCTCTCCCAGGCCCAAAGGCGGCTGTGGAGTGAAAGCGGAAGGGAAAGCTCTATTTTACAGTTTGGCAACTGCAAATTCCCAAGACAATTCACACGCTGCATCTTATTCTGCAAACCAGGAAAATATACAAAGTGCTCAGTATCCAAACTTTAGTAAAACCAAACACGGTTATAGGAACGTGGAGCATTAAGTCTTAATACTGTTTAAAAGCAAAGTTAAAAGCAGCTGTTAGGCTACCACAGTTGTCTGTGGAGCTCGCCAAAGTACCAGATGCTGCTGCAGCAGACTT
This sequence comes from Baryphthengus martii, assembly GCA_013396935.1. Taxonomy (NCBI): domain Eukaryota; kingdom Metazoa; phylum Chordata; class Aves; order Coraciiformes; family Momotidae; genus Baryphthengus; species Baryphthengus martii. The sequence continues at coordinate 179,788 of VWZK01017631.1, read as the reverse complement.
TCCGAGCCGGGTACAGTAGGACAGATGGTATGACATCACCTGACAACATTCTTAGGACAGAAATGTTTATTTTGATACCGCAATGTGTGGTTATTTTCTCCTTATGTTGCTGCAATTCCTACGCGAAGTACAATCACTACTAACCTAATTAGAAATGGCATATTCATATGAACTTACAAATGATAATATGATATTCGAAGCAGGGTAAATTAGATACTGAAATGATCCCTATTGTTTTTATACAAACATACTCCATGGCAGGAATTTATGCACAGATTAAAGCAAAGAAGCTATGTTTTATGACTGTGTTTTTCAACCCATTAGTGTCTGAAAAGCTTAAAAATATCCTCATTATACTGAGAATTCATTGTTATTTTAGTCTGAGTATTCCAGAGTCATTGAAGTACATTAGGTGCTGAGGAATTTACTTACGGTGCAGCACTTAAAGGATTCGCATCCAGCATTGGGGCAATAACATGCTTTAGATGATGCAAAACCTCACAGGTCAAGTCTTGTATTTTCTGAGGATATAAACTACATAAAAATAAAAAGTGCATTTTCAGCTAAGTCTTCAGTGTCTGCATTACACGACATGCCCTGGAGATGGCCGCCTCTTACTGAGCTCCTTTCCTTAAAAATATTCTAACTATCCAAAGAATGCAGTAAAGCCATGAAATATGACTGTTGTCAAGTAATACCACGAGAAAAATTATAATTCACTTAGGAATTTAAAAGAACCAAGACAAATTGCCAATGGCAGGGGATGCAAGCATTTAAGCTGGTGCAGAACAAAGACGAACCACCTACATTTGTTTTATCAGCCAGCATATACATTTGTAACAGCTCCTCACCAATTTTGCACTTATATTCTAAGGCAACAGCCTTTCCAGTCCATAAAACGCAGGTTTGTAAATTGCTACAGCTCTCTCTGTCGCATGCCCGAGCTTCCCCGCACCTGGGAAGCTAACGTGAAGCCTTGACAAGCCTGCATAGGAACAATGTTTTCATTAAACAGCGCTGGCCAAGACCCAGATCGCAGTGAAGCCAACCCAACCCTCCCATGCTCCTGGTGCAGGCGAGCTGGGCATGCCCAGCTGCTGGGGTACCTGCTCCACTGCTGCTCCCACCCATTGGGGCTGCTGGTCCTACAAAGCAATATCAAGCAGCAGCCGGGGTGGGCGAGTGGCCCCCTGGGCCCTGTTGAGGCTGGGTGACATGAACGCGGAGCAAGAGGGAAGGCAGGTGGCCTGAGAGAGGGTCCTCAGCAGCTGCTTCTGCAGGGATGACCGTGCTCATGGGTACAGCACTCTGATTGCAAGAGTGCTGGGCCCTCCCACCGCACCGAGGGGCACAGCCATGATTTAACCTCCCGCTGAATCTCACTCACGCTTGAGGGTCATCCTCACACTGGTGCAGGCGGTGTGAGCTCCTCTGCAAACACCTCTGGCCCTGCAGCAGGACAGCGGGCTGGTGGTTTGCCAGACTTTGCACACCCAGGAGACTGCTGAGCAGGACAGGAAGGTGGCAGCACCCTCTCTGCCTTGTCTGCCCTGTATTGCCTAATAACAGCACCTTGCTAGCTGGGCTGCTTCATCAGATCTGGAGGTTCCTGCAAATTTCAAGCATAACAACCACGAGGGTGAGGCCATCTCTGTATCATTACTTGCAGGAACAAGCCCCTATGAGAAAATACTATGGGGAGAGGCTGGCAACTTGAATTGATCACAGTCTTGTGTGCCTGAAGAAACTCTACCACCCAAAGAAGCAGTACATTAAAAAGTCTCTGCTACAGGTCTTCTCTCTTCCTGTCACAGAGGGACAGCCTCTTGGCTCTCTTTGGACCAAATATATTCTGTGCTGGAGGTCACAAGCAGCTCGAAGGACAGGTGAGTGGAAGGCAGGCGGGACAGCCTGAGCTTTTGCTGAAAATGAGAGAAAACAGCACTGTGCAAGTGCTTGGCATCATGCAGTGATTCCCTCTGTACCTTCACAGACTGGTCTAACCCATCTTTTAAAAATGTACCACTGCTTGTGCAGCAACTGCGCTTTTGGAGGAGAAAGGAGCCAGGTGGGATGGACTGAGGAAAAAACCAATCCCTATTATATCAGCAGTCTGTATGCGGCTCTATCCTGCACCCTACCCAGCCTCAGCTCTGCTGTCTCACTCTATCTTGTAAATCTGACACTCTTTAATTTCCTGCTGATGTAAGAAAATCTCTTGGCCTGCCAACAATTTTTCTTATTTCTACCAAAACGCTAGTAACAGAATATTTCATTCCTGTTGCCATTGTCGTCCACTAAAGCAGACTGGAAGTTTTATGTATAATATTTAAATGCTGTAACTGCAGTCCGTGCCAACTCCTGTTATTAAAACTTTTAACACTTTCATGTGAAATGTTAATTGAACTTTCTAAGCTTGTATGCTACGACACAAGTGTGTGGTCAACCTAATCTTTCAAGGACCACCACCCATTCAGACTCCTGCCTGGATCTGCTCAGGAATTGAATCAGGAATGTGAAGCAAAAGGAGATCTTTGGATACTTTATGGTTGCAGAAGTGGGGAGGTAGGTGATGAGTGAGGGCAGTTCCCAGCCCTGACACAGTAACGTTGCCCAGCACGTCCCAGCTACTGCCGCAGGAGTCCCTCCGTGAAACTGGGACTTGCCGGTTGGGCAAGGTGCTCACACAACATTGTCATCAGCTTTCCTGCAACAGTGAAGATGCATCTTTCAGTTCTGGACTGTCTGATTTGAGACCCTGTCGTCCTAATTCCAGAAGTGCTGAGTGCTCAGATGGGAAAATTATGCCTGAATATAGGAAGCTCTCAATAACACTAAGTATTCTGCAAAATCAGGCTCATGACAAATCAAAGGGGACCCTCAAAATCAGTGGCCCATTCATTCTTTTGCACCTGAACTTCTTGGTTTGTCAAATATGAGTAATAATGCCCCTTCATCAAAAAATGACTGCACTAATACAGCTGTGAAATGCAAATGGGGGAATTATTAATTCTGTTTGGAAGAGAGGTTAGACAGTGCACAGCAAGCAGGGCACCGGGCCACGCATTTCAACTACAGAAGAAAACAAACTACTGAATAGTTGCTTATCAAAGAAGGGCCATCTACATCTACACTGAATGAAGCAGGAACAAATAAACATGGGAGCATGTAATTAGCTGCTGCATTGTAGAGCAGATGCACGACATTTCCCAACTTCTGACAGCTTGACTTTGCAGTCCAGCTAAGCAGTTTTGGGGTGGGTGTAGGGGTGGGAGAAGCTGCACTGGATCGAGACGGGAAAATGCAGGGCAGAGGCACAGCCAGGTGCAAAGCCCCATGAGGCGATGATGAGGGAGGATGGTGGGGGTTCAGCAGACAGGCAGGACAGGCAGCGCGGGGAGATAAGCAGCCACAGCCCACCGCACTGGCAGCGCCAGCGCGGCCCACGCGTCTCTCTCTCCTCCTCCCCTGGGAACAGCTCAGTGATCTGCAAGGCTGTGGGAGGCAAAAGACCCCCCCAGTGTGATGACTCCCTTGATTCTATGGCTCTCCTGGGCTCATGGCAGGGGCTGTGTACCTGGGCTCTGCTCCAGCTACTCTGCAGCCTCACTCGTTCCCTCCCAGACTCCACATTTGCCAGGTCAGAGCTGGTGCCCCGTGTAACGCTGGGCAGCTACCCCTAGCCCGGCTCTTTGGGCGATGCAGGCTGGCACACGGGCAGGGCCCGGGCCCGGGCCCGGCTGAGGGAGCTGCCATCGCTGCTCCCACTCCCCTCTAGTGATGCAAAAGCCGCACTTTTAATTTCACTGGGAAATGTCTCAAATGGTTTTGAGAAAAGGAAGAGAATGTGCTTAAGGCAGCAGCAAGAGCACAATCAGGCCCTAGGAGTCTTTCTACCCATCCTCAGCACTTAACATGATCGACTTCAAGGAATACATTGTGCTCGGTCTCTCTAGCACTGCACCACATTTTCAACTCAGGACCCTGCCTTGAAAAGACTGTTTCCTGACCCAACAACCAGGCTGGGGGAGCTGGCTCAGGCCTCCTGCCACACCTCCACAGGGTCCACTGTGAATGCTGCCAGCCAGAGGGTCTGCTGTGACACCACTGTTTTGAGATTGGAGCCTGGGTCAATCCCGGACTCACTTAAAGAGGTTTCTTGGCATGTCTAACTGTGGACACCTGAATATGAACATTTTACAGAGTATGACATTCACTTCCCAGGGCCTACACGTAGCTCTCAAGCATTGCAAAATAAATAACGCTTCCATTCAGTTAAACTTTGTTTGACTTCAGATTAAAATGACCTTGAATCCTGAATCTGCATCCAAGATATTCAACCTAATGTGGGTTTGCTTCCTTGTCCTTTCACATTGCAAAGACTCTAAACCAAGGACTTCCTTACGACTGAAATGCTGAACTACTTCTTATACTGTTTACAGGGAATACGGAGAGGATGAACAGTGCTTGTAACAATGGATATTGTTCAAAGATGGAGGGTTTCTTTTGAAAAGACGTCACTTATTTTTCACCAGTTAGGTGGTTTGATTAACTTTAGTGAATTTTACTGCATTTGGCTAACGATTGCAGGCTGCTTTTATAGCCCTTGAGCAATTGCTTTCACTTTCTGGTTCTCAGGCACAATTCTCCCTGGGCTCACAAAGCCCTTTTACAACAACAATAAAACTTGAATTAAAACATAAAGAATATTTTATTTCTTCACAACTTTTTAAAATACATTTTGAAATTTGGACCTAACACAATCTGACAGTTTGGGTAGGTGTATTAATACTGAAAATACCCATCAGTCGTGCTCTTTATAGCTCTATATGGACATTTTAGATGTCAAGATGTCTGAAGTGCTTGCAGTTGAACTAAATGTGGCAGTGAAAGTAAGAAACATTGAAGAGGAAGAGAAGAAAGGGCTTTTATTAGTTGGGTGGTGGCAGGGCTTTTTTCATGACTGCTTTCAAGCAAGCTTGAATATATATAAAAAATAAAATAATTGGAATTATTATAACTTCAGTGTTGTAGTCTTAGAATTTTGTAGCTACTTGTGCAATGGTCAATTGCTCAAATCCCTTTTAATCTGCTTGTGTACTCAGCTTATATTTGTTGGGGAACATGGGATTACTTGGTTTAAGAATTTGTCCTGAACTTTCACAGAACTGCTACCATGAAAACAGAAAGCCCCCGTTAAGGAAAATCTGTCTTGAAATCAACAGATGGGTACATAGAGAATATAGTTATATAGACTGGGCAATAATTAAAGGTAACTAAAGCGCTAGTGCTTGGACCTACAAGGGCACCTTCTATGCATCATTTAGGAACTGTACTTGAGCATAAAACGTCACAAAAGGAAAATGCAGCTTGACATTTGTAAACTGAATTGATTTTTATATAAAAGGAGGAGTAATTTTACCCATCCTTAACTGCAGAATCAGTATTCCAAGATTTTGCAACTGTGCCATCTGATGTTTCTCAAGACTATCTTCTGCCATGCAGAGTTACAGTGAGGGTTGCTTATTGTTTCCTTTCTATATTTTTTTTCTTTTGTAAATTGGAACAATTTTGTGGCTAGGCAAGGGAAAAAAGCCAACAGCCCTCCGCAAGCGACAGGACTCTATGGAGCACATTTCCGACTCACCAGAATACCCACTCTAACGTAACTGCCTGACATTGAGGGCCTTTTGTACTTTTAAACACCAATTGCTGTTGGAAAAAGCCCAGATATGTTTAAGGCCTCACTCCTACAATGAACTCCCTGTGGGTGGACCTTCGTGCCCATGCACAGCCCCATTGAAGACATCAGGAGTCACTGCAGGCAGGCAGACCTAAATTTCTAATTGCTGTACAGGAATATGGACTGCAAGAAGCCTCCCAGGATCATCAAGTCCTGGCCCCAGGTGCCACATCAAGTAAGGACCACATTTTAAGGTGGAATTGGTCTATTTGCCCTCACTACTATAAATAAGGCTTACTGGTCTGGTTTTGGGTTGGAGAGTGAGGGAGAAAGGTCATCTGTTCTTTTTAATACAACGATGGAAACACATTTGATTAAAATAATACCTTATGTCATTTTCTGTAAAAAGTCAGGCATGTAATGAACATAAAACTACCTTTTACTAGAAGACATATGAGAACTCTTACATGGCTCCCGTGTAGCATCATATACACATATTTGTTTCTGAGGTCAGCAAAGGCACGAAGGCATACAGGAGATGCTGCAAACACAGCACATGCCTACATGACTTCATATGCACATGGTGCAAAACATCTTGCCTGGCTTGCTGATTTTGTTGTTTAAAAAGTATTAAACTCCTCGATTTTCTATGCTGCGCAAACTGTATCTGCAATAAATTGTCACACCAACACAAAGAAAGATGTACAAAACCACAGGCAAAATTCATTTTCTTCAACAGCACTAAATGAGGCTGGAGGTTGCCTCTCACCTCCAAGGAGGATTTTTGGTGTGTCCTGGGAAAGTCTGAGCATTAGAGAAGGGGAAGGCTGAAGGGAGGCAGGGCCCTTCAGAGCTGGCCCTGCAGACAGTCGTTGCACCAGTGCCTCTTCCCAGTGCCTTTCCAGCAAATGGCTTTCTGTGTCTGCCCTGGGAACTAGACACGGTGTCTTGTTTTTTTTTTCCTACACCCTTGTTTAAGATCCAAATAATCCAATTTACTTAAATTGATCTAAACGACTCTTCCCCTTCTTCTGACTTCCCTTTCCCAGGCAGTGGTGGTGATGCATTGCCCATGGAGGCTCATCCCTCGGCTCCCCACGGTATCCACATGGCTGGTCCAGGTCGTCCCCAGGCAGCCCTTGCACAGGGCTGCCCCACCGCCTTTGTACCATGGGTGTAAAGACGATCTAAAGTGGGATTAACGCATGACTGGGAATTGATTTTTCTTTGTATCTCACTTTTGCAGTGTTACAGCACACGAGTAACTATTCTTTTAAAAACAAGTCTGGGTAGTTTGACGTTCTTGCTTTTCCAGTAAACCTTCTACATAAATGCTCTGCATTTAAAAAAGGTGGGTTTCTCAGCAGTACGCTCACAAGCTGGGACAAGCTCCGGTGGGCCTCACTGCACCCTCAGGAATTCCAAGCAATGTTAGCTTACTCCAAAAAAGGCTTTACAGGATTTATGGGGCTGTCCTGGGTAACCTCGTTCCTATTCAGGCCTCCACTCTTTCTCTGCAGTGCAAGTGGATGTTGCATTCCCCAGAGCCTGCACCTGCCTGAAAAATGAGAGCCCCAACAGGTCCCCAGGCCGTCGGCCCACACACCGTGTGTGAGCACAGCCAGCTCCGAGCCATGGCACCGCCGCAGGGAGGGACCCGCGGCTCCTTCCCCTGCCAAAGCAGCATTTTCACGTTTTTGGTTTGTCAGTCATGTTGCAAATATATTCATGTCACTCAGTTGGTTTCACGTCGCAGACACCAGTGGTGTAATGGGCAACCACATGTTATCTGCTAAGAGTGTAGTTGGTTTGAGGGAGATTTTTCCTGGAGGGAAAGTTACTTGGTTGCTGAACTCTTGTTCACTCTCTTTTATGTAAAGCCACACATATACACAGAGGCTCTACACCATATAAGCCCGTGGGTTTTACAAGTAGTTTTGTGTTTTAAAAACCTATGGAAAAAAGGATAATTAGGTGGTATACTAACAAAACAGTAAATCAAAATGCACTGAAATGCCATTTCCCTAACATACAGCACAGTAACACTGAGCGTAACATGGCCACATCCTGTTTTCCCAATAACCTCGAGGCACACACATAACATCCTGGTGTGCAGCAATCTGGATATGGCAGGGCCCATAAATCAGCAGGACACACTACACAGGGTCAGCAAGCCAAGGACTCTGAAAGCTGTGTATCGATAAGGCTGCCTGAGGAGAAAACCTGGATCCTGTGTTTCTACACCGGAAATACAAACTGCTGTGGGGATGAATTCAGGGCTGGGGATGGAGAAGGCATTCCAGCTTTGGATTAGTCTGGAGGACACCAAAATGAACCTTTAGCCCACCGAAGCCAGGACTACTAGGAAAGCGTGGGAATTGGTGCCGTGGGAATTGGTGTCATGGGAAAACAGAAGGATTCCAGGGAAACCATGCAGTACCTAACAGTCAGGTGAGGGCTGAGATAACTTTACCTGCTGTCAAATATTTCCTCCCTCAAAGTTAATTCAACCTGGCAAAATGTGACATTTAGCAAACCAACACACTGCTATGTATTTAGTATATGAATAGCTGAGATATGGTGTATTTTCATTGGGACCTTTCTCCACAGGAGCGTTCCTCTGTCGTGAGGTTTCTGGGCTATGTCTCCACTCTTCATTATGCAGGGTAAACACTCCCTGGATAACACCATTGGCCAGAGCCCATAAATACTATGGTTTCCAGTGCTGAATTATAAAAAACAAGTGATAGCTTCTCTCTGCTCCAAGCTACTGTATTTTACCAGGAATCTGAACAAAAATGGCCTGTCTACATCACCCATTCAAGGAAGTATTTGCTTTTCAGAAATTATCTCAGCAAAAGTGCTCAGATTCAAGCTGAAAGACGCTCAGTTAATTTATTTGCAATGCAGTCAAAATAGTGCTAGACTATCAATTGTTCTTGGTAAATGTATGATGATTAATATCAGGGTTCAAGGCTTACCGGAGCAAATGATACATTACAGACAACTTCACAAACTACCTTTTCAGGTATAGTATGTAGAATGAAAATTAAAACAAAATAAAAAAATTCCTAAAAAACCTAAATGAAATCCAAACTTTGGATTGGACCCTAAGACAAAATTAAAGATCAAGAAAGACTGAATGACTGGACATTTAGATAGATAACCTTAACAAAAAAAAAAGGAAAAAAAAGAAAAAAAAAGATATAGTCAAATGGTACGTGCTTGGGAGTCTGGAACCAAAAGGGACAATAATTCTGATACTCAGAGGCTATCCCAAATGTCAGATATTGAAAAGAATATGCAGAGTTTCTATGCAAGTCGTTAATTCTGTTTCTATCAGGAAATAGATTAGGCTGTAACTTACAGTTTATGTATTGAATTATTGCCAAAACTACAATGCAATGTGGTACAACTGTGAAATGGAGTCAAGAGTGAGACAGGTGCCATAGCAAACCACGCCTGCTTTCAGAGAGGCCTCACACTTCTGCAAACGGGCAAAACGAAGGCAAGAAAGAAAAATATAGTACTACAGTGAAAGGAATATTACAGTGAGTGGTAGCAAATGCAGAAACACCAGGTGTATTCCATCAGGCTTAACCCTGGAAAACATCCTCAGAGGGTGGGAAGCAACAGAGAAAAGCTGAAGATTAGTGGACACAAGGACAACACTTACTGATTCGGGATCCCTCTGTTGTTCAAGGAAAGCCGAAAACTCTACCAGCCTGAGCTTGGTCGTACCAATCGATCGGCCCTGCCACGCAGGGACTGAAGGAGCTGGAGCTGATGTAGGCTCAAATCCTAAAATAAAGGAACCATTTTCATGAAAATGTTGACAATTCCTCAGCTTATATTTTCTGAATTAGATATAATCAGGAATTATGCATGTAGCCCATATTAATTTTAGCAAACAATGAATTCAGAATGAGTTAAAATTGGAAGAACACAGAACGACATGTAGAAAAAGAAGTCCCAACCCAGCAGGCTAATAATGTTGCAAATAAAAGATCTACTACTTTGTTTTCTTGGGGCTGTAATTCATTGTAGAACTTTTGTTCAAATTATATACTAGGTTATAGAGACTTATAGAGACTTCATGTAGACAGACTTACAACTGACCCTTCCTTGGAAACTGGCAGCAAGATGCATAGGAGATATTACTGCCTTGGGAGTCGAGAGAACTGGTCCCCATTTCTGGCTCCTAATGTGCCACATGTTACAAGTAAATCACCTTTCTTTTTGCTTTTTTCTTCTGCCACTCTCAATTCCCCTCTCCTATTTACAGTATAAGGTTTCTAAGGCAGGGACTGTCTCTTACTCTGTATTTGCACATTGGGTCTTTGACTTCTTTTGGAGCTTTTAGGCAGCATTATATTACACATAATAATAAATAATTACTGTAGAGAGCTGAATCATACCCTAAAAAGAAAAAGAAGGTTTTAAATTGATAATAAAGAGGGAATGACATGATGTACAGAGAGAAGGGATGTTAACCACCATCTCTAATTCACCTCAAGAGAAGGAATAAATGCTGTCTCTTGCTCCTCATCACGGAAAATTATATAGGAAGGAAACAACGGCAAAGGAAGAAGAGAAAGGCAGCAGCTTGAAGGCAAAACAGATCTTGGGAGAGTTGCAGGCACAAGGAAGGCAGGGAAGAGGCATCAAAGGTTAGAAAACAAAGATAATCCTGAACTAAGCTGAGAACCAGGGAGAGATGACAGGTACTGTGTGTCCATATCCTGTAAGGAGAGCATGGCACCTGACTCCAACCCTCAGATTTAGACAGTGAAGATGTGAGGCCTGTATGAAATAGGGTATTACAAACGTGACTGGTTAGACAGGAACAGAAATTCTAATAAAGCAAAAACTCCTGCAAGAGTTTTTGGCTGATTTAGCAATACTAATAATCCTATTCTGAGAGAAGACATGGAAGAATAAAAGATGTCTGCCTTAGAAAGCAATGTTATAAATTAGGAATATCAAGAAAAAAAAAGAAATAATCAAGGCTGCAGATAGTCTGCTTTCAGCACTAAAGAGCAGCAAGTTAGAAAATCATAAAGAACTGCGTAAGAGTAAGAAAACTGCAGTTCAAACAGGTCAGAAGCATGTCATTTGGCAAGGGAGAAATAAAATTAGTTATCATCTGCAAATGAAATACTGAAATAATCATATTTCCTGAAATTAGTCAAGAAAATAACTTGAGAAAAGGAGTAGACAAGGAGTCATGGGAAGAGCTTGATCAATTTGAGCAATGGAAGTCAGAATAAACCTTCGGTATTATCAAAGTGGTACCAGACAGAGCAGGACCTTCAGGAGCGAGAAGAGTTCTCAGTAATCAGATATAGAGATGTTCTATACATCTATGGTTTTGGAAGAGTTTTGGCATCAGTTTAAAATAAATTAAGGGTTATTCTCATTGCAGATGGAAGCAAGATTTAGCTACTAAAAAAGAAATACGCATCTTATTACTCATTTTTTACAAAGCCTTTTTCTACAATATGGAATGTTGACTGGAGATTGCATATCACAACTCCCTGCATATGTATTAGTGCTGCCTGTCCAAAATGTAAAAAAACCCAACCAACTCAAAACCGCCAAACCCAGTGATTTTCCCTCAGGTATAATCAGATAATGAGATACTTGGATTGGTGTTTGGTTTGGCTACAGGGAATGTTAGATGTGGAGTAGTGGTTCTGTCCATCTCAGGAATTAATGCATCACATCCAGTACACAATTCAAATCTTTTTAAAGGAGAGTATAAGTGGAAGAATTACCTGAAATGGGAGCTGTGACTGATGGCTGTAGAGGGTAGGCCTGCTGAACGAATGGCTTTACACTGGAATAAAAAGTTACACAGAAATCATACACCATGCCATCCACAGTAAATTCCATTAAGAGTCACATAATATAAAAAACCCCACAGCTAATGACCATTACCCACAAACACATCTCTTCCTTGCACAGTATATTTAACAGACAGACAGTAAAGAGGTAAGAAAGGGGAGGGGTGGGGGATAAGAATTATGCCCAGCTTAAAGCAAGGAGCTCATCCACGCTCAGTGGCGCAGCAGGAAACCTGACCCGCCTGTCACAAGTGTCACAGCAGACATGGATGGCCATTGCTTGGACTCCCAATAAATTCAGAGGACACTGAACTGTGGGACACAAAGACTCCTGCGGACCTCAAGAGAATACGGTGGGGAGGAGCTGAAATATAAGGCTGGGAAACACTGCTCCAGAGACCACTGCAGGGCTGAAAATGTAACACCTGACCAAGGGGCAAAGGCTTCCTTCTCCGTGTGGTGCTGTTGCTACCACAGTGCCGAAGGGCAGTAACCCCACGGACTGCTAATGGGTCTCACGCAGTCATCTCCTGCCCTGCATGAAAATAAAGTCTCCCTTGCCTCCAGTATTCCTTATATACTTAAAAGAGAATGGAAGTATTTGTGCTGGAAACTTATTCACAGGCAAAACCTTACCAGCTGCTTCCCTGGCATTATCAGTGCATCTCCACCACGGAATAGGAGAAAAAGGAGTGTGCTCATTAGGTATTCAGCCTCAGCTTTGAGGTCCCTTATACTTTTCTGAATGTGAATGCACATCATGGTAAAGTCTCTTCCTTTCCCTAGAACTATCTTTTCTTCCTTTTCAGAAAAATTTGCAAGTTCTTGCCTCATTGATATCCTCTGGCACCAAAGCGCACAAGCCAGACCCAAGCTGCGTATAGAAGCATATTTTAATTTTCAGACTTACTCTTGTGAGGATCCAGGCTGCCCCGTTTGAATCATGCCCGGCCAAAACTGAAAGAGGAAAAACAAACAAACAGGCCCACAATTGTTTTCTTTGTTGAAAGATTTTGGATATTTCTGAACAAGCATGATTCCTTTTGCAAACACAAGTGAAAGCATTAATCCATTCATTCAGCCTGTTTTCTACTGAATATTGTTAGAGAATACAGGGATTTTGGGGGACTCGGCTAACAACTTACCCCAGGTGCCCCAGGAAATGTAGGACGGGGAATTCCTGGCAGGCCCAGCTTGTTGTGAATAGCAGTAGCTGAGACTATCTGAGCTGATGACATTGCTGCCATGTGCTGGAGTGCTTTGTCCTTTGCTGTCTGATCCTTTAATATGACAATTACATGGAGTCTTAAAACGATTGGCACAACAAATGATGTTAAATAACTGCAGCTATAAGCACAGAACTAAAAAATTAAAAAGCCACACAGATAATGCAAAAATAGCAAACCATGCAGGAGAAAAAAACGACAAACGGCACGGAGGCTAACACTCAAACTACCTCAAGGCAAAACCTCCTCTCAGACATGCATGGTAGACCTGAATTCTCACAGTCTGCTCTGCCAACACGTAGGAAGCTCTGGGAGAGCAAACTACTGCCCAATTGTTTATCTGGGCAAATTCTAGTGATTTTAAAGCAAGCTGGACTAAACACAGTCTTCTGCTAAGGCTCTGCCTGCAGTACAGGGAGCACTGAGATTTGAGCTCTATCATTTAGATCTAAGAGAAGTTTGCCTTTTGTATTACACTGTAAAATGAGAATACAGAACTGCGACTGACTTGCAAACAATGACACATTTTTCTTCCTGCTTACAGGTTTAAAAACATTTTGGATTCTGTTTTACAAGTATTTTAAGAGTTAGATAGCCAAAATGTAAATAACGCTTTAAACTTCCAATTGTGGTATTTTGCTGATTTACAGCATTCCCAAAGAAAACGGTCAGCCAGGAAATTTCTGCTGTTTTCAAGCATATAGGAACAAGTTTAGGAAAAGATGGGTTATCGATTACTTGCATTAGAGCAGCGCTCGGGGTCCTAGTCACTGCCAATCACGTATGATCACAGAACAGAAAAGGAAAGCCTCTTAATGCAACAGAGATAACTAAGTGGCTGTCTTAGGTCAGGTAAAATAAGTAAACAACAGACTGCTACTATCTGGTTAAGTGGGCTTCCTCAGCCAGAAGTACTGTATTAATAAGTGCTAATATTTAGGTACGTGACTTAGAATGAAGGAACACAAGCAGTATTAGGCAAGAGGAGGGGGGCTGTTTTTTTTTCTTCTGGTTTTATTTTACAAGCAAAGTAGCAAGCATGCTGGCAAGAGATGCATGCTCATATGTATGATACATGACTTTGCACATAGGCTCCCTCTAAAGCTTGTATGTAGTAGTACTATAGGTGAGCAGTTTCTTCCTTTGAATAGCTCCTTTAGAAACAGCACAGGCTGAAAGTACAGGAAAAGCTAGCCAAAAATTCTGCCAAGCACAGCTAAGGTACATAATACTTGGTTTAGTTAAAATACTTACCATGCTTGTTACCTGGATACAACAACAAACAGTTTATTAAAATGCTTGTATAGAATAGCAGATTCTTAGCAAAATACGAACAAAATAGTAAGAGATAAAGGAAGAGCAGTTTGCTCGACATTAAATATCAGTTTTAAACAAATGCATTATTTTCACCTAGGGACTGATTCATTAAAAATAATAATAATTTTTTTTTAAAGAAGGATAAAATCTAACAACAAAACGCTGAGGGGAAATAACCCCCCGCTTCCCTGTGTGAAAGCTGCGGATACTGAAAGAAGGGATTGTTGCCCAGCTTGTTTCCCTGAGCTGTGCAAGGAGCCCCTGCGGGTGCCTCTGTGGGACACAGCCCTTGAGAGCGGCAGGTGGAGCAGGGGAGTAGCTGCTCCGGCAGCGTCCCCGCTCCGCACCTGGCAGGATGAAGCCTGAAGGCACCCGCTGCGAGTGCACAGCGGCTCCGGGTGCTACTCCCTGACCTGGCTAAGCCTCGGCCTGGCCTCGCCACAGCTCGAAGGGCATCTACAGAGCAGCTTCTGTCCACCTGCTGTGCGGCGGGTGGGAGGCACAGGGACACAGTATCCATCCGTGTGTGAACAAAACTTGGTCGCTTCTCTGACTTGTAGCTTTCCTGTACGACCACAGCCAGCTCACCGGGTAAGAGCTGGAAGTCAGCTCTGACTCGGCGGGGTACCGGCACTCACCTCTGCCTGCCCCAGGGTAGGAGGGTGTCCGCAGGGGGTTTGCGCACGACATGTTTTACTGGCTGCATTTGGATGTCTGCAAACCACCGGGCTAAAAAAATGCTTTGGTAGGTATTAAGAGGTGGCAATATCCTGAGATTCACGGAGCTCTCCAAAAGCTGACCCCTCTACCCTCTTGCACAGTAAGGAGGACCCTCCAACACAAAAACATGAAAAGGAGGAGATGTCCTCAAACAATAAGTAGATGCTAGCCCCACTAGACTTTTCTGCTCCTTTCCCCGCCTTTTTTTGTTAGGTGAGCTGGCCTGACATAGCCAAACCATCCAAGTCTCACCCGCAGTCTGCTAAATTATAACAAAACCGAACATATAGGGGATTGATATCTTGTGTGTGAAATCCATGATTCAAGAGACGCATGCCTCTGGGTCCTACAAACTTCCAAAACTACGTGAGCGCTGATTTTGCGACTACTTTGTTATTCTCCAGAACTGCTGCAGCACTACACCCTCCCTCCTCTCCTGCATTGCCTTCTGGCTGCAACCAGCCACGCCAGTGGCTGAAGGTGCACACGAAGGTGCATCCAGTGCCTGTGCTTCTACCAAATGTCAAAACTCATGCTGTTCTGGTGCTCTAATGGCCTTGATATTAGATGGATCTAAACTAAAGCAGAATTTAAAAATGAAAGCTTTGTTAGGGATATAAAAGTCCGTACCTGGGAGTTGCATGAGCCCCGCGTGAACTATATTGAATTATATCCCTATGACATAGTTCATCTTGTCTCACTGCAGCCATCTACATCTTGTCTCCAGTGTAGGACAGTCGGCTAACCCCCTGATATTGCTAGTGCAGTAAGTGCCTACAGGAGACAATGTATTTCTTCCTTACCAGGCATCAAAACGGAGTACGTAACTCTCTGCAATGTTATCACTCTCCAGGGACTACTACAGGAGTCTGGACACCCAATTTCTACATGGCAACAGTTATGCCAGGTAAATCTCACCATAACAGCTGAACTAACGAAAAATGTTTGAAGATTTACACTTCCTTCAAGACCTCCTGTTCAAAGAAGGAGGGACACTTAGACTGTTCTGTGGAACCCTGAGCCACTATTTGCAGTCAGTCTGAGGATCTTGAATTTTAGGAACAGTGACAAGGATTTTTGGAGGGAGAAAATATCTTTTGTTTCATGACATGAGAGGGATGTGTCTTCCTTCTTGTCAATTGCTGCTTTTCACCCTAGAATGTTCTGCTTTTTGTGGTGGCTATTAAATCTCATCCTCTTTGAACAATTACATTTTCAGGAGGACAAAGAGAAAGCAAAAAACGTGTAGGATGACAGCTCAGAAATACAGCCCTTGCAATAGGGATAGTCTTGAAGGGTTTCAATGACTCTTATAAAGTTTTTCAATGGTGACATATCTGCCAGCTCCACTGGACATCAACAAATTCAGGCCAACACACAGAAATGGGAAGTTTCACCTTTGTAGGCTTAGGAACCTTTGCACAGTTGGAAGACAAGTTTTTTTCAAAGTATCTGTAACCTCACACTCAAACGTGAAAGAAATCAAATTCAAAATCAAATACAAATACACAAGAGGCCCTGATTTCCATTGGCAAAAGAGCACCTTCAGCTCCAGGAACATTATAGAGAGCTGCAAAGTGGTGGCCTATGCTTTTATAATGAGGTAGACTTCGTAGTCTTCAAAAACAAACGGGAAAGCCATGTTTTAAAGGTGTTTATTTAAACTGAAATATTAGCTTGTCTGCCACTTTAAGAAACAAGTATATGTTGGGAGTTTTTTACACTGTAATGGAGAGCACTCGTAATCAGGAGCAAATGAATCTTTCTACCTATCACTGCAATGCGGTCGCTTCTGGGATGAAACTTGGTAACTGATTAATAACACACAATGGTATTACATCACAGTTTAGGCAGCAAGAGAAGTAATATATCCAATTAAAACGGCAGGGGTAATTTAAACAGGCAGATTACAGTAATTACCCAGGTTGGAATTTGGCCAGGACAAATGGGTTAACACCCCTACTCCAAACAGGAACGTTGCGGGATTTTTAATGACTGCAAATAGTTAAGATTTTGATTTCCTATCTTGTCCAAGACAAAACGAGTTTGTTTTTGTGCTCTCTTGTGCTGCTGTGTAAAGATGGAATAAATCCTTTTGGGTCAATGAGGTTTACACTGATGCACATAAAATAAAAGTTTGGTCCAGTGTGCTGCAGAGTCCCGTGCCGAAGTCCAGCAGATACTACTGAATCATTAAATCCTGCTGGAGGTTAAGGCATTCCTTGGATAGGTCCCATCTGGCTCTGACCTGGCTTGACCCTGCTTAATTTATGAGCTCTGATGGGATTGCCACTGCCCAGGAATGACACTGTAGTAAGTAACAGACTGCAGTCTGAGACTCCTGCCTTACCCTCCCCTTAGAAAAGTCTTCTGTGTTGCGGTACGTAATTAGTAATGAATGTTACTGAGGTGGATTTAGAGTACAATCAGTGGTAATCTCGTTTAGTTCCACCAAACCCCTAAAATATCACTGTAAAGGAGATCAGGATCTGCCTCATGTTTTAGCAGACTGCTTCTAGTGACAGTTGCAAACACTTTGTTTCTGGAAGGCATAAGTGCTAAGAATCTAATGCAAGGAGACTACATAATTTTAATGAATCAGGCCCTTGAGGTTCACTTTTCACCCTTTAGTTTTGGAATGCAAAATACATAGTTAAATTAGACAATAATTCCCCAGTATCATCCAATTATAAATCTTAATATCTATAAAAGCCCCACATGAAACAAGAGTTCCACAGGACAAACACAAAAGGATTTGTGCTTGGCTCTCTTACAATCCAACACAAACAGAACAATAATTCAATCAATCAGTTCAAACAAGTTCTACAGCAAAAAATAAAAACAGTTATCCTGGAATGATAAATGGGGCTTTGAATACCATGTTATCTATGACTTGGGGAAAAAAAAAAATTAGGACAGCAGGAGGAAAAGCACAACAGAACATAGTATTCTTTCAAGAAGCCCTAAAACCTCTATCAATAATTTTCTTGTAAGAAAAAAAAAAAATGACATAAGAGGAGAAACAACAATTTGCTCACAAAATGCATAGTACAGTTACACTGACACAAAATAAATTCCTAATATGCACTTTTGCAGATGTTATTTCTGCTCAGATCTCATATTGATTCAAATAACCTTTGCAATAATTAGCTGTAGCTCAAAAAAGATAAACAAATCATGAAAATATACAATTGTTCTGGACAAAAGATAGAGAGCACTTCAGTGTTTCTAGCCCTGATCTCCAATTTGCTTATTATTAGAGAAGACAGGAGTAAATACAAAAGCTGGCTATTTCAGCCAGGCAATAGCTAATGCCAAGAAGAGAATGCGCATTCAAAGCTGTCCCAACTTGCTGCCTAATGAGTAGCAATTAATCCATCTTATTGTATTTCAAAATGCTGAAGACTCCATTTACATCAAAGGGAATTTTTCAAGGCTTTTAACGGTGTTCATTTAAAAAGTATAGAGCTATCTTTAGCATTTTATAATTGACAACAATATTTTCTTTTTATCCCTCAATATAGAATATAGAATAATGGATTTTAAAACATGTAATATGTGTGAACTGCAGGCATTTTAATGTTTCTTTTTGTTTCTGTATAATTAATCTTGCACTGTGAAAAAATATCTGAGATGAAAGTCTAAGATAGATGTATATCCTGCTGTGAAGACCCTTTCTCTCTATTTAGGCACAACTTCCAATCCATCTTTTCTCCTGAATGGACAGAGGTGACTTTAGCTCCCTTTCAGTGCAAGGGTGTGAAATGGTGCAACCTAACACTACGGACTGGTGTATTTGACATGGAATTACAACATTAGAGTGCAAAACTTCTGCTTTGCCTTCTCCAGTCTTTGCATGAGAGGAAATGTCATGAAGAGGAGCCACCTTTCAGATCTGCCTCCAAGGGCAGCTTGATCTCAG
The DNA here is from genome assembly GCA_013396935.1 of Baryphthengus martii. Taxonomy (NCBI): domain Eukaryota; kingdom Metazoa; phylum Chordata; class Aves; order Coraciiformes; family Momotidae; genus Baryphthengus; species Baryphthengus martii. The sequence goes on along the minus strand of VWZK01017631.1, from coordinate 161,074 downwards.
CCTTGCTTTTCATTTTCATGAGAAGAATTTTCTCTAACTTCAGGAAGATTTTAATAACCTCAGGAAATAAAGATTAAAATCTATATAATAGGAGCTTTTTCTTCCTGTAAAAAGAATGAAAATGCAAAACATCTTTGGAAGGGCTGATGAGACACCTTCTACTGGTTGTCTGGAAATGCAGCAATAGCATTTATGGGCAAAACTTCTCTTTCTTGCAGACTAAGGATCCATCCATCCAGAATGACTGTAGGCACTTATCAGAGAAAACGGAATTTGTCGGACCAAGCAGATTTTATGGCATGCAGGAGAGATTTCAGTCTATTAGGTAAGCTCCAGCAATACTCTATCCAATGTCATGGATGCAGATAGCTCTGAAATGCTTCCATCCACTTGTATTTTTGCTGAAGATAAACATAAGATTTGCCCAAGTAAGTCCTCTCCTTGACAAGAGCAGGATTCAGACCAAGGTGAGACAGAAAGATCTCTTAGTATAAAATAAAACTCAGCAGATACTTGGGGAACAAGAGATATTTGTTATATCCTTGGTCAAAGTAAGAGACCAGGAACTGAGGTCAACAGGACAGACCGACCACAATCCCCGAAGATCAATAAGAAAAGGCATTATGAAGAAAATCGCTAGCAATGGATCTCAGCTGGGGCACAAGAGCCTCCATGTCGTGCTCTTGCAATCCTGAAGAGCCTGCCTGTGATTATTTCAGCTAAAGCAGCGCTGGCACACAGGGAATGATCAGCTTCTCTGTAGTACCCTGCTTCGTCTACACGTGGGAGGTGTGCAAAGAAGATGTCTGGTGGCAAAGAAAGAAACATGGGACTTGCAGATGGCCTCAGGTCAGAGCTGACTGAACTCATAGCTACGGACTGGCATGAAGGATCTATGAATTGATTCACAGAGTGCTTTCCCCTCAAGCTGTAGGTAGGAAACTTGAGGCCCTTTTCTAAAGTAGTAATTGCAAGTGCCAGCTCATTGTTAAAAGGACAAGATTGGCCCAGGTCAGAAGCAGTGCTTCTCTTGTCTATCTTCTTGGTTAGCCTTTCAGTAGGAAACATGGGCAGTACTCACTCCAAGAGAACAAGAGCTCAACATCTTCCTGAGGAGGTTAATGGCACAGTCCAGGCTGCTGCCAAAATGGCCCCCGTTGAAACAGTGGATACTCGTAGATGCCAAAATACATTCACCTGTCTTCTGTTCACATCAGTGATGTCCTCCTCAGGCAGTTTTCAAAGGACCATACAGATGTTTCAATGCAAGAATAATAAGAAAAATGGGCAGTAGCACTAAAAAAAGGTCTGGAGGAGTGAGATTCCATCTCGAGTCCAAAACCACCGGCTTCTCCCACTTCCAGGAGTAACTGAAGCTTCCCAGCACAAAAAGCGAGGGCTCTCTTCCTAATAAAGGCAGCCCCCTTATGGCACATTCTTGCATCAAAGTTTCGTCTCTTCCATGTGGGGAGAAAAAGGTCTGTGGGTGGCTGCAACTTCTCCAGAAGCGGTCTGTGCAAGCGGGCAGATGTCGTGCCACAGCACCTTGTTTGCTGAGACCAAGAATGGCAAGAAAAAGAGGAGAGAGATGAGGAGAGCCTGGCTCCTCTGCCTTCTCTGGGCACCCCACAGGCTGGAGGACATGGAGGAGTCACCAGGGCTGTGTCAGGGGTCCTGGGGGAGCTAAATTCTGGGGGAAAGGGCAGGAGGAGCATCCTGGGAGCCACACACCAGCAAGATCCTCTGGGGAAGGACTGGGGCAGCTTTTGCCATCAGTGATGCCTGGAGGGCAGTAAAGCTTTGTCACCAGTGTGCACTCTGTCCTCACTGTGTAGTTGTTAGAGTCTCAAATGCCCTTGCAGAGGGCATGGAGGTGGGAGACTCTTCCTGAAGCGATCAATTCCTTGCACCAAAATGGCAGCTCCCTCACTTTCTATTCAGCTCTGAGGGAGCTGCGACCCACTGATGGGTGGAAAGAGGCAACAGGTCTGAAGTCCTTACGAAATATTTTGTTGCCCTTGGAAAGAGGCAACAGGTCTGAAGTCCTTACGAAATATTTTGTTGCCCTAACAGATCTTTCCTTCTTCAGGTGACTTCTTGAAAAGAAAAATCCCTCTGGGTCACCATTTACTGTAAATGGCATCTAGGCTAGAGGTCTCAAATACCATTACATTTAGCTAGCTTCTTTCTTCTTTGGAAAGCTTCAATAAAAATCAGACAGAAGGTGCAGTTCTTAATATCTTTTGCTTTATAAGTGTCTTCATATTTTAAGCTATTTTAGGCAAGCAGAAAGGGAAATATTTTAGAACAGTAAATCCGATATTTTTTTTAGGCTCCTAGGCCTGTATTTTGGTACCTATGTGGGTTTCCTGAGTTTTGGAGCCTTGAGCACTCACTAGTCCTGTTAAACTCCCTGAGAGCTGCCGGTGCTGAGCACCGCTGAAAACAAGGCCATTTATTTACATACTTAATTTTAGGCATCAAGGATTGACAATTTAAGCTTAAAATGCTACATATCTCTGTATTATTGCACCCTGGGTTAAAAAGCAGTATGTTTAAGTTGTCTTAGTTGTTCTTTCCGAACCCAAACTGCTCAGCCAGTGCAGCTAAAAAGCCAGCCACCAACAGCCACACAAGCTTGCCAGCATGCTGCCCACTGCGGACGAAAAACCCAGTGCTTCTGTCAAGGAGGCCTGTTACAAAGCCAGGCTGTTATTTATACGCTGCAGTTCCAGGATTGTGGTAAGCATCCGCAGTGCTCACCGCTTAGTATCGTGAAATTACTTTCTGAAACATTTTGCTTTTCAGCTAGAACAAAAACGTGATTTGTTCTCATCTAGGGGGGGAAAAAAAAAATGCCAAAAAGAAAAAAAGAGGGAAGAAAAAGATTTACAAGTCTCTTCACTTTTTATTAAAGAGGAAAAAAAAAATCAACAGCAAAATCTCTTTTTCCACTTTTAAATAACACGAAAACAAAATAAAAAAGGGTCCTGAGATCTCCGCGGAAAACTTGAAAAAAACAAGCAATCCAAGAAACCCTTATTAAGCATTTCCAAGAATTTTGTTTTAGCCTTAGAATATATTTTATGAAAACCAGGGAAAATGGGGACATGTACCATTCATCACATCAGATTAAGCAAACATACTTAATATTCCCTGAGCAGGACTCTGACTGAGACTCTCCAACGATTAAATGTCAATATTTTACTTTAAAAAATGGAATTTCAGGGAATCTTGTAAATAGTATGTAACTTGAGGTGATACTAGATTGTACTCTAGAAACACCTTACAGTTAGAGCAATCTTGATAAGCTGTGCTCTCTGGCAGTTGGAATAAACGATCTATTTTAAGTATTCTTGATAACATTTCAAAAGCACAGACAAAAAACACTTGGGAATGGAAAACAATTACCCCAATTACCCCGCTGGAAAAAGCAAAAAAGAAAAAGCGTCTACACAACTGCATAAAAACCCCATGTATTTAAATAGCACTCAACTGTTAAAAA
>VWZK01017631.1:95185-157535 GCA_013396935.1 Baryphthengus martii | reverse complement strand
AAAAAAAAAAAAAAAAAAAAAAGACTAATGGGTTAAAAACCAGGTTTAGGTGCTGAGCTGTTATAAAGAGTAGTTCATTTTGCATTTGGATAGTGTTAAAACAACGTTTTTAATGTGGATGCTAGTGCAGAAACCGGAGATTAAACACAAAGAGACGCAGACAGCTACCACATGCAGGAAAACGAGGTTACAGGCACGGCAGCACCAGGCGCTCGCCCATCACCGCGGGGAGGAGGAAGGGACAGGCATAGCAACCACAAGCCCAAAAGCAGAAAAGCGCATACCTTCAGCTTGGAATGAAAATCACGAGATTTCCTTCTGGCAAGAACCTGAATGTGACTAGACACCTGCAGGGTAGGGGAAGGGAGGAAACAAAGGAAAAGCCTGTAACCATGGAGATGAAAAGCCCCCTACAACTGGGCAAGCCAAACGTACCTTAATGGCGGCTTGAATTTCTCGAACTTTCTTTCTTGCTAAGACCTGTATGTGACTAGACACCTACATTGTTCAGATTTATAGGGAAAAAAAAAACAAAACAACAAACAAAAGAAAAACAAAAAGCAAATCAAATTTAAAACGTCTATTTTTTTCTTTTTTTTTTTTTAAAAAAAAAAAACTTTTCCGAGGGGAGGAAGTTATTTGCATCTTCAGTAAGCTCTGCTGTTAAAAGATACCACATTCCCAGCCAGATACCAAGCTCTTAGCACTGAGGCTTAACAATACAGGTCATCACTGCAGTGACTTGATTAAGGGGAAAAAAAAAAAAAATAAAAGGAAAAAAAAAAAAAGCGTAACCCACCAGGTTGTGCATTCAGCTACAAGACAGAAGACACAGTTCGCAGTTGGACGTAGCCCACGCGCTTTGGTACTGATCCTATCCGTGGCCAGGCCCTGCGCTCTCGCGTGGGGAGCCGACAGGATTTCTACCCCATCTGCTGAGGATGCAGATGCCCACTCTGAGCATTTGCCATGGGTTCGAGACATAACTTGGCACCAAAAAGTTGTATCCATTATTTATTGTGCTCTGCAGCTCCAATGAGGAGCCTCAGGCTGCATTTTGACCCTGCTGAAATGTTTTAAATTCTAGCACAAACAATAAAATACTGGCACAACATAGGTCCCTGAACCTTTGCTGACTTCCTCGGTAATCTCAGCATCAAGTCTGCCCACAAAACACTCAGGTATGTGGCGTCCAGTAATTTGACATCAGCTTGAGTGATGTCCAGGTTTGGTCCATCATGATTACATTTCGGTAAGAAATTTGTATAAACCCAGTCCTACACTAGACCAGATATTGGTCAGAAGTTGTTGCCTGTATAGTGCAGATTCTGGGCCCAGATTCACATTTCTGTTTATTCAGGCACGTACTAAAATCCATCTTATCGACGATAAGGATTTCATGATGCTGCCCAGCATCGCTCAGTAGTGCCTAGCATCCTGCAGCCCTCCATGTGAAGGTTTAAAACCTGCAGTGATGGCAAAAACTCCTAAAGAGAAATCTCTTATTCTTGTTTGAGCCAAGGTATACCACATCAGGTGGTGTACATTTTTCATAAGTTAGTTACAAATCCTGTCTGGAAAAGAACAAAGCAAAAGAAAAGGAGAAACAAAGCTTGATTTCCTTTCTCTGGAAGACTACTTCACGACAAGAGTACCAAAAAGCCTGTATTTTCAGTAGGGAAGTAAACAGTAACACATAAACGAGCACAGCCTCTGAAGGCCACCTTGAGAGACTTCTTCAGGAAACAGCTCAGGAACCGGTTTGCAATAATTCAGTTATCCTATTGCTTACTAAGCAATTTTGTAGTCAAACTCATAGACCAAGTTTTCACATGTTCATTTGTTTTGCTTTCAGTGGGATATTAGTGGTGTTAAAGGTTATACAAGAAGCACAATCGTAACATTTAAAATGCTCAGCTGAAACTCAAAAGTAATGACAAGCAAACTTTTATAAACAGTTGGTGTAAAGTGATTTATGAATCACTATAGAGGGATGCACAAGCATGGAGACAGAACATCACCATACGTATGTCATCAGTTTTCTTGGTTTCATCACAGCTCTACCAGCACACGCTGGCCAAGGATCTTAGCCTCAAGGTCTGCATTTTGACTCGTAACCCCCGACTCATGGAGCACACATGGGCATGGCTGTGCAGAACTTGGAACTTGGCTTTTGTTTCAGATTTCTTTGCCAATCTTTTGTTTGTTCCTTCTTCACATGCTGCGGTTTCTCTCCTTTCTCGTGTCTTTTTTTCATCCCTCGTACTTATGTTTTCTTCCTAACTGACAAAGGACACCGCCCAGGGCAAAATATCACCCAGTTCAAAGTGCTTTAAATCTGAGCGCTGGCAGCAGGCCATCTTTGTGTGTGCCGACTCAGCGTCACCTTTCCCTACACCACACAACAGGGGTAGCATGCGGGTGTAGGAGCCTCTGCCTTCCCCGCTGTCACGCACGTGGCAGGGGAGGAGGGGAATCCTGCACCTGACGTTAGCGAAAGCGAGGGGGCTCTGCGATTTGCGAAGCATTTTAAACAGCGCAAGGGTTTAGTAACCACCGCATAAACTACACGGAGCGTGTGCCTTCTGTGAGGCTGCTGATCACCATGGATATCATAAATTAAAGGATTTAGTCACATGCGATAAGTTAATAGTTACGTGGTAACCATCTGAAAAAGACTTAAGACTGGTTAGAGGTTTATTCTGACTCTTTGACAAACGAAATCTTACTGTGGTCACAGACAAGGAGCCTGAAGGCTCTTAGGAGAGTTTTTTTATTATTTTTTTCATCCTATAGCAAGTACTGCCCATGAGCTGAGAGCATGATTATGATCAGTTCTGTTAGATAGGTTTTGTTTATTTACCTCTCACACCCAAGGATCATAACCTCTATTATATAGGCAAATTGGCTGGACTTACAGAAGTTCCTTTATTCACCATCTCAAAATAATTGTATGCTGTAATTGTCCTTAAACAGAAGTAAGGCATATTGCCTTCTGCTTCAACTTCTGATTTTTTTTCCCCAAATATGGGGGATAATAGCTCCATATTCACATAAGTTAACAAAAATGCATCATCAAACCACCACTGAAATGATGCACAACATAAAACCTCCAAAGTTTAAAATAGTTTCTAAACAGTATGTATTTAATATTTAACACTAAAATCTCATCAGAGCTGAAGCACAGACAGCCACTGCAGCCAAAAATGCCACGTTTTGTCATTCACTGACATGCATACTTCCCCATAGGGTTATTTTACCTGCTTCCTGGTCCGTGTCTTCCCTGTTCTAAGTTTGATGTATCTGGCTATCAATTCATTCCTACCTGAAACAAAGAAAAATTCACAATAAGGGAAAAGCAGCATCATACCCATAAATACCATCAAAATACCACATTTAAGTCTACGAGCTCCATGAATATGAGGCTTATGTATGTTTTCTCACACCTGCTCCATTTTTCCTTTGCAAACTATCAGTATTTCTCATTGTTCATCAGTATTTCTCTTCTCATTCCTTAACAGACATTGTATGTGTCACAGAGGGCTTTCCCACTCAAGTCCTACAGCTCTTTGCAGGCAGAAAGACACCTCCTTGGCCAGCAGTGGTATCCAGGATGATTTCTTGCTGAAGAACCCCCATGCTGGGGGCTGACATGAGGTCTGGGCTCCTCTGGTTTTGCATCCGACTGTGCCAGGCGCTGTTTGCCCCCCTCACCCACCTGGACCCCTGTGGGGAGGAGCAGCTGCTCTTGAGAAGTTTGTGTGCCACCTGAGCCAAAGTGCCAATCACCCAGATACTACAGATTCGCATCAGCATTTCTCCAAGCTTCAGTTCTACAAGGAGGATGGCAAAGCCTGTCTTCCCTGCCAGGAAGCACTTTGCCTCCTTCTCTGACGAAAATCACTGTCCCAGTTCAGCAGGCTATCAATCACATCCTTAACTCTATGCATGAGAGTGGTCACCCTGCGGTGCCTAAGTTCCCGCTGCAGCGGAGCCGATCAACACTGTGGTTTGTTATTCAGAGCTCTGTTTCTCTTGGAAATGTATAGCATTTCCAAGTTTCTAAAATAGCTATCTGACTCTTCTTCAGTCACACGTTATGACAACTAATACAAACTAATATTTTCTTTCAAAATAATTTCCTTCCTAAATATTGCTGACATGGAAGATAACAGTTTTATGTGGTGCCCTGTTTATTTTCACTGAATATTATGTTACTTCTCCGTGAGTTGTAATAACTTAAATATACTTGTTCAACAAGTCCTAAGTTATGGAGTTATTTGCATTCAGCACAGGGAATAAGCAGCCCGCGTGTAGAAAATGAGAAAATTCATTTTACAGCAAGCTGAAAATGTGAAGGTTAAGAAAATAAGTTACTATGCACCAAGTTATTTTAAAGTGGAGAAGTATATAGCTGGGGAGTACAGAAAGTTGTCACATCTATTGTATCAGCCAGGGACTCAAACTCTTTCGGTTTGATCTTGTGCACGAGAGACAGGGAAGTTTTAAAGTAGCCTGCCCATGTCTGAAGGGCATTTTGTTGACTGAAGATTGAACACAATTAGTCAAACTAGACCTTCATTTTTGTTTTTTGTTCTTCTGTCTCCTCCCTCTCAGCCTTATTTCACTCCCTTTGCAACAAATGTCTCATGATTTCTGTCTTTTCCATGGTTTGTTTGCTAAATGGATATTAGAACATAAAATATCAACACGCTTCAGCGTAGAGCTGTATTTTCTTCAGTTCCCTTTTTGTGTTCTGGTCTGGACTGTGTGCCAGCTCTCCTGCAACGCGCCGCAGTAACGGCGATGCGAGGTTTGTAACTCTTCAGCAGGTCTCTTCAGGACAAACTTCGAGAGGTAAATTTTGCGTGAGCAAACAGTTACACAAACAACCAACATTTCTGCACACAAATGAAGGATTTCCGTATGCAAACAGAGGAGCAGCTTGTTACCTAATTTCAGGCAAAGACCTTGTCTTTTGTCTGGACAAAGTTCTGTAGCCTCTAGTGCCCACAAGGTACTTGTCATTTGCAGTGAACAACAGCCTTTGTGTCCCTGGGGTGAAACTAGAGAATGCTCAGTCTCTGTATCTCTCCATTCTCATTTTCTTTCTCGTAATCCAAACAGTTCACTTCAAATATGGAGAACTAGTTTCCATAGTGGTGGCTGTCCTGCTACGTCCTTATTCTGTAACAGCAGCTACCTCACTGTGACAGGACTGCAAGTTCACTTGCAGGTGTTGGGCATGGACAGAAATGGAGCTACTCTACTCTTCATTAGTATTTGATGGAAAAAAAAAAATCACAGTTTGGGAAAGGGAACTGACAGAGAGGTCGAAAGTCTGAGGCCACAGCAAGAAGGGTGAGGAAAATGTATGCAATGATGGCACATCATACTAAATGTACTTTGGACAAGAGTTTTCCAAAACCTTCTTGCTTAGTAGTTTTTATACCTCTGCAGTGTCCCTTTAATGAGTACTAGGCTAGCAGACAGTAAAAAGGTGAACAAAAATGAAAAGAAAACCAGGAAGATGCATTTCACCATCCACCAAAGGGGAGCCCGAAGGGGTGATAGGCCTGCAAGAGCAGCCCTCTGCAGCTTGGTAAGATTCAGAGACCACTATACTCCTGCAGTCACCAGTATGATAGGTGGCATGAACATTTTCATACTTTTAAATACACATTTTGATTTAATTGGGGAGTGTCCTCTTTCCAGAAAGTATCAGCTTTGCATATATTTAAGTATGTGTAAACACTAAGAATCCAGAATAGCTTTTTGATGAAAACTGTTGTTAGGTGTGCCCTTAGCAGCAGCTGGTGGTTCTGCAAGGTCAGTGTCTCTGTAAGGGGATGTAAAGGATATGTTCCCATCTCTTGTTCCTCTGTCTGAACTGAAGATGGTTCAGATACATGGTCACAGTATAGGTCACTCCAGTCATCCCTTGCCCATTGAGGCAGTCCTATACAGCCTCCAGCCATAGCTGAGGAAGGAAGAATTAAACCTTATCATAGTTTCATAGTTTTCTTCCCAGTCAAGAAAGCTAAAAACCTATTTTTAAAGGAAGGCTTGGATTCCCAGGCAGCCACTTGACAGTCAAAGCAGCTTTGTAAAGAACAACAAGCACTGAAAGTCTAGACTGTGTTATTCAAAATACCAGTCAAGTGCTGTCTCCAGTTGAGCCTCAGTCCATCCATGAAGTGCTTTGGTTTGAGTCATGAAGGGGTTTCTCTAGCCGTTACCTAGTCCGGCAGGGGTACGGCTAACAACATTGTGGTTTTGCAAACTGTTCGCCTCCCCCTAAGGCAAAGTCTAGCTGAAGCTTAGCTCAAGAAGAGCCAACAGGGTGGAAAAACTTGACTTAATTTACAGGCAGGAGGAACTCTACAAGGAACCATGTAAAGTGGCCGAGGCAGCAGCCGCACATTTTCCTTACAACTATGCTTTCAACATAGCAAAGAAACAAGCATCAGGTTTAGCCTGGAGGTTCTGTAGCATCATGAGGCTCACTAAGTGAGCTGGGCTAGGCCAGCCACAGTGATCTGGAAAGGCACAACTTCTTTTTTGGACTACCAAGGAGCCACGAACACAAACATAAGCACTGCCTGACCTCTAAAAGATAGATGTCCCTGACCAAGTTTACAGCCTTTATGGTAACTACCAAACACTGGTGCTCTTCTTTACCAGCTCTGACAAATACTACCAGAAAAGATCTTATATCCTGACCAACTAAGGCTCAGAGAGGATTTAAAGAAAGAAAGGCTTAATAATTCTAAAAACATCCTTTCCTGCTCTTGGGAGTGAGAAGAGTCTGAAACAAATAGAGGGGAAAGGAAGTTCTTTAATTAGCCATTAGAAACTTTAAAGTGAAAAATGTTCATTAATAACTAGATGTTTTTCTCTAAGAAGAGCTCAGCTGTGGAAATAGTTTCCATACACACCCTTCCTCTCTCTTCCTTCTCATATATATTTGGGAAATTGCCTGGCAGAAGAAAAGAGGTCAGGTTTATGAACTGTAAATGTTCAGCTCCTTCTTCTTGTCATCTGCTATGACAGTCTCCTACTTCTAATGTTTTGGTTCAGGTATCAGAGAGGCATGGGGAGGTGCCTGGTCAGATAAAACATCTTCACAGTATAGGAATCTTTTCCAACGATCTTGAAAAGATCAGGAGAGGACCACAACAAATATTGAATATAGGCTTCTTGTGTTGGCTTTTTTTTTCTTTTAAATTCAGGCTTTATCTGTCATGCCCTTCTGTATTGTCAGTGCAGTTGCAAACTATAACTCTCCCTGGACTGATGCTAAGGAAGAGGCTTTGTACGCAACAGAACGTCTTAAAATCATGGCAGAAAGTAAAGAGGGTTTAGCTAGAAAACAGTGCAAATGCTAGAAAACCTGCAAGGCTTCACGAGGTGCTAAAGACTCAGTGTGGCCCCTCTGGGGGAACAGCTGGGCCCCCAGGGCAGCTCTGCTCCTGTCAACCAGCTGGACACAGGCTTCCCTCCACCTTCCCAAACTACTGTCCCATCCTTAAGGAGTATCACCCTAAACAAGGCAGTGTGCAGTGATCTTGGACACCTCACAGGCAGCATGGAGGACTGACAGTTCTGCATTTCTTGTTTAAAATAAGTAGAAGCAGCTGCAAAGTGGGGAGGCTCCCACCCGCCTCTCCCCGGGGGAGGCAGTTGTTGCTCTAACAGAGGGCCCTTGTGTGGGGAAGCCTCCTCCACTAACGTTATTTCCAAAACCAGCCTAAAGCAGCCAAGCATCAGCCTCCACACAAAGGTCTCCACAAGGTTCCTGGGTGTCACTCTTGGTGCTGAGAGTGGGTTTGGCTCCACTCGCCCAGCATTAGCAAGGCCCCTGAAGGCGAAAATCACACCCTGGGTAAGAAGGGCATAACAGGCAACCCTTTCCTGGGCCAAAACTAGCACCAGCACCTCGGCAAACGAGCTACCAGTCCACGACAGCAGCTCTAACAGCATCTACGTGAAGTGTGGGCATGCCCCCCGCCACACGAGGACCCTTTTCCCAGGTCCCAGCCACAGATGTTGCTGCCTAAACCTGGTCGCCACCAGCAATGGGGCAGCGAGCCGGTACCTCACGTCCCTGCAGAGCCGCCGGCTGTGTGGTGGCGGGCAGGCGTTTTTATTTAGAACATTAATGACACAAATTAAACCTCCGCCCTCCCAGCTCCCAGTAATAGGCACCATCCAAACGTGATAAAAATAGGCAAGTGTGGGAAATCAAGCCCGTTAGCAATTTGAAAACGAACAGCTAATTTAAAAAAGTTCTCATACTCGGCAAAATAATTCAACTAATGACCAAGAAGAAAAGCGTATTCTTTTCAGGTAATGGCATACTACGAATTTCTCCAATTTCTACAAGACTGGCGCAAAACAGGTGTTTCACATCCTGAGCGCAAAATCTGGAGATGGACCTGCACAAACATTTCATGTCTCAAGTCACGCTCACGGTTGTATTCTCAAACATGGCAAAGCTTTTTCAGCTGGTTTTGGTAAGCTCCATTTCTGGTCACCTCTGCTCGAAGCTGATACACTGGCCTGGTGACTGCAAAGTGCTGCACACGTGCCCAGGGACTAAATTTGGAGAGTCAGCAGGAGTTTTGCTTGACGAGGAGCCCACTGCCAAGCTCCCTACGCCTCAGGCGAGAGCTCTCCTGGGATAGCCCCTGCGAGTGGCACGGAGCCTTTTTGTCTCACTGCTGAGCAGGGGCCGGATCCAGATCCCACCTGATGTCATGGGGCTCCGCGTGTGGACATAAGCAGCAGGGATGGGCTGGTTTGAAAGCTTTCCTCTGTCGGAAGGTGGTCATGGGGCAGCCTGTGGAGGAAGAGCTGCTCCAACAGCCCCAGCACTTTTCTGCTGCCTTTTGCTGGCAGAACATCCGGCTTTGGGAGAGCCCGCCTAAAATTTGCCAGCGCTGCTTTCTGAAGACGGTTTAAAGCTAAATTGGCTAACAAAAAGCCTCTTGTAGATAAAAGAGCTCTGCAAGTCAACAACTGGCTAAGCAGTTTAAACCCCTAAGTAAGGCATCCTCTATTTAAACGTTATAGGCAAATCTAATTTAAGCTTTTAAAAATATTATGGGCAGGTGTTTAAGTCGTCCACACATCGGTTTTGCGAGGGCTTCGGAGGGGGCTGGGCAGCGCTTCCCAGGCGGGCAACATTTTGTTCAGACAAGCTTTCTGCAGAAGGCCACGTGACACAGGCCAAATAAACAGCATCTGGGGATTTTCAATTACAGACCTTCACCCAGCATGCCTGCACTGTAATCTCTACCAGATGAGGCTCAGGCCTCACTATTTTCAATAATTCACACACTGTGTACACATAACATGACAATAAGGGCATTCATGCAACCGCCTGATTCGCACATCAAAGCTCCCAAATGGCCAGCTGTAAGCATGCTTACTGCTGAATAATTCATTCTTTTCACAGGCTTGAAAAAACGCTCAGCGGGAGTTGGCAAGCTTGTGTTCTTTCCTGTGTGGTATGCTAAACTCAAATTTTGAAAGAGGTACAGCCCCACTAAAAAGAGTCAGAGATCCAACTATTTAAATGTGCATTTGCGAGCTTTCGGATGGCTGCTCACAGAAAAAAAAAAAAAAAAAAAAAAAGGAAGCGTTACGTTTCCAAGTGGGTAGCAGAGATAAGATGAAATAGCCTACATGTTTTCTGGTGCAGGTGTTTAATAGAAATAAAGAGATAAAACTGTTTTCTGGATGGTAAAATATTTGTCACGCATCTTACTCCTCACTAAATATCCTAGATATACCAGAGGCACAATAGTTAACAAGTTTGACACAACAAACTTGACATTTCAACATACTTAGCATAAATGTTCTACTCTATGACAAAGAGGGTTTTAGTTAAGACTAACACATATGAAAAAGGCAAACACAGAAACACCAGAGCTAATTCTGTAACTCCTATTTACTGTTCTCACAGATCTGGGTTGAATACTAATTTCTAGATGATATTTTAACAACTCCAAATTTGCAGCTGTGTCTCTGAACATCTAGCTTGCAACTGGTGAGTGTCCCAGGTTTTGAAAATACTTTGGCTTTACACAACAGAAGCATCATTTCTTTAAGGAAAAATAAAAGAGGGGAGAGAAAAGAAGGGTCTGCTTCATAATATCAAGTTTTCCTGACTGTCAATCAATGCCAGAACCAGCAGGATCAACTAGTCATGACCTCTCCTTATAGCAAACACATGCTGCTTACCAGCTGTGGACTGTGTTTTTTACACCCTTTTCTCTATCATTCAGAATGGCTTCCTCCTAATCACAATAATCCCAGAAGTGCTAAAACATATCAATCGTCCTTTAAGCCCTGCCTACAAAAGGCCAGCCGTCCAGCCTTTATGGGCTTGTCCAACAGCAGCTGATACTTCATTCAACTACAAATCCAATTTAGCAGTTACAAGAGGTTTAGCATCACTGGAAAAATATTGGTGTTGATCCTGCACTCTTAAGTCAGCAAATATTCCTTTGCCATATTGTTTAGCATTTTCTGCCATATTTACACTTCTGCTGGATTTCCCTGAATGACTTCAACAACAGCATTTAACCTGTGAACTGGTAATATTTACAGTTGATCAAACAGTGATCTTAAAAATACATTTACCACAATTACAGAAACATAAGCCTATTTGTATTCCAACTGTTACAATTCTGAAAAAATACCCAACCAACAACCCTAAAAAACAAACACAGTCATTTCATTCAAAACCATAGAGCACATTTTATGTGCTAGTTATGCAGGATGTTATTTATTATAGCCCTTTGGGCAAGTTCAAGGCAATTCTTTCACTTATGTATTTTTAATTGCCAGTGAGCCAACGCAAACACTCCCTTGATCCCCCTCCACCTTTTTTTTTTCTTTTTCTTCTTTAAGCAGTAGTATATGTAACGCCTGAAAGAGGGGAGGCCTTATCTAGAAAATTTACTGTTTGATAGCCCAAATCGGCAAATCTGTGGGACCACTTAGTTTGGGCAGCTTTTAATAATGAGAACATAAGGCAGGAGATAGCTCTTCTAGCTCTGCAGAGAGAATGGACGCTGGCTTTCACTTGCTTTGTAGAGAAAAATAATCAGCCTCAAACCTGCAACGAGCACAGGATTTCCATCTCTCTGCACGGACACCTGTTAGCCAGCCAGGGCTGCCCAGCTCACCCACAGCCAAGGATACAGGCAGATCGCAACAGTCCTCCAGAGAATGGAGTCAGGGTAAAAAAAGACAAACGAGTGTCATAGATCTGATGGAGCTTGTTGCTTAACTCTGCACTGAGTCTTTCAAGAGCCAAGGCCCTGGCTCTGAATTTTGATAGAGATCATGCACAAAAGTGGCCATCCCAGGACAGGACCGGGAGGAGACAAAGACTGCAGGGTTCCTGAAATGGGTTATGAGGGCTGCCCGAGTGGTGTCGGTGTGTATGCAGACACACACGTACACACAAGATTACAATAAGCCACTTACTTAAGTATTATTATACACAAACTGACTGCTTGCAAAGTGTACTGTGACTGGGTTGCCCAAGAAGACAGGGAAAAGAAAAGATCCAAGACACAAAATAACCGAAACCATCCCTTCTGGATGTTAATGAGTGAACAATTATAATGACTCACAGAAGTTATATCATAATGATACTTCCAAAGAAAAGAACTTTTTGTGTATTGCATTAAAACCAACAACAATAAAATGACCCCAGACTGAAGCAATACCACAATTTAATTTCTACAGCAAAAGGGAAATGACCTAATAGTAGCATGGAGAGATATTCTCTTCATGTCAAGTCATAACCTTTTGGTTTTTATCCATGCTTCATGTTCTAAAGAAAACAATGAAAAGACTCATAGACACATCTGGTTCAAAAGTCTTCACTGATACTAATGCAATGCACTGGATTCTGTTTGGCAGGTCTTCATACTGGGAAATATTCCACATAAGCAATGTTTATTAATTTTCTTCTGAGATTTAAAAACACAGACAGAACATATTTCAAAGAGAGAAGAGTGATCCAGAAATCTGACTGAATATTCATTAATTAATATTTTGTCAGAGTCAGTTGTCTCAACAAAAGGTTTTACAATTTAGTCTAAGCCTCATTTAATTAAAATTTAAATGTTACAAAAATACATGGAAATTTTTTGCTCCCTTGGAATTATATTATTTTCTACTCACTATGAACTGTATTTTATTGAAATGCATTTCAAAACATTTTATTGAAATCCATTTCAAAACAAACAGCATTTTTTAGACTTCAGAATATACAAAGAAATGCCCATAGGAAAAAAAAAAAAAATCCCCAAACTTGACCTTTGCCATCTCTCTGGATCAGCTACAGATGTTTAGTAGATTATACAAAACCCTAGATGTCCTTAATCTGACATTCTGTTTTTTTACCCCTGCTATGATAGGAACTCTTAGTAACCTATCTGCAAAGCCCCCGTGTGACTTCCATGTGCATATGTAATTGCTGGGTTGTTTTCTGAGGTAGTTGCAATTTTTCAGTGACATGAACAGTTCAGAAAGGAGCAGACTCTTGCCCAAGACTACTCACAGAAAGTCTGATTTGGACAGGAATCCTTCAAATGCACGGACAATGGGCTGGCTGACCTGTCATGCATGATGGATGAGTTAAGGGGATTAAAACCACTATTTGCATTAGAATAGATAAAAATTAGCAAAGTAGAATTTCTCAGTAGGTGGCTTCAGTTCTTTCTGTTCTCTTAGGCAAAATGAAGTTAACTTTAAAAGGAATTACGATTTTTTAAGTAATGCTTATTTGCAGAGAGAAAATTTGGATGACAGTTTGCTTCTTAGTGTTTATTCTTTAAGAAATCCACTTTAACTATGGCTACAACAGTATCCTTTTTCCCCGTGATTTTGAGTTCACAGAAAGATGATCAAAAAGACCAAAAAACTACTTTAAATTGTGTATTGGTGCTTCACTGAGGTTCTGAGTATGAGCCTGTGACTCATGGCAGATGCTTCATGTTTCTTTTGACTGGATTCATACAGCGCACAGTGATGGTACTTAAAAGACTCAGAAATGGCTGCATCAAGTGACATAATGAAAGACTCACCTTAGAGAATACCATTATGTTGTTTATACAGAACTTTGAAAGAAATCCATAAGAACAGGTGAGTGCACACAAGTAGGCAAACAGATGTAGACACTCCAGAAACATCCACGGACCATCTCCCCTCACTCCTGTAGACAGCAACCACGACTTGTCTGTCAAACAGAGCTGTAAAAGGAACAGAGGCCTCTCTCTTTGCAAGGCTCACACATCTGATTTGCGGAAAGCCACTAGCCTCCAGAAAATCCAGCCCATTATCAAAATCATGTCTGTATACTGCTAAATATATTTTTGAACTCCCGCTTTAACGATGGACTGAAGGCAGAGTGGTGATATATTCCACTATGCCCTATAGCAGCACTAATAGAGAGCAAAGCTGAGGCATTAAGGAGGTAAATTTCTTCCACTGGTGACATTACAAATGGGAAAAGCTGGGACACGATTTCTCAACCCAGTATTCATTGAGATTTTAAGAGAGCAGGTCAATTCTCCCACTCAGTGATGGGGGAACCTGGCCAAATTCAGAGTCTGTCTAAACCAGGTCAATGCCAAAGCCCATAGACAGGGATGGGGTCTCACCATACGGCTCCTGGGGAGGGGGTATTCATCTGCAGGTGAGGGAGGACCCCATGAGCTGCCTTCATTTTCAGCTCCACAGACCCTGCATTGGCATTTTGTGCAGCTCTTTGCAAAAACTGTTTATTTAGCTTATGAATTGTTCGGTGTCTGTGTCCCATGCAGTTAAGATGCTTTATTTTCACAGCAGGTGCAAAGAGGTATTTAAATCACTGTTATGTCCAGAGTATTTGGACTCAGTTTCTGTTAGATGACAGCTTCTGACGGCAGATGGGCCAAGCGGAGAAACGTTTGACCGGCATATGAAAGAGCTTGGGATATATCCAACATTAATGTTGGTTTCCAAGTTATTTCACAAGCACAAAGTAATATTTTGTGGAAATGTTATAGCTAACAATGCCGTTCTAGCTACAGTACAATAAATATTTTGCTCCAATTATGAACCCACAGGAGAGACTCACAACATACTTGAGCTACAGGGTAAGCAATTTCTTGCAAACCCAGTCTAAAAACCTGTTAAAAACTGGGACTCCTTTAATTCTTTTTTTAGCCTAAAGAAAGACCTGTCTGTACTTCCAGATGTGATATGAACCTGTACAGATCGGTTGCCCATTCCTGCCTCCCTGCTGATCCCATCTGGGTCACTGATGTTTGAGCTAAAGTGGAGGAGAACAACATCCCTGCAGTTCTGAAGGATCCCTGGAACACCAGCCCAAAGGGGGAAAAAAGAAACCTTAATGTCATCTTGAAGTCAGGTATGAAAATACAACAGGCTCTTAAAGAACGGAAGATTCCGTTGCTTATTTTGAAGCTCAGCTATGAGAGACAGCAACAACAAGCTGAGTAATCAAATAATACCATGCCATAATGTATTTTGTTTACATTTGGAAGTGTTCCTCATAACCCACTCATTCATCACAGTGAAAATTGCCTGCCTGACTCTTCCTCCCCCTCTGCCTCTAGCTTCACGGCCTCCAGCAACTCCAGCAGTCCACAGTGCGTCCCAAGTAGCGTAAATATAACGTTGCTGATTTGATTATCACTGAAAATACCCATTTGTACCTTTCAAAGTCTGCAGGATTATATTGGAGAATCATAAGAAAGTTTTGCTTCATGTACCTGCCAAATGCATTAGAGTCCTAACATTTGTAATTTTCGTTACAAACTATTTTACTTAAAGCGGTTGCTTTGAATGATGAGAGGGATCTTTTAAAAATAATTTTTAAGGGTTAGGACATGCCAGAGAACCAAAAGAAAATTACAGTTATTTATAATCTTTTTACCATTTATTTGTTTCTGTAGTAAATCACTACTTCCTTTTGCTTTCCGGCTCATGCCTTTACATAACACTTACCCAAAAAGTATACATTTGGAAACCTTTTGTTTGGTTGTTTTGGATAAGTGAGTAATGCAGCACAGACAGAGTTTCATGTGTAATTCTTAATCTCACTTTCTTTAGGGCTGATGCAGTAGGAGAGAAACTTCACAGCCGGGTTGTTTTGTGGCTGAGTACTGATGACATGAGAGTGGGAGACTGGGCTTCCAGCCGTACCTCTGCCATGCTTCCTTGTGGAGTCGCTATACTGTCTTCACAGTTCTTGCCAGTTATAAAGGTTAGTCCTTTAAAAAACATGCCGAAAAAGGTGCGTGAAAGATCAGTCTCACTTTCTACCTGATGTGCTTCCTCTCCTCCACCCGCGTCCATGCCAGCATGGCCATCGTATCTCAGCTGCCGGTGGCTTCTAGTCCCAACAGCAACAACAGACTTTTCAGGAGGAGCCAGACTTTGCTTCTCAGCTCCAACATACCTCGCTGGGGGCTGCGGCTCCAGGGCTGGCATCAGGACACGAACAGGTGGGTGTGTCCCAGCGCAGTCCCCATAGCTAACAACACTAGACACACAGCCAGTGAAATGGCAGGAGCTGTGAGCATGGCAGCCTCATGCACCATAGAGGAAAAGTTTAAATACAGACATATCTGGAACTGCATTCAACATTTAATAATGTCACTTAGAGATTCCTACTCCTACCAAGCTCTCAGTTTGCTCATGTGACTTTCTCATTTGTTTAGTTTAACCTGCTGATATGGTAATCTGTGGTCTCCAGCGCATAAAATGATTTCATTTTTCTTTTGAATGATGGCTCTTTATATGTTTTTCTCTCCTCTCTTTCACTGCACTCTCTCTCCCACTCCTCCCCATTCCTCTTCCTCTCTCCTCCCCTTCCTTCCTTCCCCCCTCCTCAAACAGTAAGGGCAAGTAATAACAACCTTTCCCCTTCCTCAGCTGTTTCCAGGATAACCCTCCATCCCATACTGGTGCAGCTTTAAAGACTACGGCTGTTATGTCCAGCCCATACCATGCAGACTCTACCCTAATGAACACACCAGGGGAAGGTTATTTTTCAGGTGCTACTTCCTAACAGGCAAAGCTCTGAACAAGAGTCCTACATCTTCCTTCTAAGTTGGCCAGAGGCTGGCTGGCTAGCTGCATCTTGACACATGGAGAACTGCAGCATGGAGTGAGGGAGTGGTCCTGAGCTTCACCAGCGCACAGCTGAGATCGAAAACCAAAACTGGGTTTTGAAGTGTTAAATATTGTATAGTCAGCTACAATCTCCTGGCATTGGTCTGTATTCAGATGGGTCCCTTGACAAAAGGGTATTGCAGATCAGTGGCGATGTGATCAGCATCCCCCTTCCTAATTCCTAAGTTTCTGCCTATGCAAGCACAGGAAACAGTCATTTGGTGCTTTGCTAATGCACAGGCAGTGTGTAGATTACTGTCCTGCACCTAAACTTCTGCCAAGTCCACCTGGCACCAACTTTCTTGGTTTTACAAACCTCCAAACATTCTACAATATTTTGATCTTTTTATGATATATGTATTGGTCACAAAGGCGTTTCCACTGAGGCGACTGGCCCACTCCATCCTGAACCTGGCAATCACACCAGGATCAATTTTTTAGCACGCACTAGGTTTTTGCTACTAAACAACATAAAGAAATGGTCGCTGGGTCAGCCAAAGAA
This sequence comes from Baryphthengus martii, assembly GCA_013396935.1. Taxonomy (NCBI): domain Eukaryota; kingdom Metazoa; phylum Chordata; class Aves; order Coraciiformes; family Momotidae; genus Baryphthengus; species Baryphthengus martii. Next base: position 140,824 of record VWZK01017631.1, on the reverse strand, counting down.
ATTCCACCTGACATCAGGCACAGCTATAACATATGGAAAAAACAGATTAAATTAGTGCTACAGAGACTTATCAAGAGCGCTCGCAAGAGTGACATCCCTTTCTTCTTTTGTGAGGTGCATGTGAATATATCGGCACTCACTCCTCCAGATAGTAAATTCAGCCACAGGCTGCTTTTCCGTAAGGACTGGTGGACTTGGTAGTGTTAGGTTAGCAGTTGGACTCGATAATCTTGAGGATCTTTTCCAATCTAAATGATTCTATGACATCAGAACAAGTAGTAAAAATATACTTACATACCTCAGAGGCTCACAAATGTTTATATGAAGCTATTAAAAAGCTGAGATTTAAAACAACACATTCATTTAAAAGAAAATGAAAGGTTGTTTCTGGTCTAGCTGATGCAGTTATATGTTTTCTGTTGGGGGAAAATTACAGCCACACTATTTCTGTCAAGGAGGGTAGTGAGCCGCAAGGATTTCCAGATGCCATGTGTGAAGTTTCTCATTTCCCCTACTATACTAAAGTACATTATCACCCAAACGCAAACAAGCATTAAAAAGTATCTGCCATTAAAACATGTGTGGGCCCCTTGTCTGGACTAAAGAGATGTTAGGTTGGGTTTTTTCCCTTTCTTTTTAAGGCAGACAGGAGACTGTACTGCAGCACTCCCCAGGGGCCTGATACTGATCCTACTGATGTCAACAGTAATACTTTGGACTGCATCCCTACTGCACGCTGTACCCTGTCAGCCAGAAAACCCGTCTCTGCCAAACAGTAACATTTCACTTGTCAAAGATCAGTCAAAGGAGTGGAAGAATTGCTGCCATGACATTGCTCAGAACAGCTCTGAATTTGAAGAGATTTAAAAGGAACACAAGAGATAAAAGGCAAAACACGTTCAGGTTTCTCCTGTACCTGTAAATACAACTTACCACACCAGCAGATAGCTGGGGCGCCTGTCCCGCTGTACGGACACCAGTGAGCAGCAGGGACAGCCTCCTGAGCCGGACACCTCCCTCACACCCAACAGCATGTGCGCAGAGATGGCAACATCATGCCAAAAGGACATTCAAAGGCAAAGGCCACCTCCAGGACAGCTTCTGCAAGCCTGAAGCAGAATGGTCTCTCTTACGGCTGTCTGGGATTGCTGTACGCTCAGGTGTGAGGCTTTCCGGTGGGAATGGGTGCAAAAGAATGCCCTGCAATTAATGACCTTTCCAGCTCTTACTAGGAGAATGCTAGGTGAATTAAAGCTAGAAAATCTTACCAGTAAACTTTTTTTTTCCCCAACTGGAGTTGTTTTAAAAAAAGGAAACACTGAATTTATGCAAAGGTCCAGCATAAGGGTGACGAAAAGAAGGTAGAGATGGAACCATTAGAAGGCTGAACTGTATAGTCCCCACTGATTTTTTTATTTACAGTGAAGGCCACAATCTCAAAGGAAGTGTTTTGTTAAATGATGTTAACTTGAATCTTTTGCTGAAGATAAAAACTAAATGGGACATGTGGAATCCAAAGAAGAGTTGTCCCTTCTGTCTCACATCTGGATGCACACCAGCAACAAGATCTTGAGTGGGAGCAATACAAACAATTTTGCTCAAAACCCTGAATGAATCAGAAAGTCTTTTAAGGAAACAGGGACATGCCAGCATCCCTCACTCCAGCTGAAGAACTTCTACACTCTTACAGGGCCATGGGCACCGAGTGGGCATCTGTTTCTGAGCTACACTTAGGCTGAGGAGAGCATCTTGCTGATGCCAACCAAAATGACTGTATGCCAGTTTTACCACACAAGCTTTTGTCAATTATCTCAAAAAACAGTTTCCATGTCTTCACATCTTTGTTATGGTCCTCCCAAAGAGGGCATACACAACATGAGTCTCATATATCAAAAGGATGCTTTCTTAGAAGCACTAAAGCAAATCCCTAAAACCATTTTCTTAATCACATCAGACACTTGGCTTGCAGTTATACTACAGTATTTTCTGAAAGAAACATAGATTTGATTAATAAAAATGGTCCCTCAGAAATTCCCATGCTAAGAGAAGAACTGAATCTCTGCTACAGCAACCGGTGCAAATAGCTGAAGACTCAAGTGCAGAGTGTGCACGTTTGATGAAAGAGAAAACAGCCAATGCAACTATTTCCATAAGTTTAAGACAAGTCAACACGGACAAACTCTTTTTCAAATCTATACAGGGCACATAATTGCCTTGCTGTAGTATCATGATTGAAGCTGAACTGCCTGAGTCTTCATGGCACTCACTTCTAGCTAAAGAAACTCATCCAGAGTGCCTACTGCACCTGTCAGTGCTTGATACTGCGGTCTTGCCTAAAATCCAAGTCAATACATTGAAAACAAAAGTCTCATTACCGTGCTTTTAAATGATCACTCCGGCTTCTCCTTCATCTTTTCATTTCCACTATATTAATTAAAGACTTCAATTAAAATGAAAGGCAATTTATGGAAGTTTTTTTAATTCGGTAACTCAGATCTTTCCATTCTAGTATTTATTTTCTATTTTAACCTCTGCCATTACAGCAGGCTTTTGTTTGCATATTGTCCCATTCTTACCTGGACAAAGGGCTCTTTTTTACTTTTCAAATACAAAAAAAAAAGAAAAAAAAAGTGAAGATGCCAAACATTTCCATGTGCATAAGCAAGGCCTTTCAAGGGTGAATATGAGCTAAACAGCCTCAGCAGCTCTAAAAATTAATTCATAAACTTTTATGCCTGAATTACTTGCTGATTCTCTGAGCACTGGAAACACTGTGACTTGTGCATCTGAGAAAGTGAATCTCCACAGAAATCAGATCGCAGTTCATTTTCTTTAGATACCTTCCCAAGCAAGGCCCCCAAAGGCTCTTGCTTGCCCCTCAAGAGAAGAGGTGTAAATATCCACGAATTTGCACGAGAGAGAACGCAGTCAGACTGATCTACATCTCCCAGGCAGGCGCGTTGTGGTGCACGTACGCACGCAGTGCAGGGAAGGCATAGGACCTTGCTGTGCCTGGATCAAGGTCTCTCACTTCAAAATGCCTTTTCTTAGTCTGCCTTTGCTGAAAAGTTGCCATTTGTTATCCTCATGCCCATAGTCCATCCTGCCAGCGTTATCTCTTAAATTAAAAGTCGTCCTTGAGTTGCTGCCAACAGTAGATTTGAACAAGTACTTCTGCAAGCAGCAGAACCAAGAAGGCCTGGTTTCCTACATTCCTGGGTCCCAACAATGAACTTTTGCCTGGATTCTGGTGTCTCGCCTCCTGAGGGCTACACTCGGCCTTTCTCCAGCACGATGTTCATATGGTCTCTTTCCCATCTACCCACTTTCCTGCTTTCAAGGAGCTTCAAAAGATGTTTCTTAAAGATCACCACCACTCCAGTTTGGTTGACACTGAGCAAAGGATTTGCAGAAGTTACTGGGTAGAATTGACAGGCAGACATTTGTGAACTGCTATGAAGCTGTGGGCAAAAGAAAAGACCTTGGAATTTGAAAGATTTAATTGAAATTGTTGTTAGTGGCATCTTAAGGTGTATATATAATGAAGAGCTTGATTTTAAATACGGGGGTTTTAACTTGCTGTCATAAGATAAAACACACTTTAAAAAAATGTTAGTTTTTTTCACAGAAATATCTGCCATTTTTCCTAAAATGTGAGAAGTAAAACCATGCTGCATTCAATACTGGGCTCAGCAGAAGTCACTGGCCTGAAAGTTCAGCATTGCTTTCTACAACATAAAATCCAGTACATCCGATAACAGCTTATATTAAATTTGACCTAAGCAGTGAGCAGGGCTTTTTATCCAGAAATACCTTCCCTTTGCACAAAATTGGTATTTTGAAGGATCATAATCTTAAAGTGATCTGTGGAAATATAACACCTCCTGTATTCCCAAAATGATTACAGTAAACCAAAGGGTAGTATATGTTTGCATCCAGTAAGGCAGAAATACCTACTGTGCCCTGTAGAAACCAGCTTCAAGTATGAACACCCAATACTTTTTTCAGCAAGAAAGAAACTGCCACTTTATCTGGGAAGTGACTCATCTGAATGTAATTTAATCTGGAAGAACAGAGAAATGGACCCATTTCAGAAGAAATGGACATATTTCCAGAACACTTTCTTTAGTCAAGATTTTCCCATTCTTCCTTTATCAACCCACTCAATCCGCAACACAAATGCAGGTTTCAGTTCCGAAAAAAAAAAATACCAGCATGCTGAAGGCATCTGGGAGAGCAGTAAATTACTAGTAGATTGGAAAGATTGATTTGTGAAGAAGTTACAACAAAGTGGAGACACTGCAGTCAGCATGTACATGGCTGAGTCTCCTAGCAATCTCTGAACGCCCTCAACTCCCACGAGCAGGCTGAAATCAGTGGGAGCTCAGGACACTCAACAATTCATAAAAATTAAAGCAGGGCAACAACTGCTTGTATTGTTTGCTCTTGGCTGTACCCTCTAAGAGCTAGATGCTGAAGGAGTGCATGATCTATGTTGTGACAACTTTGCAACTTAGATTTAATCAAAAGGGATAGGGTAGCGAAAAGGGGTGTAACAAGCGAATAAAGCGATCAAAGTTGCTGATGGCTGGCATTCTCCATTAATACAACAACCTATTCCCAAAGTAGCTTAACTTACCTGTTAATGATATACTTTTTTCCTGCAAATCACAGTAAAAGTGCTTCTCACACGCCTCAGCAGGTTGCAGTCTAGAGGGTTATGGGGATTTATGTTGAGAGGCTTGTGGGCCAGCTCTGGCACTATGTTGCACTCTCGTGTGGAGCGTGGAGCAGGGTGGGAGTGAATGGGGCTGGTAGATGGAGTTGGGCAGAGCAGCACAAGGGTTCAGAGGCTACTTTGTGGGTGCAACCGAGCGTGCTGCAGTCTGCAGCATGAAGGAAGACATCTGAGTTGCATAAAGACAGAAGAGAAGCAGAAAGAGATTTTTTTTGTTTTGGACCTGATATGTGAGAATATACACAGAGGGACAATCTTAACAGGGCAAAGTTTAAATATTAAATGAGAAAATACCTTCCAGATTTAAAACAAGCTCCAAAAATGTCCCATGTTGAGGCACTAAAAACTAAACTGGGCAATGCACTAGAAAATAAACTGAGAGGAAGAACCTCCCACCAATCCTTTTTTTTTTTTTCCAGTGGATGTATATTTAACATTTTCTTCCTGCATGACCTAAAAATCTACACCTATAAACAGGGCCCCAGGTGACAGGCACACTGTAAACCATGTGATTGGCCTGCAACACAGATATTTCTGAACTAGACCAAAATAAAAAAAAAAATCAATAGTACTAGTACTGTTATTTGACTCATATGGTTTAGTTTTAGGTAATCCTGTGAGGAGCAGGGAGTTGGACTCAATGATCCTTATGGGTCCCTTTTAATTCAAGATATTCTATGATTCCATGACTCTTTTCAGTTACATTCCTTTAAACCTGGGAGTTTAATAGACACACCCAGAAGGCACTCCTTGCTTATCTTTCTAGTTTTCTTACACAAAACAGAAAGAAAAGTAGAAGGTGATAAATCACTGGATGATTCCTCTTCAAGAATGGCTGTGGCAAGTTAGGATTGTACTGATGTCACTTTTCTTGTTTATCTCACTTCTTCTAAAAAAATACACTTTGAGTCAAGCATAGACTCTGCATTTCTTATACATATGGAACGTGCCAAAATAATTCCATAAGTCATCTCCTTTTCTTTGAGGGGAAAATAAAATAAAATAGAGACCTACTGTAAATGCAAGCAGCTGCCTCACCTTTAACTTCCCTCTAATGCTTAACACCAGGCTTAAAAGTTGTACCATATAAACACACAGAAGCTGAAACACCACAAGCAGCCCTTCCATCTACTTTGCTTTACACATTAAACCACGATTCAAACAGGGTCCATTAAGGCATCTAAATGTGACTTACCACATGTATTAATTGGGTGGGGAAAAAAAAAAAAGAAAACACAACCCTTGAATGTGGACATTTATGTATTCCCATTATTCAGACCCTCTTGATGCCACAATCTCCCACTTCTATAGTTTATAAATGTTTGATTTAAAATATAGCCATTTTATCATTTGTACCACATTTACCTCATCTTACCACTGCTCTGACTGGATGAGAAGCTAATGTAGCCTACACTGTCTGGTCAATTATTGCATGGACACCAGGGACCAATTAATGCCATCCATAAAAGCCTGAATCATTCTGTCAATTAACTAGAACTAACTATGTCATCAGATATATTACTGGTGAGCAAGTCTATTTGGTTGCAATATGTCTTGAAGGAGAGCAGTATCAAATGAATCACAATTGACTTGGACAACTGCTAGCATAATTTCAGAAGATGAAAAGACAAATGTGGTAGTTATTAGTGGTCCCCTGAGGAATTACGGCCAAGCAATTGTAATGTGCTAAGACTGTACTAGCAGGTGCCCACAGCACAAATCAGGCAGAGGGTTAAATCAATATTTTCAATTTCTTAGGATCAATCCAGTGTTTGAACAAGATAGAAACTTGTTAGCAATTGGCAGAATGTGCAAATGAAAAGTCAAACTTCTTATTATTTGTTAAAAAGGAATCAGTGCTCTGCATCATGCCCTTGGCACAAGGTAATGCTTTCATGATCCAGTTGCTTGGGCATTCACTAAAACTCTAGCAGTTCTTAAATTTTAATAGAGTGCAAAAGGTTACTTTAATACATGCCGAACATTCAAGATCTTTAAAAATGATTGAAGTGTCAATAGGAAAGTTTTTGAGCTGTGACAACAGCATAGTTATTAATGATTAGTGCAAGAAGCAGAAGAAACCTTGATGGCTTTAGGAAAGTGTCACTAGGAATGCAGCTTGACGTCTTTGGAACAACTTCACATTTATTCTGTTTCATACAGAAGAACCTTAGGATCATTAAGAGATGTCTTTCCAATTAAACAAGAAAGAAAAAAGTGACCTTACAAATTGATTACATTTATCACTACCTGGTTTAAAGATGCCTATAGCAGGACTGAAAATGTTTGCATTATATTCTTTAGTTTTTTAAAAAAGGTATCAACTGTACCCTTACATCTTACTGTTTTACAAAAAGAAGTCTCCAGCTACCCTAACAATCAGGGTTTCGATAATACACTTCTGTTGTCTTCAGTGTTTGGACTTGAACTCATGGGCATAGAAAAGTGAAGAGATAGGTGAAGCTCCTCCTTCACAATTGCCAGGATAGAAATACTGTTTTACATGTTCTCTGTTGGCTGTTCTTTAATTGTGAAGATAACAATAATTACAATATTGGAAAAATGGTTCATCTGACTGGAGTGCCTTTCAACCAGAGGACTTCAGAGCACTGTCAGCACCAGAGCAGGGAAATATCTCTCGCTCAGCATATGGTCAACCCGTGAATTCACTGCTACAGAAAGTTATTAGCAACACCTCTCTAGCTGATGTTTTAAAATAATAGTTGCAGCCTTCACTGACACAGGCAGAAATAATAAAGAGCACTTGAACTTCAAGAAACTGCAAATGCTTTTAAAGCTTTACATTAGATGCTGCAGATGAAGCAGGAGATATTTCTTCTTTCTCAGCCTTTTCACAGGAAAACAAGAGTGCTGAGCCAAATAAAATTAAGAAAAAAAAATAATCAAAATGGATTTCCCTGTTTCAGGCCGGCCCAGCTAATCTATTATCAGTGTTTAATTTGCTGCAGCTTTGACTGATTTGCGCAACACGTTTGTCAAGAAGCCCTTTTTCTTGATGTACACTTAAGACAACATGGAGGGCGCTCCACACCACAGAGCATCGGGTCCAAAGTACACAATACACTACCAGTGCAAGACAAGTATGATAAAACTATGGGAATGCAAAATGTCGCAGTACTTCCTACTAAGTTGGCCTCTACTAATTATACAAAACATAAGAGAAAGAACTCATTACAGTAATGATATAGCTATTTCTTTGAAAAATAACGCAGGGAAGATAAGCCCTTTAATCTAAGAAACACAGCCAATAGATGTTTTTTTTTTCTTGCCTAACTCTTCTATCTATGCACTGTGAATCCGTGTACCCACGTGTGTTTTTTGGCTCCCTGTGCACAACCTCAGGTGAAAACCACTAGCTGGCTTTACAGAGGATGCAGCATATACATATATTTCCTTGTGGGGTGCTTGAAGAATCTACACCTTTAAGAAGCACAGCGAACAAGAGCAATCATTTGAAACCAAGGTTCAGCAAATAGTAGACAATTAAAATACGGAGTAACTTGAAACCAGCCCACGCACTGCCCAAGAGAAATCTGCAGCTTGTCTCACTCTCAGACACACCCTTGCAGCTCTTCTGGAAAGCTGTGCCCTGTTCGCCAGACAAGGAGCTAATTGATTCAATCGTCTTCTGTACGCGCAACTATAAAATAAAGTGCATAAAGAACAGTGCAGACATACAGCTCAGCTGACTGCTTTAAAAGACTCTGCTGTCTAACAACATGCTGATCACAGAACAAGCACCACAATTGTTCCAGCCAGACGCCACGGGACCAAGAATGCATCATTTCAGTACTTGTGTGTCCAGCAGTAGGATATATTGGCAGCAGAATAGCAAACCGGCTTTAAGTTCAGCTATTGTTAACATTTTTCTCTACCATCTACAGAGTTACTGAGACGGTGTAGAAGCAGGGCTGATCCACCCTCTGCCACCAGCTCACACATCTGCCAGAACGCCTCCTGTCCCTGCGCACAGCGACCTCCGTTATAACCTCTGAGTTGGGATTTCCACAGTTGAACAGAAACCAGAGAAAACAAAGTCAACCGTTTCAGACTGAAACTGATATACCACTCAGTACCTCCATTTGAGGTTTTTTTATAGCATTATTTCTTTCACAGACTTTCTGGTTCTGACCCAGAAAAACTCACCAGGCTGGTTCCCAGCTGTGTGAGAGGAGGGTCATCTGCCACAGAAACGTAAGGAGAATACCTCTGCTGTACTCAGCCCAAGGTGGCAGATGTAAGGGCTCTACCATTTCAATTCTTCTGAACTATAAAAGCAAAATGGTATGAGATGCATTTCAAGCAGAGCAAGAAACATTTTGTCTTTACATTCATGTGGAGATTTTTCTGCTAAACAAAGCCATGAATCAATTCCACTAATGATGAAAGGGAGAAATTTCATGTTAGAGCCCATTCTGCAAACTGAATTCAAACACTGCTCTTGGAACTCAATCATAACAGAACTTGCTATCAATTAAGAACGAGCTATATAAAGCTGGATATTAAATAAGCTGAAAAACGCAAAGCTCATAATATCTTTGAAATGTTACCTTCTCTTGAAATAATGATATGAAAAAATATTTAGACTAGATATTTATTTTCTGTATGAAAAACTGTATTGAAAATTCTGAAGATCTAGGGAAAACCATACAGAAGCAAAATAAGTCTATGCAAGTTTCCACACAGTCATTGAGCTACTTATATCTGTTGTGGTTTAAATAAGGAATAATTTCACCAAATAGGATAATAAAGCCAAACTGATGGAAACCCAGAGTCTGGCTGAGGAGGATCAGCTCTAAATGATTTATCAGATTCCACAGATTTTAGACACATAACTTACAATCCCCACATATGCAAGTTATCAGGGAACCAGCAGCTCTCTACTAGGTAAACAGCAGCTATGAATTGGGTCAAGCTAGAAATTCATTTCCAGGTCTTGGCTAGATAAACTCAGCAAATTAGAAAGACAGTAATAAACTAGTGAGCCTGTGAACATCACGCCCTCTGCTTTCTGACAAAACCAACAAGAAACAGTATCCGGCCAGGTGTGCCCATGGACCTTAGGATAGGATTTCACCTCAGTTGTCACTGCTCCATAAATGAGTGACTCCTCCTGAAGTCACCAGCAATATACCATGATTCAATTCAGTCAAATTCTTGCACATGATTAAATTCAGACAAATTCTTTCTGGAATAAAGACAGGATTTGAGGATCACATCACAGGAAGAAATATTTACGTGCTGCATCTGATTTCACATTAGTTTAAGTTCACTGAACTTAAAGGACTTAGTGACAGTTTGCTCACAAAAAAGCGACGTGTTTTTCCTTTCCTTTCCTTTCCTTACATTCTTGCTGAAGCCCCAAGCCCTACACTGACAAGATAACAATCCATACAGTCAGCCATACACTTGGTACAAGAACTTGAATCTGATCTGCTACGAACACTTACCTTTAGTATTCACCAATCTTTAACATACCTGAGATCTGACTTCCCTCCCATTCCCCATTTTACGACTCTAACTTTGTGATGACTCAGAACATCCATCACGAGTCTTCTCCTTCCTTGTACACCAGCCTTACAGACTGACTTCTTTTCAGCTCCTCTGATATCAACGTGATCCATCTTGATCTTGCTACAACATCTCAGTAGAGCGTTTATAGGATAACGAGTCTAGGGGACAGAAAAGTCAGAAAGCAGGATTTCTCTCCAAGGATGGAGCGTGGCACACCAGCCCTCAGAAATGTGCCTTAAGAAGGGATGAGGCGGCTGCCTCTCACCCTCAGGTGAGCAGGGAGAGCAGCTCCACCCTTCACAAAAACCAGCAAGTAGGTCTCCACATTAACACCCAAAAGAACATTTACAAAGACAATAAAGGCATGATTTCTCAAGTCTGTTACTACACATAATCTATTGTATCTCATATTTATTACTATTTTCATTTCCATCATGTTACTAGTACATTTCTTCTATGTAAGAAATATACTCAAACATATTTAAATATTTTCTTTTAAACATTACATTCTTTAAAAAGCCGAATCACAACTGTACATTCCTTCATGAACTAGAATTTCTTTTCCATAGTGTTGTGAAGTGAAAAACTGTATTTTGCTCTGACCTGTTAATGTTTTCCTTGGATGGGGTGCTGCCACTAGCCAAAACAGAAGACCACAATAATCCTGACCGACCATCACTCCAGAAAAGACACCAGAACAAAATCACTGCAACTGAATAACAATACAAAACTAAACGCAATCACTTTGTGATCAATTTTATGTCATACATTCAATTAGAATAGTCATAAAAATGTATCTGCTTATTTACAATTCATATCTTGCATGCAAGGTCAAACTGGAACCTCGCACATCCTATACTCTGCTTAAAAAAAGAAAAGGAGACCTCTGCAGTTTTGAAATCAGCTGAGAAGTTACTCATGCTCCTGCATAACTGATTCTGAACCCTGCATAGTTTTTTTTAAGCAGATACACTGAGCAAAGGCACCCAGCATATAAATACCGGTTAATACTTATTTTACTTAAAAGACTGTGTCAGATTTAAAAAAAAAAATGTATTCCCAATTATTCCATGATGTTGATGAAGATGTTGAATTGCTGCATCATGTTGATGATGTTCTGTAAGACAGATGTGTATAGCCTGCATGATTCAGGGTTACCATAATAAACATAATGTTTTTATGTTAGATCAGAATAAATCAGTGAAATTCTTTCTAAGTCTAAGGCAATGAAGTTGCTTCCCCTAGACTTATTCACAGAAATATGTCCAATGATTTTTGGACTCATGCAGATTTTATGTTCATACAGAAGAGGTGACTTCTCGCTTAAACTGAGCTTTGCATAAGTTAAATTCCTGGGAGGGGAAAAAACCATTCCATAATTATAGGTGCAATATCATTTGCTGAAGAAGACAACTTTTCAAATTTAATTATGAGCCCTAAACGTACTTAGCTAATCGGATCAATTGCAAGTCACAGCAAAGCACATTCTAATTTTCAAGACAGATGAAATTTTGCCACCTCTCAGTCACTGTGAGAGCCAACATCAGGTGAAAAGTAAGATAAACCAGACAAGCATGTTTTCCGAGCACCACATTGCAGTAAATTTTATGACTGTTTGCAGAGATGTTCCCTGCAGATCTTTGATTTGCTAGGGCTGGTTTTATCTTGCTGAGTCTCTGCTGAGCAGCAACCACCCTTTTGAGGAGGCCACAATACCTTTTTTTGACAGGTCCCATCATCTGTTCTTACCCCAGGAATGCAGCAGGCCAGTTCTCAAAAGCCTCTGCGTGCATTTATGGGGGCAAAATCGAACTTGTACATATAGAGTAACAGAGGTGAAATCTCAAAATAGCTCCTAAGAGCTCCTGCTTCACATCATAATTGCTCTGCTTACTCAGACCTGCAGCAGAAACTGCAGTAGTCTTTCTTCTTCTCTTTCAAAACCCTCCTGGATATGTTCCTGTGTGGCCTGCCCTAGGTGATCCTGCTCTGGCGGGGGGGGGGTGGATTCAATCTCCAGAGGTCCTTTCCAACCCCTAACATTCTGTGATTCTATAATTCTTCAGGCACTTTCTCCAGCAATATGACTTTGGTACTGTTCTGCTGCTGCTGCTGAGCTGGGGAGACTGTAGTATCAGTCCAGCTTCGCGGGATCTCTACTGAATAATCAGCCCCTCACAACAGGAAAAAAGTTGGTATGTTGAGACTCTAGATCATCAAACTCTCCTGGCTTCCTTTATCTTTTCTGTATTATCAATCTACTATCTTTTCTGCAACGGTAAGTTCTTTGAGACGGAGACCATCTTCTCCCTGTGACTATGACTGAAAATTAAAGCTTAGACTACTGCAAGAAAATCATATTTTCAGTGCTTTAGCTGGTAACAAGCCACCAGACCATTCAATATACAGCATCTCTCTTCACAGGCCTCTGGTAATTCTGCTTTGGTCTCACATATTGTCATTCACGTGAATGGTCTTGAAGGTACTCTGAGCAAAAAAGGCAAAATTGAACCCAAAATAAATGATTTGCAATAGCTAAGATCAATACTGCATTCAGTCTACTGTAATAGGAGGCAAAAATTAGCATACACAATAATTGCCAGTTCATTTTATGGTTGTGTTTCCTTTTATTGTAAACATCATCTTAAAAGCTCCTGATGACACAGCAGTTGCAAAACGAAGTGCTGTAATCACAGCACACTCTCAGGTTGGCACAAACACCCTCTTAAAAGGAATTAGTATTGCATTATAATTACATAGCTATAATATTATTTATTATTTGCAATATTTGCAGTTACTTTGAGGTCTCAATTCCATGGTATGGGCTGTTTAAAAACACAGTTTCTCAAAGAGCTGGCTAAGCACAGAAAATCAGAGACAACGGGTGGATGTACTGGGCAGGTGAAAGGCACAGCAGAGAGATAAGAGTAGCCTGACAGCTGTGCCAGATAAAGTAACCAGTATTTTCCTCTTTTTAAATAAATTTTGGCACACATAGGGGCAGGCAAATCAAAGCAATTCAAACGCTGCCAGAGCCCTATTGACATCTATACAGTGTGCTGCTTCTCTATGAAAAAACGAATTTCCTCTAGAATGCTCCACAACCTCCAAGGACAGGGAACGTGCCCCGGCATCACCCTCTCTAATCTCTAGCAAACAGAGGAAGCCTGGGCTGGAAGAAAAGCACCGAGAAGCACAAGGATCCCAAGGAAAGACAGGCTGGTGGACGATCAGGAGGAGAACGGCAAGGAGGCCATCAGCTGTACAAGAAAACACACTGATGAGCAATATGGTCCCAGATACAAGATGGGGTGCTGGGCCTGGCCAAGGCCCAGTGAGGCCAGCATCTCACTCCTGAGTAAAGGAGGGTGAATGTGGAGACACCTCAAGAGAGTTCTCCCAAATTCAAGTAACTTGCAGCTCAACAGTGTCCCGAGCCAGAAGCAGTGCCTCTAGATATAATACAGTTTTCTCTTGTCTATTTGCTTTTTAACCCTGCATAAGCATTTAGCTCTCACTGTATCTTCCAAAGAGTTTCATAGCTGAACTAGATCTTGTACCGAGAGTTATTGCCTTTTGTTTGCTTTGACCCTGTCACCTAAACTTTAAATTGCTGCAGAAGAAGCAGTGAGCAGCTGCTCTTCATTCACCTTCTCTATGCAACTCCATTTTGTAGATGTCAACCCTATCCCCATTGAGTCACCTCTTCTGGACTGAAGAGGTGCAGTCCACTGAGTCACTACTTGTGCTGAAGCTGTTCTTTGGGAAATTCTTTGATCCTCCTTATTACCCTCTTTGAATCTTATTCAGGTGTGCTGCTCTCCCTTTTGAGAGGAGGAACTGAAGTACACAGAGTATGCAAGGCTGCCCTGGCTTCCAGAAACAGCACACTTCCTCAATCCTGCAGCACCAAGAAAAAGTCACTTCTCACAAAAAAAAATAAAAAAAAAAAAAAATAAATCCTGGAGTGCTTTGTGCAGTGCTGCCACAAAGATTCTCACTTCTATCACTTAATAAAATTTAAGGCCAAAAAAATTCAAATAACCACTTGCCACTTCTATTTCCTCACATTTTGCTTTGCTTCCTTGCAAGTATGGGAACATTACTATGGACTTGATTGTTTCAGTTTTTAAAATGTGTAGTCCTCTGATAATATCTTTTCATGTTTTATGGACCTCCAGACATTCACAGACCACATGCTGAGTAACACTGCTGTTTAGTGCTTTAACAAACAGCCAAACAGGAGTTAAGGGGACAAAGTAAGTTTGACTCAAACTGCCCTCAATGGTACAACTAACAGTTCAGGAATTTTCTGTATATATTCAAAACCACTTACACATAATCTGATGCTCATTTCCCATGCTATAAATTCACACATGTGTGCTCGAGTGTGGTTCACTGTCTTGGACCTGAGGCATGAGAGAGATTAACGCTTGCTTGTGCAGATGCATCTTAATATGGCAGTAAAGCCAAGAACCACAGGGTTCATAGCTGAATTGGCTATGAACCTCCAGGCACAGCACGAAGAATATGGCCGAAACCCTGTAAGAGACAACGTGCCTGTGTTTTTAGGACAAATACTAACAAACATCAACTATTTTCTCACAGTAGCTGACCTATGTGCAATTCTTTATGACTCATTGAAAACTTGGAACAGCTGTTTAGAAACGGCCAGTAAATTTGAGCAAGGCCAGAGTGCATCAGCAATTGTACTGAACAAAATTCTACAAATGGGAATGATAAATTGCATGAGATGCCCAGAACGGAATGGTTTTGAAGCTGCTGTTGCAAAGGATTGGCCATGAAGGCAGAATCACTGGACAAGAGACAAAGCAAATATATTCCTATCGATTTAATCATTTTATTGGTTCGGATTAGCCCTGCTAACTTTATAGAACATAAACTGGAAAAAATGAAAATTTCACATTTGTTTGAATTTACTACTAACTCACTGACATCACAATTCCAGCAATCCATAAATTTCCACGCCAGTCAGCATGCTATGACCTACAGGGAAAATGTTATTCTGACCTCACTGCAATAGCAATGCTAAAACCTAGAAAACAGAGTTATCAGTATTTTAGCAATGGCATTTAGATGGATTCAACTAGTTGAAAAAGTAGTATGATACTCTAAGGTAAATGTTGGAGCTGCAGAAAAGAAAATGATTGAGTCCATACGTTGTGGAAAAATACATGGGATAACAGTATCTTGGGAGAAATGCTGCAAAGACTAAATATGATACTTACAATCTACACATGCAAAGATTATAAATATTTATTTTATATTATTTAGACTTGTCACTAGACCCAAGGAAGCCACAAAGAAGTTTATACTGAGAGGAAGTCTGGCGAAACAAAACAATCCAAACAAAAATCCCCCAAACTGTACAAAGTAGGATTATGGCAACATTTTTAACATTTGATATGACGTAGTCCTTTGGAAACATAAGAACTCCTACCCTGTCTCAGTAGCTCACCTAGTTCAACACCCCATTTCTGTCAGTTACGAGCTTTAGAAGTTCTAAATAAGGCTCAAAAACATGACAGAATAACTTGCCCACAGCTTATTCCCAGTTTGTAACACAAATAATATAAATTTATATTCCTTATAAAATGTTTATTTCCTCTAACATTGTTGCACATTCTTACTATCCACAGAAATATCTGATCTTCCGTTGTATCTCACATGCTACTGAGTCAGTACTGAAGGACTTGCATTTCCCAGGATTACCACTGGATCCTTCTAGCAAAAAAAGTTCTTCTCTCCAGCTCTACAGTTCAGCAGCTAAATCTGAAAGAGTCCCTCAAAAATATTTATGTGCACATCTGACTTGTTTTCAGTAACGACTCAGGTATTCCATTCTGCAGTTCCATTTTGCACCTACAGATCCAGTTTTACTGACTTGTTGGTAATTAAATCAATTCCTGCCTTTTTTTTTTTCTACCCCACCATTTACTTAACTTCACACATTAAATTTAGTAGGATTAGTCCTATGGAGCTATTCTGTTCAGTCTGTCCTAGAGGCACAAGAAGAGAAAACGGGTGAAGGTGCTCAGTCAGTCGCACCTGAACACGGTTTAGCTCATCTCCAGTGCGCTGCAGGGAGTGGGAAGGAGACTGTCCTGGCTTCCCACCCCAGGGAGCCTTGCAGCATCACCACTGGGGGTGCTTTACTCTGAGCGCACACCCACAACCATCAAGCTATAAATAGGGATGATCTTTCAAATCAATGAGAGCAGAGATACATCCAGTAACAAAGTAGTGACCCTAAATAACAATTAATTAAACATCACTATCAGAATTGTCTTTGAAGACAGGGGGACAGAATTATTTTCATGAGCTCTTGGACATATGCAGAGGAGGGTGAGAAGGAAACTGTGGCCTGCTTGCTCCCAGGGAGCCAAACCCTGGAGCTGCAGAGAGTGGGAGCACCCAGCCTATACTCCAGTAGTGCTTTGAGGCCCCATCAGCAGGCCAGATCCCAGCCTTCACCACAGGGCTGAGCACCTCACTCCCTTTCAGGAAAGTTTATGCATGTTTAATTCTAGGCATGTGCCAGGAGAGAGCTCAGCACTGAGTCTCCTCCGTTCTTGCCTCATTATATTTGCAGTACTTAATGCTCCATAATGGATCCCATGCAATCTGTACCAGCTGTAGCTACAAGGTACTGCAGATTCACCTTGGTTGTAGAGGCAGTAAAATTAGAAATGCTCAGATCACCGGTGCAATTCAGTAAATATGACAAGCAAAACGGAGACAAAGAATTAGTGCACTGGAGACTAACCTTTCAGGAACAAGACAGGTTTATTCTGAGCATTAATTCTGAAAGGAATGAGGTTGTGGCTTCAGTTCAGTCTTTAACTGTATTCATCATAAAAGCACTACAGATAATATCCCATAATCAGTGATTCCTGATCAGGAGAGTCCAATAAGCAATTTTCCAGCACATACTGGAACTAAGCTACAGCTGTAATCTGAAAACAACAAACAAAACAATGCTCCAGTCTACATACAGAAAACACAGGCAAAACAATTTAAATAGTTTGGCTGTTGAGCCATTTGAGGGTCTAGCCACATCTTCCATTACAATTAGCAGCCAAAAACTCCAGTTCTGGTTTGGAGTACTCACATTTAGAGTTTTCTTGCTGTGTACAAAACAACATCTTTTATTGTTGCTTAGCAGTGGTGACTCCCTCACTACACGTCTTGGTCCAGAAAAGTAAAAGTATTCCAGTTTAATGCAAATTAGGTTTTTATCTGTTTTGTTGGAAAAAAACAGTTTGAATTAAGCTCGGTTCAGCAGGAAAGTTCAATTTTACATCCTCTCTTTAAAATTAGTGTATATGGTTATTATTAATTTCTGAATCACACCACGTGCTCTTTCCTACAATAATTACTAACTGAAGTCAACAACAGTGCTGTCATCCATTTTAATGGGCTGGGATCACGCCACAAGACACAAAATAAAGACACTTCTTGTTTCAAAATGCTTAGGATCAAAACAAGAAAAACACAAGAGACACACTGGGAAACCCAGAGGGATGAATGACTAGGAATTTAATTTCTCATTTATTGCTAATATTATTGTTGACTTGCTTGTTAATGTAACGTAGCACTTACATTAAGGGATCTGTGTCAGAGTGACCCACTAATGATGATTTGTATCTGCTGCCAGAGTACGCAGACATAGAAGAGACTATTTTGGTGGTGTTCAGAGGCTATTTCCCTGTCATTTAGGGGATTTAAAGCTCTCAAGCAGTTACAGGCTTGTTTAGTTTTTAATAATTAGAGCTGGCTGAATTGTGAGTCAAAGAAGACAGAGGCAGAATACAGGGCCTCTTCTATCAGTAGTGCAATCACAGCACAAAGGAGAAAGCAGGAGCTACAGGGCTGGTTTCCCTCCCCTCCTCACTAGGTGGGGAGGGTGGAAGACACTCCTCATTTTCTTGCACAATGCCCCAGCCAGCATAGCTATGTCTCTCTGCAGGTGAAGGCAGCTCCTCATCACCAAAGCCAAAGGATGCGATTTCCTAAGCCACAGGTCTCTCTGAGTGTGTGTGACTGGCGCTTCCTCCTCAAGCAGGACTGACCAGACCTCCCTGCTACACTTTTTCTTTACTGCTGCACAAGCACCAGGCAAGTGGCAAATGCCCTCTTTTCCCAGTACAACCTGCATGCTCTGTGGAGGGCTCACCAGCCCAGCCATGCTAGCAAACCTCTCCTAGTGTGCACAAGCCTCAGAGTCACACCTCCAGCCCAAGCTTTTCCAAACACTTTCCACTGGGTTTATTCTTTATTGGGGGTCACCGATTGTGATTGCTTCACAAAAAGCTCAAGGGGAATACATAATTAGAAATGTCAATTTGTATGACAAGGAAAAAAAACGCTGCTTGTAATGGCAGGCATGGACGGATACAGAGGGAAGACTACCCTAATACCAGTTTAGTTTGTTTTTTTCTGGTTGCTTTTCAAAACACCATATTTACTATTCCATCTAGGAAGCTGGTGTCACTTACTGATGAAATTTGTAACCCTTTACTACAGCAAGCATTCGTGGACGCAAGCATCCAAGCAGAATAGGCTGATTAAAATAGGCGGAACACAATTAAAAATATTTGAGTGGCAACTAAACAACCGCTGCTTTTAATCATGGGTGATGTTTATATCTGTGCAAGTGGCTGTAAAATTACTCATTTATTAAGGCAAAGCAATGGGGAAGCAAGCCTGTGGCTCACACTGCAACAGCAATCACGTTACTCTGTCTCCCACCCTTGGCCTCCACTATGCCTAGGAAAGCCAATAGAAGCAATAAATCAATAACTCCCTCTAACTTCACATCTGGGGGGTTTGTTTGTTTTTAAATCAGGATCATACAGAAGGGCTCACATATCCATAGCAAACACTGGAAGAAGAAGCGGGCAACAGATATTATACAGGCCTTTGCAAAGCAGATGCAAACCAACAGTGTTTCTGGCCCTTCATTTCCTTGACTGGGATGGTGCTTTATCCACTCCATCTATGACTATTTAGACTGCAGGCTCTTTAGGCCAGGGACCACCTACTATGTGCGTGTTCCTACAGTCTCCGGAACAAGGCTTCCATTTTTGCTGGTTCTCCCTAGGCTAGACCATAATAAATATGATTATTTTAACAATAACACACATTAATAATCATTAATGCATTGCCTGAATTTTCCTTTGAAATGCAATCTGTGCTCTTCTCCCTCTCAGCAATTTAATCGCTGGCTGAACTTTTCTCAGTTAACGGAAAGTGCCATAGGTAAGATTTTTTCCATTATCAGCACTTTTAATCTTTGAGTAATTTAAAGCAAATATATCTTTCTCTGTGATTGAAAATGAGCCCAACTGTTGGGGGTTTTCTTCTGTTTTGGGTTGGGGTTTTTTTTGTGGTTTTTCTTTGGGGTTTTTTTAAGTTTGGTTTTTTTGTTGTTTTTTTTTTTTGTTTTGTTTTGTTTGTTTGTTTTTTGTTTTTTTTTTTTACTTTTCTGAACTTTGAAGTTATTTTCTAACAGCAACCTGTCCTGCCAGCAGTAGCACAGACATGACATAATGCTGGCTGTTAATGGCTACCCAACACTGACTGTTAGCTCGTCCCATTTCGATGAGTCCTCTCAGAGTCTCTTTTGCCTACCAAACTCGCTGTGCTCCCATGCTGGACCCAAGTCCCAGTTCTGCATAAGAGAACCAGTTCCTTTCAAAGCCTGTCTCTTCTTGGACTCAGAAATGGGACTCTACCTCCTTTAAATGCACCAGGCTGTCTGCTTTTTCACAGGCATCGTTGAGTTCCTGGGGCTGTGGGAGGCCACGCCGTTCTCAGCTTTCCAGCACGTGGCTGCAGGAGCGGGTCCATGCCGGCAGCACTGAGAAACGTGCGGGGGCACTGGGGGGGTGCCGGGGAACAGCTGCCTGGCGCAGAGTGGTCACCTTTCTGGGCAGGCATCCATCGGCCAGAAAAATCTGCGTAAATGTTATGAACTTCACTGGCATGCGGAGGAAAGGAAAGTCAACCAACACCACCCTGGCCCTGAAAATAACCCTGCTGCCAGGGCTGCTGGTTGGCGTCCGGCTCCTGCGTGCCTGCGAAAGGTGACAGCGATGTCACAGGGCTGGCCGGGACTGCCCACGCTCACTCACTAGTGCACAAGGCTCTGCCATGCCAGGCTGTGCCAGCAGCCAGCTCTATGCCCTAAGGGGAAGAGTCCAGTCCCCTCATGGAGAAAAAAAAGTAAAAATCCATCATTCCAGCTGGCTGTTTAGGTTTAAAGAACTATCTTCCTCACACAAAGAATTCTTCTCATATTACTCCACATCAAAACGATTATTTATAGGAGTGGTACGTATGACAGAGGGACCGAGGGGCCCCATCATGGACCAAAACCCCACTGTGCTAAGCACTGTACAAATACAGAGCAAGGAGATGATCCTTTCCCCAAAGAGCTTACATCTAAGCATAAAATGGAAAAATCTCATTATTGACAGATTAATGACAATCTGTCAGAGCAACCACTCCTATTAGGAGTGTCTTGTGCAGAAAAGTAGTACAGGGCCCTTATAATTATCTAAGGATAGCTAATCTGATGCACAAATTGAACAGCTAAAATTAAGGACTCACCTCCATGGTAACTTTACATTAAAAATGATGAGTGTGATGTGAGTACACAGAAACATTTTAAACTTAACATGCAGATGGTTAACTCCCGGGGAAGAGGCCAATGGATAGATTTCTTTTGTGAACTTCATAAACATATGCAACAGACATGTCTTTAAAACGGGTGTTTTTAAATAACATCTGTGGATTTTTCTCTTTCAGCCCAGTTTACTGAGCTAGTTTTAAAACTAATGCTACAAAAATAAATAAATCACTGACAGGTTATGGGTTGGAGGGTTTTGCATATTAGTGCTACAGTAGATATATTTGTGAAAAGATTTTCCTCAAATTAGTGCTTCTTTTGCATGATCATGTATAATTCAGTTATTAAATATCGGCCAAACACAATGCAAAACCTCCTGAATCACACAGCTTTCATAATTACAAGAAGTTAGTCCAGAAAAGGTCATAAGTATTTGTTTTGCATGTACAGATTACATCTACACACAGGGCTTGTACCAGCCTAAGGATAATCTCACACTACTCTCATTCAGTCTCACAGTTACCATCTGATATGAAGAAGCCTTTTGATATTCAATACAATATTTGATAGTGTTGGCGCTTGGATGATATCTAAGTATACGTCAAGAAACACAACAAGAAGAAGCTTGAGAAAAAAAATGATCTCACATCCTCATGTGGTGTAAATGAGCATGCACTCATGCACACCAGTGAAAATCATACAGTTTTACACAATGTGAACATCTGGCTCTTTTCCAGGAATAAGGACTTACCGCCCAAGGGGAAGAAACAGCCCGTGACGTTGCGTCACGTGGGTACGATTTTCCCTGCGTTATTACTGCGTAACTTCCACATGGCTCCTCTCACCCTCAGGAAGGAAAGATTCTGACCTCAACTTCAAATGAATTTATTCAGACCGGAATTACTGTGGCCATAAAATAATAGTTGTATTGTGACATATCCTGCTATTTTCTCCTGCTATGTGATCACCAGGATACACACAGTGTTTGGTCCCCCACAGTCTCCTCCTTGAAAAACTGACATGTTATGACCTTGACAGGTAGCCTGTGAGGTGGGTGGGGAACTGGCTGATGGGCCTCACCCAGAGGGTGGTGGTAAATGGTTCATTTTCAAAATGGCAACTGGTCACAAGTGTGGTCCCCCAGGGGTCGGCGTTGGGCTCAGTGCTTTTTAATGTCTTCATAAGTGACTTGGATGCCGGGATTAAGGGCACCTTGATGAAGTTTGCTGATGACACAAAAATAAATGGAGTAGTAGACACTCCAGAAGGAAGAGCCACCCTCCAGGAAGATCTGGACAGGCTTGAGAAGTAGGTTACCAAGAATCTTAGGAGGTTCAGCGGGGATAAGTGAAGGGTCTTGCACCTGGAAACACATAACCCAGGAATGCAACTCAGATTGGGATCCACCTGACTGGAGAGCAGCCCTATGGAGAGGGATCTGGGGGTCTTGGTGGACAGCAGGCTCAACATGAGTGAACAGTGCGCTGCAGCAGCAAGGCAGGCCAGCAGAATGCTGAGTTGCATCAACAGAGGCATCGCCAGCAGGGACAAGGAAGTCACTGTCCCACTCTACTCGGTGCTGGTCAGGCCACACCTCAAGTACTGCGTTCAGTTTTGGTCTCTGCTATACAAAAAAAAGCTGCGGACAGGCTGGAGAGGGTCCAGAGAAGGGCCACAAGGATGATCAGAGGAGTGGAACACCTGCCATGTTCAGCCTTTAGAAGAGAAGGCTTAGGGGAGACCTCATTACAATATATCAGTACTTGAAGGCTGTCTACCTAGAGGAGTCACATGGAGAAAACAAGAGGCAGTGGTTGCAAGTTGCTCCAGGGAAGATTCCAATTGGAGTCCAGAAGAAAACTCTTTACAATGAGAACAACTAAACATTGGAATAGTCTCCCAAGGGAAGCAGTGGACTCTCCTATACTGAGCAGATTCAAGACTCAACTTGACAGGGTGTTTTTTGTTTGTTTGGTTGGTTGTTTTTTTACTTAAAAAGTTGGACCCAATGATCCTTGAGGTCCCTTCCAAGCTGGCATTCTATGATTCTATGATTCTAATCCTACAGTCTTGATATTAAAAAAACACCCCAACCATCCCAAATTCAGTCTTGATACTGCATTAAGCCCTTCATTATAGACTTGTAAAAGGTATCTAAAACCAGATGTCACAGCGGTAAACAAACTCTTTTGTACTGAAATGCAAAACATACGCATTTTCAGTAGATTAATAGAAACAAGGCATCCTTCCAAAGTGCTTGCTGATCAATAGGATGAAATGAGTATGCTAAATATGAGCAGAGTGAGCTTGAAATGAACTGAAAGCATACGACTGGAACTGAAAGCGTACGACCGAACACAAACGAGGCAATTCCACTTCTCTAAAAACTAAGATTTGTCAAATTGTGAAATGACAGCCATTGGTACTTCAAGAAATCTATTTATAGCTTATGCACTGCTTTAAGAAACTTCCAAAGATGAAGGAGAAACTGCTCCAGGTATCATACAGTTAATGTATTATACCAGAAAATGCCGAACTTTTATGTTTCTCATTGACACACACTGATATACATTATGCCATTGGAAAAAATGGCAGCTTTGTCTGCACTTAATAACTGCAAGGCGTGGGTAAGAAACAGCTAAAGCATAAAACCCCAAGGACAAGGCTTTATTGTGAGCATTAAATAATTACTACAATGCAAAATTAGGCAGAGCAATATCTCTGTTTTACTTCAAATGATACGACGTCTGACCCCGAGCTGAATTTGCTGTCAACTCTAGTTACGATGGCATTTCACACAATTTCTTGCTTATAATTAAAGGGGCTAAAACCATGGGTTTTTTTAGCCAAGCAGGGTTTTATTTATTAAATATAGTTTCCAATAATAATTAGTTTTAGCCTTTAAATTTGCCATCGTTTTATTTGTAAGCCTATCTACATTTCTTTCTTCTTATGTAAAAAGCTACTTGCCATAAGAAATTGACTATACAGGGGGGAAACAGTGGGGTTTCTGTCTATCATCCTCCAAAAGTGACAAATAGATATTATTACGAATTTTGAAATTAATAATCTTGAGAGGAAAATAATGTTCTTTTAACTCCCATTATAATTTTTACACAATAGACGACGCAACATAGGGTCTTGCAGCTGGCACTATACTTACAAATAATGTCTATATTTAAATTCAGTCAGCTTCTATATTTGCCAAAAGAAACCTGGTACATAAATTCTCCTTGGTAGAGGAGATGTGGTAATGATTCATAAAAAGCGCTGCATTAAACTGAACGTTAGCATTCAGAAACCTGTTACATACCTATCTGATTATTATTTATATTCAGTAGCACCCTCCAATTCAAATCCAAGAGCAGAACCTCACTGTGCTAGATAAAAAAATATGAATAAATAAATGAATAAATACACTGCAGCAGGTCCAAATAGCAGTGCCAGCGGGGCTAATTGCTTCCTACTTCTGCCACATTTATGGAACAGAAAAGCCCACATCCAAAAGCAAGTAAAAAAAAATCCCTGTTGGGGTCTGTTATGTGTGGCTCGCTGTACAAAGCCTGTACTGAAAGTCTTCCTCTCCTGCAGGAGAGGTCTTTTCCTTGAGGAGAGGAAACTTTTTTTTTTCCTGGAAGTTATGCAGATCCAAACCGACGACAGCTGAAATATATGTCATTCTAATAGGTTCTGTCATAACTGGGCAAAACACAGCAATGTTAGAAAGCATTTATCAAAGATATGACAGGGCTTTCAAATTACGCTGCCTTTCAACCCACTGCTTAATAAAAACGTGTGAAGTGATAGAACATTTTACCTCGTCAACATCACTAGCACCAACAGACTTATTTTCTTTGGGAGCAGCTATTCAGAAGTAACTTGACTGAACTTCAGAGTCATAATTATAGAAACTACAGTTGAGGGATTTAAAAAAAAAACACATCACCTGCACGACAAAGTAATTATATAAACCTATTATCTTTAAAACAAACATTTCAGCTCTAAT
Organism: Baryphthengus martii; assembly: GCA_013396935.1. Taxonomy (NCBI): domain Eukaryota; kingdom Metazoa; phylum Chordata; class Aves; order Coraciiformes; family Momotidae; genus Baryphthengus; species Baryphthengus martii. The sequence continues at coordinate 115,891 of VWZK01017631.1, read as the reverse complement.
AAAAGTTGCTTGCTTTCCTTTCCCAAAATGGGCAAAAGTTCCCTTGTTCACACCAGTCCTGTGGCTCCCATGAGCGGAGAGCGTGGTGTGAGCAAGGGCTGCAGCACCGGCTCCTGCTGCCTCCGCTGCGCAGCTGCCGTTGGAGAGACAATTCAGTTGGACAGACTTAGATAGTAAACTCTCTCGAGTTTTCAACTCTACCTGTCATTTCTTACATGGTGCTTTAGTACAAATAAGAGTAAGGGATATATTACTGTAAATTTTCAAAAGCTTTCTGTAAGAACCACACCCTTTATGCCTTCAAGTTTTTGCATTGATTCAAGTCAGGAGGAGGAGAAGCTCACATCCCACTGAAGACACTGACCAGTTTCCACTAATCTCAGCTACAAAAACAAGTGTCACCCTTCAAGCACACACCAAACTTTGCTCAGTGTTTACACACACAAGAAACCTCCTTCAAAGTCTGCAGACCAGGAGCTCACCAACGATGTTGAATTTTGATAGACTGCAGTTCAGCAAAGTACATGGCAACGTGTCTAGCACTAGTTGCTTGGAAGTTTTCTGCCTGGCTTTTGGGATGTGAAGTGTTCTCAGCTACAACCCTGTGTGTAGCAGTTATCTGTAAAGTCCTAGTTACTGAGGTGGCACAACAACTTGCTGTGAGCACCTCTGACAGGCAGGTCCTTTTTTTTTCTTGCCTGTTTGTGGGTTTAGAGGTCTAGATTTAAGCACTTAGTTGGGTATATTTTGCCCTTTTGATTTGAATCTGGCCCTTATAAATATTCACTGTGACTTCAATTGTTAAGAAATACAGCACATAAAAAAAATCTGTTTAGATCTTAGTTTCTGTATATGAAGGACTCCACTGCTTACAAATACACTTAAGTTTCCTTACCTAGTAATTTTGTGCTTCATGGACATCTTTCTCTCCATCTATTTAGTACCAACCTAGAGTCAAGAACCCTAACATCAAATTGCCATTGCTTAAGCTCCAAATGCTTTACATTTCTCTCCTGGCCATTTCACCCTGTCTTCTACTTACAGCACAGAAACAGCCAAATCTAAATTCACCTTAGTTTCTGAATTTCCTCCTCTAAATTCCCAGTTCTTTATTTCTACAGTAGATTTTTTCAGTTTGTTCCTATGTTCCACACCAGACATTTCTGTTTAACCCATCCTGACTGCTTCTGTCAAGTTCTGCCACCCAAACTCTGGAAGCCTTTTTGCTCCCTGCTCCTCACTGGTTATAACTGTGACCCATCAAGTGTTACAGGGCTTTCTGAAGGCACCTGTGCTACCTTCTGGCAGGAGCTGATGTACCAAGCTGCCCAGTATGGATGTCCTGCCAGAGAAGGAGGTGACCTCCCTGCTGTCATGGGTATGCCAGGAGGCTGAAGAGGACAGCGTTATTCTGAAGGGGCAAAACCTTCCCTTTGAACATCCTTTCCGAAAACAGTCACAATGCCTAAAATCCCACTGATGACTCAGAAATCTCTGAAACCAGGAAATCCAGACACAAAAACTATGACTCTCCCTGGTCTTTCATTTCTCCCCGTCCCCCTCCAGGGTAACGGCCCCTCCTGCCGCTGGCCCACCGCACTCACAGACCTGGGGATTTGCTTTTTGTCTCCCCACACACTGCACTTCAGCCTCCACTACAGCCTTAGTGTCTTAGATTATGAATCAAGAGGGCAATGCTGTAAAATAAACTCACTGGTCACATGCCCCTTCCTTGCTGATTTCTCCCAGAGCTCCTAATAAAACCCATTATGTTAAAACACACACAAAGTGGTCACGCGCACGCAGACACACACATGCACACACACACACACACACAGAGCACATCTATTTACCAGGCATAGTGGCTTTACATTTAAGGTAGCATGTCTGAGTTCTGAACAAAATTTTTAACTCATATATTGAACAATCGTTCCTTTGGCAACAAAATAATTTGAGGCTCCATTTTCAACAAGTTACTGATTTTGCAAGGGTTTTCCAGGGGTATTCAGACTAAACCGTGCATGGCACAGGTGTTCAGCTCCAGCTGCCTGAAGGGATCTCCGGCAGAGCAGCAGCTACTCAGACAACGGGATCGCTGGGCAAACTGTGCAGAGCTGGCTGGGTTTCTCATGCATGCAGCACCCTCACATCCACAACCCTCATTTGGAGGGAAAGTCATTAAAAATAACCCATGATCTCAGTTCAACCTTCTGCAGCTATACAGTTCTGCCTGAGAGCGGTCTTTTACTCAAATTCAGTATGTGAAACAAAATAGCAGCCCTGCCAATTTTGAGCACAATGTGAAATCCTGGCTTGTGACATCCCAAAACGGAACAATAAGAATATATGCAAAAAAATCCTCGTCGGCACTCTCCCAACTGCAGTGGCTACGGGCCAGATTTTTCATGATGCAGTTTCTCAGAGAAGACGGTTTTCAGGCTGGAATCTCACCTCATCTGTGCTGAAGAAACTCCAGTGGAGCTGCACGGGTGAATCCGGCTTTTTATGTCTAACGTGCTATCACATTTTTATCCAGAGAATTTTGTTCAGTATTTTAGCATCATTCTTCTTAACAACCTGCAAGACAATTTTCTTCAAAGAAAGCTCTTATTGGGCTTTATATCTATGACCTTAGGTTATCTTCTATAGTTTAATCTAGACAAGCTTAGAAATCAAGTTTTGCCTGTGGTAGCCAGCCCATCAATTCATTCGATTGTCCAGTACAACTTCCAATTCTCACAAGCAATTTGACAATTGTGAGTATTTCTCACTGCACGTTATGAAGCCCAGTGCCGCAAAAATAATGAGATCTAGAATTACACACAGCATTGCCAGCCTACTCATTTAACCATGAATTTTCAGGTAATTTAGATGTTTTGATAACAGGCATACTATAGGCCGACCTGTCATATTACTCTTATCACAAAAATGTCATGTGCCTGTCTCCTAGCTTGCACACATGCCAACTCTCAGACTCTTGTTGAACCACCCCTAATTCAGAGGATACAATAAGCAAAATACATTATTTTTAATGGATGGTTTCATAAATAGCAGAGCCCTCCAGGCACTAAATAGTGCTCTCAGGTCATTTACTAAGGTTTGTAGTTTATTAATAGGGGACGTATGAATCTTCCCGATGAGAAAGACAGAAGACACCTGGGTCAACTTGGCCCATGAGAAGCACAGAGCTGGATTCTGCTCCTGGTGACTTCTGTCACGAACGGTCAAGAAGAGGGGTGCCTGCCAAGGGGGAACCCTTGGTCCCGCACAAGAAAGCCCCCTTGCTTGGCTATCCTGGAGTCAAATACTGTTACAGGCTGGAAAGCTACCACCCGTGGCCAGCCACTCCAACCCTTTGCTGGAGGTTAGGATGCTTGTCACCAGCTCCTGATGAACAGACTGGCCACAGCTCCTCTTGTGCATATGCACTGCTGAAAAAAATAACTTCCTGAGGGCAAAGGTGGTCCACAAGGTGGCAGGGAGCAGTGATTGCAGGAATGTCTGGGGTGTGAGTCACCATGGCAGGGTAGCAAGCCCTCACTCCTGCTGGGAACTGGGGAGGAGGCACCTCGCCCCAGCTGCAGGGACTGGGTGTCCGGATGCCCCTGGCAGGACCAGGGCTCCCAGCAGCAATGATGCTGCAGGTGGCAGCATCGTAAGTAACATAAATCATAACGGATCATAAATCACATGGTTTATGGAATGTGAAGAATTTTTGAAATGTCATATGACTGCATGAAATTACAAAATAAATCATAAATAAAATATTCAAAAGGTAGCCACCCAGCTGTGGAAGATCACAGAGCGGCCTGGCCTGTCCACACCCACGCAGCGATGGCTGCCCGTTCAGCATCGTCAGACACAATTTCTCTCCCACTTTCTCCTCCTTCACCTACTGGCTAAATGACCACGTGCCCCAGTGGGTGGGAGTGGGGACAGGCTGCCCATGCATAGCTCAGCACCCACCCTAGAAATGTGACTTCACAACTGTTTGCATGGCCCCAGTTTAGCAACTTGTAATAATATCTCAAATCCCCTCTTACTGCTCTATTTAAAGTTAGCTTTACTTCTTACTGCTTTTATTTCTGCAGTTAATCTGCAGCTCGAAGCCAGTGAACTCTGAAACCTTACAACATGCTATGGCATGGGGTTAACCTGCTGTCTCTCCTTAAATTATATGGGTGGTTTAATTCAAAGAAAAATGAGCAGGTACAGAAAAGCCAGTCTGAAAGTGGATTGTAAACACTGCATTGCTTACAGCAAGTTCAATTCTCTTCTGATTCTGATCTGATATTCTTATAGATTTAATGAATCTGTCAGGTTGGTACCATGCAATGGGATAAGTGAGCAGTCAGCTTTGTTGTTCAGGCTTTGTTTTCATGTTTCCAATTAAAAATGAAAAAAACTCAAGCAATTAATGGGAAACATTAAAATGTAAGAATGGAACAGCTTTTAAACATACGAGAGCTTTCATGTGAGCAAGAATTTTCCCTGGAAAAGATTGAGGTGAGCTTGCAACTTTCAATCAAAGATAGCTCTCTTTTTAAAAAACTTAGTTGAGGTTGGTTAAGGTTATCACATAATAAGTGAATTTACACAAGTTTGGAGACTGGATTTACTAGAATGAATTATTGATGGCTTACTTTCATAAGTGAATGACTTGCAAAAAACCAGCATACAGTACATTTCACTGCCACAAGCTCTGTAGAATTTATGCAGTCTTGAGAAAACGAATCAAACTCTTTTTCTGAATTGCAAATCAACAAAAACAAGACTGTAAAGGACACAGTTACTTTGGAAACAGATGAGTCTTTAAAATGTTAAAAAAAATTTTTATACCTGAATCCCATTGATAATTTATGTTGCCTTATAACTGTTTTTCCTGTTTTCAGAACTTTTTCTGTTCCTCGCTAATTGACAGAAGCTGAACGTCTATTTCAGTGGAGCTCTGCCAGTTTACACAAGCTGAGGATGTGGCCCATATTTTTTAAAAGGGAGGTCCTTTCCACTGTTCTGCCATCTGCCAAGCTCTACTTTAAGCTAATTAAATAATGTCAAGTTCGAGCAGGTATTTTCAGGCCATTAATTTTCCACTTCTGGACCCGTAAAGGTACCTAGCAAGTCTGGCTTCAGGAGAACTGAGCCATAGGTTCAAAGGCGCTGACAATTATAAATGCCTTTTTAAAAAGTCAGAAAACATCCTGACAGTTTGGGCACTCTCTATGGTTTCCATCCAAAGTGAGTTTGTATAAGATCTGTGAATGTGAATAAATAATCTTACACACTTGGAGTTACTGGGGGATTGCCTTCAAGTACCTGTTGTTTCAGCTGCGCCCGTCACTAACTCAGCTCGGGAAATAACCCTGAGTAGTGCCCTGCAGAAGACTGAATGGTGCAGACAGCTTGCTCCTGATCAAGTGAAGCTGTTTACCATATTGAATTGTTCCCCACTTCAGCAATCCTCATGTTGCCAACCTTGCCCGCCCTTTGGTCTGCAAGTTTCTCTACCCACTGCCTGTCCCTGCCCTGAGCGCTTCAGCTTCCTCTCAGCACCCTATACCCTGAGGCTGACTGTAGAGATGAGCCACAAGCAACTGCCCATCAAGAAAAAGAAAAGCATTTTATTTACTTTCTACTCTAGTTTCAACTGTAACAAACATCCAATGTCTCAGAGATACCTAAATGAGCAGTTACTCCATGTAACCATGGATTTTCTATTATTTGTAGCATTTTCTTTCCCTCTCTGCTATTCATATGATAAACCCACTTATGCTACTTGTCTTAAAACAGACTGTAAACAGCCAGAGCAGAGATTGTCTCATCTTGTGTGCACAAGACCTACTACAATGGAGCCTTTATCCCGCCTGCAGACTTTCAGCACTGCTATAATTCAAATACTACTAATAATGATAGTGAATGTGGAATAGTATGAGCGAGACATTAACATGAACAGAGAATAACCCTCTATCAACTAGAAACTCTATAGGAATAATGGAGTACCCCAGCAATACTGGCAGGGTTTACATGCATCCTGCTTTTTATCCTGAAAAAGCCCCAAACACCTTCTCAATCTATGGAAAGACTGTTTCAAACACGTATATTGAATAAAGACTTTTTATCGAGATGCTGTAGCCCTGCCTGCCATTTGGGTCTAAAAAAGAGAATGGCCTTTGCCAGCTGATAAAGTCACTGCAAAAAGGGAAGGGAGGCCAGTGGGTACCACCATGGCTGAACAACAAGCTCTGACTTCTGGTCTGCCTAGGATAAAATGAGAATTACCCGAGGCTAAATCAGCCTCTCATCAATTGTACTGCCCACTAAAGAAAAAAACAAAACAAAACAAAACCCCAACAAACCAAGCATTAATAAGCAGAATGTCCAGCAAACAAGAAAATGCCACTTCTCATGCCAGGAGCAGCCTGGTTTCAGGCCAGACATAAATGTCAGATCAAGACACCAGTAAGATTTAACTGTCGTTTCAGTAACACACTCACACCTTCAAGTAAGCTCCTAAGGAGGTGTGCGCACACCTCTGTATAAACTTCAAACACGATTTAAGTACGTCATCCTACACCAAAAAAGCTGTATTAATACAAATCCATGCCTACTGGAGCTGTCTGAGTCATACGAGTACCAAATATGGTAGATATTTTAACACCATTTTAATGGCTGATATAAATAAGCCTAAATCTCCAGCGTACTTTGATTTATATGCCCACAATAGTTCTTCTCTCTCCCTTCCTAATTATTGTATGGAACCAGGACTCACAGATTTCCTCTGAAACAACGTTAATGTAAAGGAAAATGAATAAGACTACAAAGTTCAACCCAGCTGACCAGTTCTGGACAAGCTGAAGCTGCCCGATGCAGCTCAGGTTTGGAGGGAGGCAAGTTTCCTCACAGACCTGGATGAAGGCCTGTGTCTGCAACGCTCACAGGCTTGAGAGGGCGTTACGGGCAAGGGAACGCCACCTGAGGAAGGCTGCAAGATGCAGTAAAAAAGGCCCAGAAGTAAAGCAGTATTTCAAAATGCACAGTATTCCTGGCAAGTCATATGCTTTTAAACTGAATATAAATCATTGCAAACTTCAACTTTTGTTTCTACAGAACTTTTAAGATGTTTTTGCTTTCACACGCGGCCCTGTTCAGCATCTTGCTGCCATGGTGTTTTTCTATCTTGACAGTTCACTTCCGTGAGCAGGCATGCAGCCAACTCAAATGAGACTCAAGGCAGTGAAAAGCCCTTCAGGTAAACAGTGTGATAAGCTAAACTGCAAAAAAGGAGACAATGTTTTTGGACTATGAGGCAGTTGCTATGGAGACGGTTGCTAATTAACTGCATTCAGCCAAGAGAACAAAGGGTTTAAGGGCGGACAGGACTCTGTATCTTAGAGCGAGCAATGCATAACGTCTTATGCAATCTGCACATCTATCATATCTGGAATACCTGAGCCTTTGCTTAGGTTGCAAAATACTGCAAGAAATGACAACAGGGTGTTTTATTCCTTTAAATTTGAGCTTCTTTGAGGTAATTAATGACCTATCAGTATTTAAAATACAAATGGAATCCATACTTAGAAGTCGCAGGTATCACGATCAATGCATCAAGTCGGGACTGTATTAAACATCAAAATGATGTACATTCATTCACAGTTACTGCTTTCACACCTAATCAAAAAGTCACGGAACAATCACTTCTAAGACCATATAATGTACCTCACCTATCAGTCTCTCTTACACCTTCAAAATTATTCGCTTACAATGCTTGGAAAGCGTAGAATAATTAAATCTTCAATTGCTTCATAAATGAAGTTCTTAGAACTATACCTTGGACCTAAATACTGTATTTACATTAAAACGAGCTGTTCTGAGCAGACTTTGAATTACATTGTTTTAAAGGGCTTATATTTTGGGATAGCTATGCATTATGATTCTTCACTATTTCTATAATGCACTGTAGGCCTACAGTACTCCAGAAAAACATAGATTTGTCAGAAGTGACGTGAATCCCAGAGCAGCACAGCTTCAGTCTATGGATTCCCCACGTGTTCCTGGGGAAACTCCCCACGCACACAGCAGCCCCTGCACACCCAAGGGCCGGGGCATTCAGTGAGACCCGAGGAGCCTCACCTGTGGGCTTGGCCTAGACCAGGCACCTCTGAACGCTAGATCGGCAGATCCTAACTCACTTTGCAGATGAAGACTTCAAAAGCTGACCTCTTTTCCTAAGTGAAAGCTGAGAAAACCAATAAAGAGTCAGTTGCTTATTGGAGAGCCCCTTCCATTAGAAACAAAAAGCCAATGAATAAAATACATCTGTGCTAACACAGGTTTCTGCAGGGCTGGATAAGAAGGAAAAATGTTGCCTTCTTTAAGTCATTAAATACATTATTTAAAATGAACAAAATAGGCATTGATTTTTTTTTTTCTAATGATTTAGATACTGCTAGGATTTAAAGGGTCACAATGAATTTTGAAGTTAATTCCTTATTAAGGGGAACGGGATGAGTTCACACCTCATATGAGGGTATTACTTCAGCGAAACTTGCTGCACACTGAGCAAGCAGTATATTAATTTACTACACAAAGGGCCATGATTTGGGGTTTTTTTTGACATTTTAAATTATGAGGCATCTGCAAACAGATCCTAAATCTGAATTGCACATGGATTTTCCACACCAGCCAATTCAAATTGCCCCTAGACATCCCCTCCAGCATTAATCACTCACCCACACTACTGTAGTTCATATTTCTTTTACAGAAACAGAGGTCTTCAAGATTCTTAAACTCTTGCCTAGAAATTAGAAATTATTACTTATGTGGTGAACTAACTTTTAAACATAAGGGACCCAATTCTGCCTTCAGTTACACTGCCATAAATCTTTAACAACTCCATTAGATTTATAACAGTGCAACTGAGGAGGAAATTGAGCCCAAGATATTTTTTAAATCGGTAATTAAATAGCAGAATTTTAGTTTGGCACAGAGTAAAGACCTCTTAGATTACGTCTTCGGATAAGGCTACATACTTTTTTGGTTCCCTGAATAATGATGTTCTGAACAAATTAAATCATCTTATTTTCACCAGCCTCTATATTACTCTGTGGAAGGATCACATCATCTCATGAAGCATCAACATGGGGCTAAATATTGCCTCGCTTTCCCATCCACTTCATCTCTCTCTTCTCCATGTAAATACTAGGCTCTTTATAGCTGTCCATTATTTGTACATGGTATATAGCACCTCAAGGACCTTTTCTTGTTTGGTTTCAAGGAACTACTATATTAAACAAATGTCTAATAATAATAAAATGGCATTTAGCCAGCTCCTTTATTAGAGGTGCAAGGCATCCTGTGGTCACATTATGCAGAGACTGTACTTTTCAGAAGATGCAGCCTGCTCTCCCAGTGCACAGGATGTGGGGCAGGAAACATGGGTTTGCCACAGCAGCCCTAAGCTCCCCAAGGGTCACTGGATAAACTGCAAAAGGGGCCCCTTCAGCATTAAAACATAAATGGCACTGAAGAGAAGAGGGCTTAATTCCCAGCTCTGCTATAAAACTCTGGATGGCATCGGAAAAGTTATTTAGTCTCTCTAGAGTTCCTCTCTTCATTGGGGTAAAGGCAGCTTGTGAAACCTCCTGTCTCATAATTTTAAGAGAAATGTGTTTTTTTTTCACAGCTATTTTACCTCATTTTTTTCTTTGCTCAGTATTTCCAGTTCTAATGCATCTTTCCTATTATTTCCCACTTTGCCAACCTCATACACCGGAGTCCACGCCACTCTCATGAGCTCTGTGCATGTCACACTCGCAGAGGTCAGTGGGAGGCTCGAACTCAGGACAACTGCTACTAAATGAGGGCTGAGGGGGATCAACAGCCTTTGGGGCAGCCAGAGCAGGCCAAAGAGTCTTCTGAACTGTTCCACCTGCTAATGACACTCCTCTGGCAACTCAGCTATACAGCTCCAAGAGGCTTTTTTTCACTGCCTTGCAGGATGGAAAATTCTGCGAGTGGCTCCTCTGTACACTGTCCTTTACAGTAATTCTCCTCAGCACTTTTAGAGCCTCTGGTGATTAGTCCTCCTATAGCTAAAAATACCTCGTGTAGTCTAAATACATAGCAGGCAATATATGCTGGCATACCTCACCTATTTAAACATATCCCTACACACCTATCGAATAACTACTACAAATACAAATCAGAGTATTTCTTTGCAGATAGCTCTTACAGTAGTTTGCATCCAGTCACCAAAGCAAAGACGGAAAGTCCCAGCCAAGAGGTAGCCAGTGTGTTGTGTGTAGACCTCCTTGTTGAGGTCTCTTAATTACATTTTAATTGGCTTGAAGGAACACATTATATTCACTAACACACATATATGTATGTAGGTATTAGTAAGCACTTATTTCACTGTGAATTGTACTAAAAAGTTTCTTGCTGCCAGTCTACTCAAGGAAGAACTAAATAAATGAAAATACAACTGTTGTTCAAAGAATTAAATGCTGAAGTTACCAGATCACATGAAGGCACCTGTTATAATGATTCAAAGACTATTTTCACTATGGAAAATTATTTTGCTACTTATCTACGGTTGTCAACAATACCCAAAAACAACAGTAAATCTCCTGCCGCTGACCACCTGGAATTGAAACCATTTGGGTTAACATTTTCTTTTTCTAAGACAGTAGTGTTACCTCTAAGTAATCAGTTCAGCATCAGTTTTACCCTTTATGGGGTAAAACTGATGCTGAATCCAAGAGGTTGAAGATGCCTCTTTCATCTGTGTTCCCTACTCACTTGCATTGTTAGCACGACATAAAAGGCAATTTAAACTATGATTTCTATTTAAGTGATGTTTTTCTTTTCCATGCTAGCCAAACACCAGTTGATGTTAACGTATAAGTACGAAAAAATGAAGCAGCTTCAGGCAAATAAGCTTGAAGTGTTTTAGCTTTGGTACAATGATTAGGCATGCTGGAAAAGCATTTCATTCCTTATCTGTGAATGTAGTACAATCTATCTCACCTGCTTCCACAAAGATTAGTGGAATACGCTCCCTAACACCCACAGGCACATATTCTGTGCCACTGTCCCCAAAACCAGCAGACACTGAGTCTGGTACAGTTGCCTACAAACCAAGGCTCAGCCCAAGCCAAATCCACCACTGCCCATTGTGTTCCCTGTGTATCCCTGCCAAGGAGAGCAACCAAACAAGGAACTGGGTCGATGGTGGCTCATACACACCTCTGGCAAGTTTACTGTCCTTTAACAAAGGCAAGTCAGATTTTGTGCCAACTTTGACTCTGTGCCAAGTTCCTAAATTCTATCAGTTTGTGTGGGGGCAAGACAGCCTGATTTCCAATTTTTATTTTTTTTTTTTTTTTTGAGAAAAAACAAACAATGAGATGGAAAGGAGATCTCAATAAAAGCACGAAATCTGCCTACATCCAGGAGAACCCTCAGGAGGCTTGACCTAGTTGGAGATAGCTGTTGTAGGAAGGCTGTAGTTAAGCAGTTGCGATAGTGACGCTGACTTCTCACACCAGAGAATGCACATGTTGACCACAGTTTCTATTAACAGTGCTTATTTGAGTCCTCTGTAGGTAAAACTGTAATGCTCTTTGACTGACATCCCAGCAACTCCCATGGTATGCAATACTTCCTCAGGATTTCAATTTCCTTGTGAATTTGGGATGCGTTTTTATGCCCTTTACAATAGGTCTAACAAGCCATGCTGCATCTCTATGTTTAAAAAGGCCATTCATGAGATGCAATTAGAAGAGCATTTACGCTCATCTCTCTCCTCCTTCCCCAATTCATACTATTTTTGCTTACAAAAACGTGGCCTTTAATTATTCCATGTAAAAATCTTAGCATGCCTAGAACAAAACCAGAAAAGCTTCAGGAGGAGCCTGTTTCTACTAGCTAAACCATTACTTCTCTGGAAAGTCTGTAAACTGTTAATCCGTTAGTGTCCAATTCCTTAAACTATACAATGAGACCAAAATCATCTGGAAGCCCAGACTCAGAGTGTTTCTCTCTACTGTTCTAGACCAAGCGTCTCACATTAAATTGTTTGTAGGATAGGAAAATATTAATACAATAGTATGACTACAATTTCTCAAGGGCATCACAAAAAACAAATCCTGCAAGCATCTGTGAGGAAATCCCTGTAAGACACAGTTAGGATAAATATTCATTTTGAATAGCATGGCCCTCAGGGAATTGTGTAAAACTCATGTCACAACAACCACAACTTTTAGTCTCCAACAGTTAGCCTGAGCTCACTCCTGTGAGGTGTGGGGTGGGATATAAGCTTACTTCTCAGGAAACTGGATGTCTCCAGATAATCAAAGATGCTGTATAAGATTCTTTGTGCTGCTACTGCTCCTTGTTCCCTGTAGTGGTATTTGTGATCATACCCACACAGATCAAATTGTCTAGGGGAGAGGGGGAACATGATGAAGATGAGATGAAGTTTCCCTATCCATGTGGTTCAGATGCCTGGCTTCCACCACTCAGTGGTCAGTGGCCTCAGCTCCGCCTGGCTAGGCATCTCCAATTCCAGCAGCTCTTGGATGCTGGTGAGAGCCATGGTGATGGCATCGACTGTGGTGCTGGTGCTGCTGGTGGTTAAGGAGTCAATTTTCTCTGGTCATGTAAGACACTCTCTGCACTCTTCAAGTCTCTCTCTTTATACACAACAGTTTTCTTAGTGCTTCTGCATCCATAAGGATGCCCAGAACAGGGGTGTCTAACATGAATATAACTCACCTCCTACATTGCCACATAAGCACTTTACTGGGGCTGTGGGTCAACGGGCTGTTGCTATGATTGTGTGAGATAATTCAGTTGGGATTTGAAGCTGGTAAGAAAGGAGACACTTCTACCATAATCTCATAATGGTCTCATGAAGCAGAATCCAAACCTGACGGGCCATCATAAAGCCCAAGAGCATGTGGGCCTTACTTGTCTAACTCAGGTTGTCCGAACCAGGTGTTCACCCTGACATACTTCTAGAAGGAATCTCAGTTCTGCAAGAAATGAGATCAAATAAATTAGTACATTTTCCTTTATGCTCTCTACATGCAGGATTTTCAATGACCTTGAGCTCTCAGTACTGTGCAACCAGCACACTACAGCAGCCCGATCAAGGCTGTTTTAACCATCTCCTAGTGAGACAACTGTATTTCTTAAGGCTGCAAAACTACGCCTTCTGCAGTTACAGGACTGCAAGTTCATCTTGAGGAATCAGTGCTGGAATTAAAATGAGTTAATATAAACCACACTAGACAGTCCCTAAACATATCCTGGATGTTCTAGTGAGGTTGCATCACTTCAGTGCTCTCATGCTAATGTGCGTCATTTCTAAACAAAGATTTTACGAAAGGAACAATGTCATAAAGGAAAAACAACCTCTTACTCTGCTTAGTATAGCCATTTGAATAGGACTAGCCACTAAATGACTCTAAAGTGGTCAAGTGCCTGATCTGAACCTGCCCTCGTAGCTCCCACTTAGTTCCAGGCAAGGACTAATGTTGCTAGTAACTCATCTTTACAAGTGTGCCTACTAAACATTGGAGGAGTTGGGCAGCAGCCATACAGTTTACTTGACACTGTTTTCTATGAATAGGCTATAAAAAACTTTGTACAAGTTCTTCTTTATACGAAAGGCTGAAGAGAACATACTCAGTAGAGAGAAGACAAGACCCAAAGTGCTAAAAAAACACTTCCAAAGGATATCTTGCTCTTTTTGATGCACAACTTTTCAGAAAACTTTCTAGTGTAACTTCCCATTTCCTTTGGGTTCTCCTGACCCAACACAGCCAAATGGAGTACTTGATACTTGTGCCTTGCACAACGTTACTCATATGTGACCTTGCACAACATTACTCGCACTTTCACATGTGGTACTTCCCACAGCCTGCTCCCCAGGTAGGAGCTGACACCCTCATCATCCACAGCTCTTACTGTCCCACTTAGATTTTTCTCTTGAGGATGGCAGTTTATGGCAGAGGGGGGAAAAAACAAAAAACAGAAAAAAAAAAAAAGAGGATTCTCTTGTGAAGACTCTGCCACTTTATTCCAGATCATAAACAAGTTACTCTTGAAAGCCCAAACAGAAAGATTAAACTCTGGTCATCTACAATTCAAAAATTGTTGACAAGTAAGCCCAATACTCTTGTACTCAATGACAGCAGTGCCTATTGCCCAGCTCACAAAACCAGATTGCCTTCTTGCAAGCACAGCATGCTGACATTGCAAAAACATCACCAGATTGCAAGAACGTTGATAGATTACGAATGAATCTGCCTGAGTAATTTAAGCAGTAACTTTTCAAACAGACACTGTATCCTTGGACCTTCCTTTTCTTGCATTTTGACTGATTGCTCAGCACCCACTTGCAGCCTGCCTTCATGCATGCACCGGCTCATACAGCGAGCAATCACAGGATCCCAAGAATGTTTCCAGACAGATTTGGTTACAATCAAAGAAACTCAAATAGTAACTTTCATAATAGAAGTCCTATTTCCAGTGCATTTTGTGTATGTTGCTGTGAGACAAAAAAAAAAGAAAAAAAAGAAAAATACAAGAGCATGTCTTTGTACAGTTATTGCAATAACAGATGAATAAACATGCAACCTGATACTTCACATCTGGTATTTCATCACTCCAAATACCTTAGTCGCATTCAAATATATTTAATACTGTGGAAACTTTATAAGGTAGTGATGTCTTTATAGAGGTAGTAACTTGCATGGAACTTTTAAAATTAAAAGCAATAGTAAAAATAATTTGTAACATGTTACTGTATTTTTCATAAAGTTAGTTACCTTGCAGTTTCCTAATAGAAACTGAGAAAGATACCTAATAAGAGAAGCTAGCTACAGAATCACGTAAACCTATAGATTAGGATGCACTAGTTCAAAGTTCAATTTTTATATTCAGTTTATACAAGGTGCTTTGGAAATGAAGACTATTATTACTCATCATGCAAAAATTCTATCATCTGAGCAGAAATTTTTATGAAAGTATCATTTTCCCTTTACTGTCGTAGTAATGCAGGCCAAGAGATTTTATGCCTGACCTAATAAACATATACAACCCTTCTGAAAGGCTGCTATGCACCTTCTCACAGTAATTAGTACTCATTCTTCTCTGTAAAACAACCAAACACACTACAAAACTTCCTTTTTAAATAATCGTTAATACACTATTAAGTAGTGTTGTTGCAGAGATGAAAACATCCAGTGCAAATTGTGCTAATTGAAGAGCTGGTTACAGGTCTCAAAAATCAATATCAAACTATTTTCTTGTCTTAAAGGCAAAAGCCACCTTCGCTACCTTGAAGCTAAGTTATCAATGGTGACAGCAGCATGTCTGCAGGTGTCATTATGCTTGCTAGCAACTTACGTTGCTTAGCCGTTGCCCCTAGAGCTGCACTAAAGCTACAGCTCAACATAGCTACATTTCAAAAAAGAAAAAAAAAAAAAAAAAAGAGAGAGAGATGAAAACATGCACACAGGGCCAAATCCATTCCCGTGGTTACTCCAGTGACTTCAGTGTTACACCAGGGATAAAAGTAAGGCTGCATTTCACAGCAGCTTTCATTCTTGTAATCTTTTCCAAAACACTCTCCCAGGAGCAGACAAGCACAGGCAAATATCCTGCCAGTAAGTGAGTTCACAGGAATTGCTGCAAGTAACTAAACTGTCAGCAGCAAAGGACCAACAATTGGAGCAAAGTACAAACACAGGACAGCCAATGCCCTCTAATGGGCTGGAGTTTTACTATGTGCTGGATACACAAGGACACAGAAATGCATTGGAATTGATGTCTGACATGGGAGGCAAATTACAGGCTGTCCTACTTAGTGCTAGTGGATGATATTTGTGTTTTATCAATACTTCTTTTGAAATGGTACAGATGAAAAAAAAAATTCTTACCAATACCTTGCAAGACAATTGAAAACAGATCTAAGAGTTGAGTCTTTCCTCCGCAAGCTATGCTTAACTGCTTCTACAGAGAGCATGAGCTTCAGTTTGTAGACGTGTTCCTCTAGCCTCCTTTAAGCTTTCGTATTTCCTTCTCACCTTTTTATTTTGTTTTACTTCCTACTAGTCAATACTGTACTAAGAGCAAAACCAAAACTGTAAGACTATCACCACCACACAAGCACACAAACACAGGAAGGGGGAAAAGGAGTGACAGATGGTGCTTTCCTGCAGAAACCTTATCACTGGTCCCTCGGCCTTAAAGCGCACTCCCTTGTTCTCAAAAATGTCCAAACTAAGGTTACTGGAATTTGCCCCTCTGAACCATAACAAGCATCTTTGCTTTTTACCCAATCATATCTTATAAATTTAAAAACAAGAGTTTCATTAAGTTTTTGTTTTGTTTGCTGAGGGTTTCTTCAAGGAGCCATAACCCTGTACTGGTGGCAGGGGCAGCGGCAGCCTGAAATGCTCCTGGTCTAGCACAGGTCACGACTTTGTCCTTACAGCCCGAGGATGCCCCAGGGCCAAGAAAGAGCTGAGACATCCCCTTCCCCCTCCTAAGCCGTGGGGCCCTGCAACCCTTTTCCGTGGGGGTAGGATCAAAAGTCTTTTGTTCTAGCCTTCCTCTGGTGCTGTACGTTACTTTTTTTGGGACGGCAAGGCGGGGAGGAAAACGTCCTCCCCTTCCCTTCCCTCCTTCATCCAAGATCACAGCTGTAGAGGAACAGCTGAAGTAACTCGGGCTGTCCAGAGAGGTCACAGATGTCCCTTGGTACCACTGGGGCGCCTTTGCCAGCACAAGCCCTGCTGCTGCTGCCCAGGTGGCACCGCAGGCAGACAACCATTGGCCACCCACCCCACACGTCTCCCCAAATTTCAAGCCTCTCAGTCCTGCTCAAGCAATCCTCCAGGCCCCCGACATGAGCCAACCGACCAGGAGCCTGTGCACGGCCCTCTTAGAAACGCCACTTTTAAGGGCATTTTTAGACCACCATAAAGAATAGTGAAGAAACTCTGGTTTCTGCTTATATGAATGTCACAAAGCTCTCCTTAAATCAAAGGCAGAGGCTTAAAATATTTCTTCAAGCAAAATCTCTGCTCTTCTCAAAGTCTCTCTCTGAAGATAAAAAATTGCAATTGCTTAGCTTAATCCACACAGAGTGATCATTATATTTGCCTCCATAAATATAATATTTGTTCTAGTGCCTATATCTAAAGGTAATTTCAGTTACAAAATGAAACCATGCTCTCTCGACCTCTTGTCTTACATGGTTCATGAATTACTGACACATTACAATATCCCCCAACACTATGGAAGCTTAGAGATATCTCAGTGGCTCTCTTAAGTGGAATAAACTTGGTATGCCACTAAAAGGCATTAAATTATTTTCATTATGCCACACAGAATCTAAAACACTTACACTGTTTTGATTTCAAAATCCTTGGAGAACAATTATGCTCTCAGGGCCATAAGACTCTATTAGAAAGTCCTCAGAAACCTAGCATGGTTTCAATAAATCCTCAAACACTACAAAGCAGTTACTCAGCCTGAAGAATGAAAACATGAGTTCATCCACTGCAAAGGCAGGATGTAAATTCTGCTCATACAGTGCCCTGCACTTCCTAACACATTTTTTTCTTCCCAACCAGGGCAACGCTTTAAGTCGAGTTTTCAGCATGAAACATGCAACCTCCTTTTTTTGATTGAAAATAAACAATATTTGATTTAGGATGGGCATGAATATATGAGAAGCGCATATACACTTACAGCATTACTAGCTAGCAGTATTAATCAGCAATTAGATAAGCATAAATGGTTTTATACATATATAATTTAACGCACATTAACATTCAGTATTAGAGAGTCATTAAATTAAACCAGCGATTGTTGAAATGAATGGATAAATACGTTAACGTCTTTAATTTATACAACAGCATAAAGAATGCTTCAGAACACCGAAAATGAGATTTATGGGGTGATTACTGTGGTTGTAGGGATCTCAATTTTTAAGAATGCAGCCACCCATATTTTGGCAGATGAAGCTGTTCAAGCCTAAGTAGAGCTTTTGAGCATAAACACACAAGAAGCTTGTTTGTATGTACATGCTTATGTCCTCCTAGAAAGAGCACAACCTTCTAATTAGGCAAATCGTCTCTCCTTTCCAAAGGAGAATAACAACACCGAAATGCAATCGAAACAGGCGGAAAGGGGCAGCGGGAGAGGACAGGAGAAATTATATTCCCCTACGCAGGGGGAGAACAGGAGGGCGGGAAGAGGGAGGCAAAAAAACAAACAGCCAGGCAGGAAACTGGGGCCCGGCAACTTTCTGCCAAGGGCAGCTGAGATGNCCCAGGGAAGTCTGCAAAATGGAAAAGAAAAAGCGACGGAAGGAGGGAGGGAGCTCGGGAGCTCGGAGGAGCGAGACGACAGCTAAAAAGCCCCGGACAGTGAGTGCTGATCTCAGTATCCCTCCGCGGAGCCTGGATTTATGGAATGCTGTCAGCACGACCTCTGATTTATAGCCATTTGCACGGAGGGAAGGGGAGAAAAGCAAAGCACAGAAGCACCCCTAATTCTCCTCTTTCATCGACAGGCTTCTGAACACAACAAGAACTTTATCACTTCGCAATTTAGTATCACTCTGCCACAGGATCACACAGACCGTATTTCCCTTTTTTCACCATTTATTGAAAAATAAAAACACTTACTTTGTTTTATGCTCAAGGAATGACACAATTAAAAGCTTCTTTTAAACGTTACCATTCAACCGCGGTATAGCATTCATTAAAGACACAGTTCTGCATCAATAGTGCTTCCTAGGGCCAGAGGGGAAGGGACTGGTTCGGATCAGACCGTTTTGAGCTCCCTCACCTGCACAGATTTCCTCAAGATTTACTCCAAAAGTTCCAAAGCCAGAACCAGGGACTTTGTGCATAAACAAGCTGGGCTTTACAGTTCTCACTGGAACAATTATATCCAAAGGCTAAATGTGTACCACTTACCATACATTTTGCCTTCATCTGATAAGATGATTTTCCTCCTCCCACACGGTGGATAGATAGCTAGAGCCTCCTGAAAGCTCTGTTCAATGTCAGGGCTCCAGACACCTTCTGCATCATTGTCAATAGGTTTATCTGCAGAATCACTCATTCTTTCAATATCTTCGGCAGGACTCTCGCTGCCGCTCCAGCTGCTGGGCTCAATGGTGATGGCTGGGGTCTCCAAGCCTAAGCCTGGAGTCTTACAGGAAATAAACCTACAAAGCAAACAAACAAACAACCCCAAAAGGCATTAAAGAGGAGGAACTTCAGGCAAATGTTTCAGTCTACATTTGATACTAAGTTAACAGCAGCCCCGAGTAGTAAGGGTTATAATGTGAGCATGGGAAGCACCCAGGAAAAGTGAAAAATTAATAACCATTCTACCCCAAATCAGTAGAGGTGGGGAGCGATAACGTTGCCCGAAGGAGACTCTTTACATGCTCTGTGTGCAATTACCCGAAGGCATGGAGCATCGGTTATTTTTCACAGATAGTCAAAGTGGGTCCTAATACCAGGGAAAACTCCGCAGCAAGTGACACATTTCATTTGGCTGAAGACTGGCACCCTTAAAATAACGAGCCTGATTCTCAGGCAGGGGTAAATCAGCATACTTCCACTGGCTGAAAGGGAAGCACACCAGTTTATGCCACAGTGACTACCAGAGCCTAAAACCACTTAAACAAAAACAAAACAAAAGCCATAACTATTGTTCACGTTTATCCGGATGTCAGTGGAGTAAATGGAATTACACTAGTGATGACACAGCTCAATGTGATTAACTTGAAAAGGCTGTAATTTTCAGATCTCACCCAAATAAATAATAGCATCTGAGCTACATACAAGCAGAAATCTTTAAAGTCGCAATACCAGAGAAGGAAATTACAAGAAAAGATATATACTTCCCCTGTTTTAAGAGGTCTCTGTCACAGAACCATAGCAGAACAAAAATTACAAGCTTCAAGTTGCTGAATCAATTTAATAAGAAATAATTTAATATAGCTACACCTGCTCACACCACCAGAGCTGCAGATCTGTCAGTGTTCCTTTTATATTTTTGAGAGAAATACAACTCTGCTATAAAGACTTGCTGCAGGCAAAAAAGCTGCTCTACCAGACTAAATTCACCTCTGGTGTAATTCTTCGGGAAGTCAGTGAAATAACACCAGGAACAGATTTGGCTCAACATGTCTAGGCATAATGCAGTTCTATTTTGAAAAAAAAAAAAAAAGAAGTTGGNCCTTCTAATTAGGCAAATCGTCTCTCCTTTCCAAAGGAGAATAACAACACCGAAATGCAATCGAAACAGGCGGAAAGGGGCAGCGGGAGAGGACAGGAGAAATTATATTCCCCTACGCAGGGGGAGAACAGGAGGGCGGGAAGAGAGAGGCAAA
Organism: Baryphthengus martii; assembly: GCA_013396935.1. NCBI lineage: Eukaryota > Metazoa > Chordata > Aves > Coraciiformes > Momotidae > Baryphthengus > Baryphthengus martii. The sequence goes on along the minus strand of VWZK01017631.1, from coordinate 95,460 downwards.
AAAACAAACAGCCAGGCAGGAAACTGGGGCCCGGCAACTTTCTGCCAAGGGGAGATGCTTCACTTCATCCCACCTCTCCTCTCCTCTCCTCGGCAGCCAGGCCGCTCGGTGCAGCCGCAGGGTCACACGGCAGCTGCCAGGGGAGGCGGGGGCCGGCCCCTGCCACCGGACCCCCCGGCAGCAGCGGTGTCCCTGTTTCCATGACCTCGGGAGAGGGGCCCGGGGGCACAGCTGGTGGCAGCTGCAGCACCATCTGCTCGGGGCTGCGCCCCCGG
>VWZK01017631.1:41287-94887 GCA_013396935.1 Baryphthengus martii | reverse complement strand
GCTCCCTCACCTGCACAGATTTCCTCAAGATTTACTCCAAAAGTTCCAAAGCCAGAACCAGGGACTTTGTGCATAAACAAGCTGGGCTTTACAGTTCTCACTGGAACAATTATATCCAAAGGCTAAATGTGTACCACTTACCATACATTTTGCCTTCATCTGATAAGATGATTTTCCTCCTCCCACACGGTGGATAGATAGCTAGAGCCTCCTGAAAGCTCTGTTCAATGTCAGGGCTCCAGACACCTTCTGCATCATTGTCAATAGGTTTATCTGCAGAATCACTCATTCTTTCAATATCTTCGGCAGGACTCTCGCTGCCGCTCCAGCTGCTGGGCTCAATGGTGATGGCTGGGGTCTCCAAGCCTAAGCCTGGAGTCTTACAGGAAATAAACCTACAAAGCAAACAAACAAACAACCCCAAAAGGCATTAAAGAGGAGGAACTTCAGGCAAATGTTTCAGTCTACATTTGATACTAAGTTAACAGCAGCCCCGAGTAGTAAGGGTTATAATGTGAGCATGGGAAGCACCCAGGAAAAGTGAAAAATTAATAACCATTCTACCCCAAATCAGTAGAGGTGGGGAGCGATAACGTTGCCCGAAGGAGACTCTTTACATGCTCTGTGTGCAATTACCCGAAGGCATGGAGCATCGGTTATTTTTCACAGATAGTCAAAGTGGGTCCTAATACCAGGGAAAACTCCGCAGCAAGTGACACATTTCATTTGGCTGAAGACTGGCACCCTTAAAATAACGAGCCTGATTCTCAGGCAGGGGTAAATCAGCATACTTCCACTGGCTGAAAGGGAAGCACACCAGTTTATGCCACAGTGACTACCAGAGCCTAAAACCACTTAAACAAAAACAAAACAAAAGCCATAACTATTGTTCACGTTTATCCGGATGTCAGTGGAGTAAATGGAATTACACTAGTGATGACACAGCTCAATGTGATTAACTTGAAAAGGCTGTAATTTTCAGATCTCACCCAAATAAATAATAGCATCTGAGCTACATACAAGCAGAAATCTTTAAAGTCGCAATACCAGAGAAGGAAATTACAAGAAAAGATATATACTTCCCCTGTTTTAAGAGGTCTCTGTCACAGAACCATAGCAGAACAAAAATTACAAGCTTCAAGTTGCTGAATCAATTTAATAAGAAATAATTTAATATAGCTACACCTGCTCACACCACCAGAGCTGCAGATCTGTCAGTGTTCCTTTTATATTTTTGAGAGAAATACAACTCTGCTATAAAGACTTGCTGCAGGCAAAAAAGCTGCTCTACCAGACTAAATTCACCTCTGGTGTAATTCTTCGGGAAGTCAGTGAAATAACACCAGGAACAGATTTGGCTCAACATGTCTAGGCATAATGCAGTTCTATTTTGAAAAAAAAAAAAAAAGAAGTTTGGTGACTCTAACTGATCTAAGTGGATGGGAGTGTTCAAACATGCACGCATGAGCTGCACACGCACTTAAAAATCCAGTTAGTTGGCTAAACACTCAAAAGCCCTGAACTATAACATCCTTGTTCTGCTGGGGGAGATGAAAGCAGGCCCTTTCAGCATGTAGAAGAGAGGGGCCTCCCCTGCACCTCCATCCTCAGGCTGCTACATTTCTCAGTGGGGTCTCAGTGCATCGTAACATAACAGGTGAAATGTGGCAGAACAGCATTCACCCCATGGAGGAAAAAAGGGGAGGCTCTACATCGGAGGCTGTGACAGCTCTGATGAAATACCTTTGGGCTGCAGAACTCCCTGAAAGAAGAAATATTTACAGCAGCCCTCACCTGAACTAACCACTCAACCAATCACTAGAGATAATCAAAACCTGATAGTCCGGTCCCTCAGAGGCTACAGTGTCTTGCAAAAAAAAAAAACAACAAAAAAATCAGAGCTGAAGCTGGGGAAATGGGGAGTTGTCTCAATCTCATTAACCAAAGTTACTGGGCTGACATCAAAAGTATGGGATATTTCCACTTCTCCAAGCTCTAACAGGAGCTCAGAGGGTTCAATACACATGAAATGGACTCCCAAGATCTTTATTTTCCCTACTCACGTTTGTCTCTACAAAGAGGTACTCTTAACTTCGCATTGGTTTGAAAAGTTCAGCACAGCTTTTGAAAATATTAGTGCCGACTCACCAGTAATCTCAAGGCTAATCACTGTCTCGAACGCCTTTTAATAACTGATAATGAGGGAGCAGATGGATTCACAGCGAACCACACACAAATGATAAGCGAGTGGGAAGTCGGGCCAAATATGCCACTTATTGTCTGGGAAATCCAAAATGTACAAAAATTTTAAAGTCTCATCACAAAAAGGGAGATGTAAACCTTTGGAAAATAATGAAACACCATTCTTCCTAATTCTCAAAAGGCTGAAGAGCTGATTCAACTCTTGCAAGATTTCAACCTTGTACTAAGATTAAGCCAAAACACAGACAGAGCAATACTGGCAAAGAACTGACAAAAACAATCAACGACCACTAAAGCCTTCAAATACATGGGGAGTTTTACCAGAGGTAATTTAATGTTGACTGGGATAATTAGAGGGGTTTCAGTTTTACTGCCACAGTGCAGGGAAAAATGGCTACTGGAGATTTTATTGGCCTCACACAATCGAGACCACAGTTTAGCATTTCACCAGAAGACAGCAAGTGGGACTGTTTACTGGGTCAGTTCTTCAAAGGTGACTGAGTGAGGAAATCCTTCCCCTCGCTGATCCCGAGCAGGGCAGCATGCAACACACAGCACGGCCACCGGCATCTTTTGCTCAGCCCAACCACCCTCTGCTTGCAAAATCTGCCACAGTCATAGCCTCAAGTCTTAGTATCGTCCTATAGACCAGCCCTTGTTATTACACTATACTGAAATAATAATTAAAATGCACACAAGGAAAACAGAGAGGCTCTAAAGTAATTAATGTTACTTGATATTCATGTTATATCTTGCATTGTGTTTACTGGTGAATTTTCACCAATATGTTATCTCCCTTCCCATTCCTTTTTACCTACTAGGATATCATCTTGAGGCATTCGTAACTACTATTCCAACCTCTAAAACGTAAGACAACCTGGGATATCTGACAACAGGGGTGGGGAGCAACCTGCTGGAAAAAAAAAATTCTCATACTAAAGGTTGCTTTTAGTGATTTCCATTTTGGTGAATGCTGACACTACAGATCAAGCTAGAGGACCAAGGAGCAAAAAATTTTGTCTTACAATCCCTAAATAGCCTCTTACTTCAAGAAAATAATGAGCTACTCAGTTAATCACTTCCAGCTCAGCTCTACATATCAAAAGGCAATTCCACCTCTCTAGTTTGAATTCTAAGGACATACTGTGATGAAAAATTTCAGACCTGTTATGCTGGAGTTCAATATGATTATCAAAAATAACACAAGCTGTCAATAGATGAGCTTTGTTGCACATTTCTAATGAGCTCTAAATCTCATGTGAAAAATATGGATTTACGGTCCATTTAAACTTATTTAAAAATTAAAAATATAATTTTTTAAAAAGTAAGCTTCCTTATTTTAGCAAACTTCAAATCTTACAATACCAGCTTTCAGTGGAGGAAGAGTTAATCTCCTGGAGGCAATCAGCCCCACCCCCACCCTCCCCAAAAGCAGAGCTTGCACACATGACAGATCAAGTTGAAGGAGTTCTGTATTTTCATCATCTTAACTTTTAGAGAACCAATTTTGTGCTTGTACTTTCTGTTAACAAAATTTAAACGCCTCAACACTACCCAGAAAACCAACAGCAACAAAAAAAAAAACAATCCAAAACCAACCCCAGACTTTGGTTAACCTTTTTCTACTTTCTAAGGTTGTTTAAAGCACACGGCTGCAGTTTAGGAGGTCTCTCTCCAGAGTTTCCCTTTTAAGACCAGTCTCTCTCTCTGTTACATATTTCAAGACAGCTTGCCCTGTGCATAAAGCTCTTTTAGCTGCAAACCTGAATGCATTGTTCATGCAGTTGCTTTCTACTCAATTCTAAGTATGTCTTGTTTTCTCATGTAGTTATTAAGACACTTTTTCTCTGCATGACAGAGGTATGTTCCCTCCTCAAACAACACAACATTAGACTCAACAATGGACAAACTATTAGGGACAATGCTGGCTTTTATAAATACGTTTTATAGCCAATTCGGTCAATACAGCATCATGAGATACAAGATATGACTTATTTTCATTATGCTCACTCAGTCGAGTAACTGGAAAAGTTATTTAAAAACTCAGAGAAACAAGGACAGCTGTTGTCAGAGCTGATCAAACCAATGAATTTAACCAAAACCAAATGATAGTCTGTAATATCTTATCAAGGGAATGACTTCTTTGCTTGCATAAAAAATTCTCTTACGCTTTCATTTTACGAGCTATGCAAACCTGGACTTGCCCAGAAAGTTACTGCTCATAGACCAACAACTGAGATCAATAGCTCTTCACACGAGCGTAGGACAAGTGCAGATTTCAGGCCTTAATATGTTTTATATCCTTCAATACTTGCATAATGAATGAACATGGAAACATTGTCTTTCAAAAGCCAACAGAGCTGAATCTTATTTTACAACATCTTGCACAAGTTAAGCCATTTTGTCTGTTTGTTCAATTAATCTACTTTCTTGATTTTCAGTGTACAGATGCCGAATGGTGTCTTCACTGAAGTATCATGTAACCCCTGGAAGAAGATTATTTATCCACACTGATCTTCTGGCTGTGAATGGCTGCAGAAGGCTACTAAATAGTTCTTACAGCCAACTCAATATTTCTAAAACAAGTCTTTCGAGAAAAAAAATCTTAATTCTTCAGGTAAAGATTTTGAGTGTTGCAACAGTAAACTTCACTTTTAAGAACATATTTTATTTTTAGTTTGTGAACTTCATCTTCGCTTCAGTTATATAAAAACAATGGGACCAGAAATTCAACAAGCTTTTTATAAATGTCTTCTTTATAAAGATAGTAATGAGCAGATGAGTAAAAACCAACTAATTCTAAATTTGCAGATGGCAAATTTTCTCTCAAGGCTTGAAAAGTTACAGGCCCATGGGATTTTCCTTCTGCTTTGTTCAGCAGTGTAAATCCACAGCTGGAGCACTAAGGCTTCAGGAAAGAAATGCTGGAGGGAATCCAGAGGAAGAAAGTTATCAGATCTAGAAAACATGACCTACCAGGAAAGGAATTAGGTTTGTTTAAATTTAGAGAAGACTGATGTGAGAAGATAACCACTTTCAAATAAGGAAAAGGTAAGAACAAAGCAGAGAAGTTCTTGGCCATTTCCACCAAGGATAGAACAAGAAACTAAGAACTTAAGTTGCAGCACAAAAACGGTACGTTGGGCATTTGGAAGCCCGTTCTGACCCTACCAACAGTCACACACCAGAAGCAATTGGTCTAGGATACTGGAGAACTGCTGGGAGGAGAGAGGTTGTTCACAAGAGGTGACACAAGCATTTCTCAGGAATGATGCAGCTATGTGCTCAGTCCTGTCTGAGGTAGAGGAATGAACTAGATGATGCCATGAGACTCAGCAGCCCAGACAACATAAAACACCCCAACAGAGGGAAATCTGCAGTAGAAGCACTAGGCATGGAGGAGCCCAGACGCCCAAGAGACTTCAGTGATGCCCGAGTGACCAGACAGCTTTGTAAGCTGCAGGGCAGAAATCCAAAGGGAAATGAGGCTTCCGACTGCCGATGCCTGTGGAGCTGCACGCTCCTTCGCACTGCAGGGTTTCTTTGCACAGCTGCTGGGCAGTCTGCTGCATGAACATCACTGGCAAAAGCTACCTGTGAAGTAGCTCATCAAGACAGGCTGGATGGGGAGGGAGAGCAAACCACCAGGCCGGGGAGAAGAGGGTTCCTTCTCTTGCTGGTGCAAACCATGGAAGTTTTGAGATATGAGGCTGCCTCATCCCCAGCCACCTTCCAGAAATGTGCTGAACTGCCTGACCCCACCCCGTATCACATCTGGATTTCTCAGGCTTTTTCTGCACTGATTAATGTAAATACGGAACTGGTAGAAAGCTTTAATTTTACTAGGATGTTATGTTTCTTTGCAGTGTTTACGCAAGTCAAGCAATATGCTCATGCCTTAAAAAAAAAAAAATTACTTTTTTTATTTTAAAACAAATAAATACTCTGGATTTTGTAGCTGTAATGTGTAAGTGTATGGATTTTTCTGATTCTTTGAGGAGTTCAAATGACATTGCTTTCAGGAAAACACTATATTTATTCAAGTGATTTTATATATAGTTTAGTTTTATGAGGAAAGAATGTAACACAGGATGAAGAATAAAAATGTAAATCATTTACAAAGCATGCAATGGCAAAATCATTAGCTTAAAATGAGTTTATATTGTATTTTTGGTATAAGGTTTACTTATCAGCAATTATTCCCTCTAGGAAGAAAGAGCACCAGGAGAGAGAAGCAGCCCATTTCTAGGATAAAGTATTCCTTTAAAACTCAGCCAGATTAATTCATAAATACCCAGAACATGTAACTTAACAGCAGTAAAGTGATAGCTTCTTTCAAATATAACTCTGTATCCTGCTCGTCTTAGAAGATTTACCTGTTTATTTTGACAAACTGTGAGGAAATTCCCTGAACAAAGAATTGTCTCAGATCTGCAAAAGTAGACAGCATATAGGCCTAAATGTGAAATTAGGATTATATGAGCTATTTCTAAAAAGAAACAATGCATTCTCCTTGAATTGCTCATTTTTTGTTTATAAAAACAGATTACTCAGCAAAGAGTGGGCTGATGTTAATACATGGGAATTCTTGCCTTTCCAAACCACTTTCGTCTCTCTGCACTCTTTATGCAACTGAAAAGAGTATTTCATACCACTCTGAGAGCCTAATTTTTTATTTTTTTTTCAAAATCTGCTTCTGTTGATATATAATTATTGTTGTAAGGATGCTGAGTCATTGACTCCAACACAATTTCTTTTCCATTAGTTTTAATTTCATACAATTAATAAAATGGTTCATCTTCTCAGTGGGTAAACAACTGGATTCTGACTGTGACTATACCACACTCACGGGCTCCGTCGGCTTTGTGCTGGCTCACCAGAACATCTTCTGCGAGCAGCTACAGCTTCAAACTATCCACGCCATCTAGCTAGCACCCAGCAATCCAGCATGCCAAGTGCTCTGTAAGGGGCTCCACGTCACCCGTGGTCCATGGTCTGCACTGATTACCAAGTCATCACTGGGTAGGTGAATTTTAACATATCGGTTGTGAATCTGTATCTCATTACGGTCACAGCTGTTTGAGAAACAATTCCTTCCCCTTGTGCTCCCGAAGCAGTCACATTGATCCTAGGTGCGAGTGCTCATTTGCACCCAGCTGCTTTCAATTATAAGGGTGTTCCTGGGATTTAACCCAGCTCAAATACTGCATTGTGCTAGAAACCGGCAAAGATTATTCTAAATATGTCTTGGCACTCAGTGGAATGAAGAATAGCGAGCGCCGTGTTTGACTTGCTTTTGCTAATTATCAATATGGAGCAAAGGAAAGGATAAAATATTTAGCAGCTCTCAGAAGGAGAAGCCATTCTTCCTGCAATTGCAGGAGGCGGCTGTGCAACAACCCAGCTGCTGTGCTCTGCAGCAGGAGCTGATCCTGAGCCTACTGTCACCCAACAGGGATGGCTTGTGAATGGCAACGGCAACATCTATTACCAGTGTAACGCTGTGACGTGCTCACTCCAGCTGTATTCCAGCTGTGACTTTTCTAAGGAAAGAGCGGCTTTATCGTGAAGTGGAGATTATTAATATTTCACCCATTCACCATTTACTCAGCTTTTAGAAGAAGGCTCTGTGACCAAGGCAGGCCTGCCTATACCTAGGGGGGCTCTGCCCCCAGGCCGAGCAAAATGGCTTGGGCTGGTCAGAGGACAATTCTTTGGCGCTGAAAATACCAGTCCCTAAACTACCACACTGCAGCCCTGTAAAAAACACTCCCCAGACCCAAGACCCGTAAGTAGAGGCCACAGTACAGCCCCTCAGGGTAAGGTCTGCAGCCACTGCTTTGCTTGGGCTGCGCTTACAGAGCACGTATTTGGCAGTTTGCTGTAATTGATTTTGCTGCCACCACAAGCAAACAGAAAATAAAAACTAGGATATGTAGCTATCAGGACAATGGGCTTTTTTTTACGTACAAGACTGGAAAAAGGACACAAAAATAGATGCAGTTCTTGCTTACCTGCAATAACTGTTTATTCCTCGAATGCCTTAAGTTCAGTCACCCAGTGCAGGCTGAGGCAGAGGTTCAGTCTGTACAGGAGCTCTGTGTCTTCATAGTGACACCACAAACTTTGAATTACAACATAAAAGCCCAGAAGAAATAGACACTGGCCCTTCTTTGGCTCAAGTGGTGTTCATCTCTCCTTATCTTTCCATACACTTAACTTTGGCATCCAGACCTGGATACAGAAACACCTTGCATACCTTTGGAGCGAGCCATCTTGTACACCTAATGGTGATTTAGCCACTGTTTCAGTGCAATCTACCTGGGAGTATATGAATGATATAAACGTAGGCAATGGTTTTCAATGTGCAAATAGACAATCTCTCCATTGTAGCTTGTAACTACCTTCCCACAGCATTACTGAGCATGGCAAAAGCCAAACTGGAACTACTAATACCGCATACCAAATATTACAAATATTAGAATTAGTTACGTCCTTGATCTCTGGTGTGTTAGTAGCTTCCTGCTGCCACCACATACAATTCATTGCTCACACATACAACAGACGTGGCAACAAGTTATTCTGTCTAAACACAGCCTTGAAACTGCTTGTTCCCCCAATTCTCTAAGGCTCCCCAGTTGTACTCGAGTTCCCATGTCACACAGACATTTGCAAAACTAAATCCAATCCTTCACATTCATAGCTCTCTTATTGTATTCCTGGCATATGACTAACTAGTTTCTACACCGATACCACCAATATTAGATTTTTCTTTTTCTTTTTTTCATAACTTGTTTTCAGGATGAAAAGATTTTTTTCTGCAATGGCTGCAAAAACATGAGTGTTCACTCTTAACAGCTCTGACTGAGGTGGGAAAAGGGACAGAAAACCACCTGCTTGAACAACTTTATGCAAGTCAGCCAGGAAAGGGAAAACCAATGCTATTTGTAGGGTGGTCCAACATATGACTGGTTCATACGTAACATAAAACTTTCGTCTATATAAAAAATATTTTATATAATGATTTAAGTATTCTGTTAAAAAGGTATAAAAAAGACACAGTGAAGTAAAATGTTCATTCATTTACTCAGGTGCATTTGTTTAAACAAGAAATAGCCACAAGATTAACCCTTTCCTATTCCAAGCTGAAGAAGGGTCCTTCTTTTATGAAGCAGGAGAAAGGCAGGTTTTGGACCACCAACTGCAACATCCAATTGGCCAAAGCCACCCCTGGAATCTGGCCTGGCACCTTTTATCCTTCAAGCCCACTTGTTTTCTGCTTCGCAGATGTTGTACAAACACTCCTCTGCGTAAACGCAAGCGCGCACATACACACTTTCTCAAACATTTGTTGAAAGAGCTAAATTTTAGCTAAAGTTCATTTTACAAGTTAAGAAATGCTGCCAAACACCTCTATAAGATCTATTCCTCTAAAGCTCCTACAGAAGACTGAATGCCTCATGCTCACCTGAATGTGCTGATTTCGTACCAGGCAAAACCAAGAGAAAACAGTTTTATTCTGCTTTGGTGTTACTACTGGAGCTACCGCCTCAGGCTCTGATTCTGCCAACATAGAGCCATTTTATGCATCTGAATAATCACTCCAAGTTTAATGAAGCTCCTCACATCTCCATTAGCAATTGTTTTGGCTGGAAAAAGGCCCTGCCTATCAGCCCTGGAGGAGCCTGGAAACAGAGGAGCGATAATACTGGGAGGCTCACTTTGGGAAAGGCTGTGGTTTTCTGGTGATAGGACACAGAATTGCAAGACAAAAAAAATAGGAAGGGGTGAAATCACAGCACCATGGCCCTCAGCAGGGCTGGGATTTAACCCCAGGTTTCTGGCCTTGTTCTCACCAACTCTAAACAGAAAGAGATTTCGGAAATCAGCATGTGAGATCAGATGGGACTTGCGGTCCATGTTGACTAGTCACAACACGTCTAAGGGCTTGTCTTCATCGCAAGCCAACGCTGGAAACCCCGCATTGCGTTTTTGTGTATAGAGAAAAATCAAAGCTACAATTTTGTTTGCAAGTGTACTAGCTGTCAAATAGAAATATTTTAACTCATTTTGGTTTTCAACTGCTAGCAATAGCGTTATGGGCAAATTACCTGCCAAATTAAATTTTAAGTCTGAATTGTTTATCTATGTAGTACAGAATAAGCTTCCTATGTAAGAAATGAGCATTACTAATACAGCACATCTATACTCCAACTTCTTTCTTCCATCTCACCCTTGCCTCCAACACCTATCCTTTCACAGGTGGTCAGTGCACTGGCATCGGCTTTACTTTGTCAGTATGACTGCCTCATATAGATAATGACAGCTCTATAGCTTGTATTTTGTCCGTAATGGAAAATGTATTTCTGGCATCTCAAAAAAAAGACTCTCCTGAGAAGCAAGGATGCTTTTATGCAGCAGGACTTGTATGTTCTACAAAGGAGTAGAAAACACTCCCCTGCTGAGATACTGAAACAATCCTGAACTGTGGCAATCTTTAATTGCTAAACGTAAGTAAAACCTACAATGACTAGCTATAACATTTTCAAAACTCAATATAATAGTTATGTAGTTATTCTGCACTTGTCTTGTAGTTATCACCTGTTGAGGATGCAATTTCTGTCTTAAGCTCCGACTTACGTTTCCATTCTATTTGAACTCCTTGTTCACTGTAGTTTAATCCTGCTTCAGGAGGTGTCAATTTGCCACAAAAATAACTTTGCTGGCAACCACTAGAATTGTGAATTCACTGGACACTAGCAGAGCTGAAGAGATATGGTGGACTAGGCAGCAGAAAACAAAATATATATAAAAACCCAAACAAAAAGTACAAGCCTAGGAACTAATCCTCATAATTCTACTGGACTTTAAAAATCTTAAATTTAACAAAAATACCGATTTCACAGCACGCTGTTATTTCTGCCCCAGCACCCCTTTCTCCCCTCCATTCACCATTCACAGTTTCGTGGGCAACCATCACCTGCCTCTCACTGCCTGAAGAGCAGCTTGCCTGTCCAAAACCTCACTGCTTAATTCCAGCTCCATCAGGAGGCCTAAGTGCCTCTCAGAAACTGCTCCAAAAAAGGTGTGCATGCCTTCTGGTGAGGCAGAGACCGTAACACCAGGATCTCCCTGAGCTCGCTGGGTGTGTGGGAACGGGTCCATGCGTAAGATTAGCAGATCCCCGCCGTTTTCCCCCACCTAAGTCACCCTTCTGCTGCAAAGCAGCTGGAGCCGTTTCTTGGAAAGGGAGTGTTGGACTCATCCAACCCCACGTGAAGGTCCATGGTGGGGATTTTCACTGCTGTCTGCTTGCTCATGCCTGGAACTTACATCTGTCCCTGCCACATGTGGAAGAGGGGGATGGGAAATAAGCACAAACGGAAAGCCTTGCTGAAAGAAGCCTGTCCAAGGCAACGAGAGAAACCCACAGAGTATATTAGAGAATTAGAAAGGAAATGCATAGACATGTGTTGTCCCTTACTGCTTTTCACTCGGGACCTTCCACCTCCTCTCTGTCTGTCAGTCCTCCTCCACTGGCGGGAAGGACACAAAAGGGGAGTGTATCCTTCTAAGGCTCGTTGTAGTTTTCTCTGGACGGGCAATTGCCCCAAGAGTTGGGTCACATTTTCTCCTTTTGCCAGAGCCAGAGTTGTCACTGTGCTCTCAGACATCTGTGTGCTGCAAGCCCAGGGCTGCTCTGTCACTCACTTGTGAAGGCCACATGCCTGGCTCCTGTGGCCAAAGCAGAATCCAGCTCTCCCCCTCAGTACCTGCTCCTGCATGGAGAAGCGGCAACCAGCTGAGGTGCTCACAGAGGATCAACAGGCACATCTAAGCTGCAGGACTGGTGCTGTCAGCAAAGCAATGTAAACTGCCTTCTGTAACTAGTTTTACTGTGCGTTTTCTCCATCAGACTCTGATCAGGTTCAAGAAGACCTGAGTTGGTTATCTTGGCCACGTGCTGCACGTTCCACTCCTGAAACAGTGCAAACACTGCAGCACCCGGCTCAGTTCTCTGTCCAACATGGGCAGGAAAACCATCCCAGAACAATGCTGGTAGACTGAAAAGTCTCCGAAGGAGATAGAAGGTGATTTCTCCATGTTTTGATATAGTTTTATCATCATAACTGGGGTCTTCAGGAGACGGTTTTGTAGTAATATGAAAATATATTAAATTCTACAGATTCCCCAGGGGAACGAGAGTATGCAATAAAATGCCAATAATGTCTTCAATGACCAGAGAGAAGTGTCTCTGCCCACAGTGGTCAAGAATACCTTGCTAAAACCAGCCCATAGTCGCACTGGCTGGTATAAATGCAATGCCTCTAACACAAGCATTATTTAGTATCTGAAGGTTCGACAGTATCAAAATTTGTTTCTGAACAGTTAATGCTCATGCATGCACACCGTTCTACATCAAAATATTTTGTCACGCTCAGAAAAAGACAAATACTCAATTATTGATACTTATAAATTACGTTAAATCAATTTGCTCTTCAAAATTGCATTTTTTTCATAATGTTGTCTATACACATAAGTTCCTTTAACTCAATAGATGCTTTCATTGTAGGGAAAATTGAACACCTGTAGCAGAGCTTCTCCAATATGTTCCAGATTAGAGGCTAAGGGTGATTTCATGTTGATAGCTGAGACTTTAAACTTCACAACTAAATTCACCACCACGAAATACCATTAGAATCCTGCACTTTTTTTCCTTCTAAATTCAGTGTTGCAGGCTTTCCAGTCCTTGAAGGGTAGACCCCTTTTGAAGCTTGAACAATTTCTGGACTTGCACAATATAAGTAAATGTCAAACTGGTAAGTCTCTAGGAGACCTTACTATCAATCTTGAACTATCTACTCATGTTTCTAGTGAATCTAACACTTCAAGAAAAAGATTAGAGTGCCCTTGACTCTTCTCCTACTTAGCCATTGCCTTGCTGTATGATTCTTTAAACCTTCCTATGCTTTACCATTTGCCACATTCTCTTTGCTGAGAAGCTCTGTCAGGCTGTGATCCAGTGCTTTCGAAACCAAGCAAAACTTTTCCTACTTACCGGTAGTTAAATTCTTGGAAATCCTAGGCAAATATCTTTTTGTTATTATTAAATTAATATGAAGAAGGAGGAGAGAGCGACCCAGGCAAAAAAAAGAATGACCCCAAAAGGGAAGGTGTCAGGAAATGACTCAGAGAAAAAAAAAAGTATTTGGGCTTTCTTATCAGACTAGCAGTTGGGTTTCCTTAAATGATACTTTTTAAATTTCACTTGAAAGTATAAAAGAAATTGCTGATTAACATCACAATGTAAGTAAGCTTGGTTCTTGGTAAAGAAACGCTATGACTTGGAAGCCAAGGACATTTATTTTTCGTATCTGAATTATTTTTTGGACAGTATTTTCTTTGCTCAATTGTCAGTGCACCAGAGATAGATAAGATAGTAGATAAGCGTATGGGATTTTAAACCAACAAGAATGTTACTTTTACAATGAATACATTTGTAGTCAGAGCTCAAAAATGGTTTTATTTCTGCTATGCATGGAAGATGTTGTATTACACACTATTTTACTAATACAGTTTTCTTTTTAAAATGGAATGTAAGTCAAATTTTCTGATACTGCAGCTGCAATTCAATAGCTGGATTTACTAAACATATGGATTTACAGTAACAAACTCTTCAATTTTCTTTCCCTCTCTAGCTCACCTTTCTGTCACCTTGATTTACTTCTGTTTCACAGCTGTGCCTACCAAATGATTCTTACTCTCACTCCACACTTTTCTACCTCTTCCTTCAGTTGATCCAAATTATAACACAATTTTGCTGGGAATGTGAAATTAAAGAACTCTCACAGCAAGAATCCAATGCCCAGAACTGAAGGGAACAATTAATTCACGTGGAGGGAAAAAAAACCCCAAACAAACAAAAAGAACAACCACAAAAAAACCCAACCCAACAACCCCTGAATGCTAGAGGTTCAAATTTGGAAAAGTTAAGAAATTTTCAGTTTCGATTCCACCATCAGTAGCCACTATAGTACGCCATTAACTCTCCCAGAGATTGTACAGAATTTATCCACTTCTACTATTTACCCTACTAACTACCAAGTAATAATTGCTTGAGTTACACAAATAAAGTCACAAGCCCCAAATATCCCACTCTCAAAACTGGTATTGCTGCTGTTGAAACTGGCACCAGAAAACCTTAGTAGCGCAAACATGATCCAAAAATACAAACCAATCCAAATAAATAATGAAAACCAAATCAAAACAAAGCAGAGAATGAGAACATGAAGGACCAACACAACGAAATTAGTAGGCAAAATAACAAAGAAACCCGAGGCAGCCTGCTCTCAGCACCTTCCCCATAAGACCTCTCCAGAGAAGTACAGCTGTGAAGGAGAGCTGGGTACAGGCACAGGGAATGTTTGAACCTGTGGGCTTGTTCAGCCTTCTGCCCCATCCAGCAGAGCTTCCTCTCCAGTGTTACACAGGGATTCAAAAAGACAGAGCCCAAGATGAAATTGTAGCCCTGTGTTTACGTATTAATTACCCGAAAGCTACTTAACCTTGAGCCATAACGTAATGAGCTTCGGCATTCTTCAGGCTCTCAGAAAGGGAGCTGAAGGCAAACGGGCTGGTTTGTCCTTACTTCCGAGTAGCCCTGCCCCTGGCTCTTTCTTTATAGGTGCTCTAGACACTGCCCATCAAAGGCAGGCTCTGACAGACCAGGAAAATGTGCACATTTCAATTACAGGGACTCTGCACTTCCAGTGCAGCCCAGCTGCCAACCACACGGAGATTTGCAGCGATAACAATTATACTTAAAAGCATCGCTACACGTTTGAATGCATTTACACATTCTCCTTTTACTCTCTATTTATTATTAATGGCAACTCAACTCATATCAAGACCCTAGTGTGTTTGGCACTGTAGGTGTACAGAAGGACAGCAAGTTCTTGCTCTGAGGAGTTTACAGTCTAATTCTAAATAACAACAGATGGAGGGTAAACATCAGGAGCTGTTCTGCTTTTCATCAGGAAATTTAACTCAGGTAACAATTTTTAGCCAGATAAAACCAATTAGACATTAAACCATGTACCACAAGTAAGGCTTGTACCACAAGCTAGGCTGCAGGCATATCCTAGTCAATTTTACAGATCATGGTGACAGCGGCCACCTCCAAGACAGATAACCAGGCGCTAGAAGATTCAGGCCTTTACAGGTGACCACTTGTATGGAGATTTTTGCAGGAAGCAAATGGGAAATGTAGCTTTATTCAGTAAGTCACACTCAGGCTTACACATAAGTATGTATTTAAATCCATATCTACACACCAAAGGACTTAATATACACCCAGCACAAGCATCTGATGGCATTTTGCACTACCTCACATTTTTGAGGTGTCACTTCTAAGTCCACCATGTATTAGCTGCCTACGTAACTTCATATTAATCCAGCTAGGAGGTCATAAAAGGCAGAGGTGACTGTTACAGATCTCCACAAAAAAAAAAAAAAGGATTTTGAAGCTGTAATTTAGATAAAGTTTGTCCATCTGAGGACTACACTGTCCATTCACCAGGAAACTGCGGCCTTATCTGTTTTACACACATTGAAACTTTGCACGCCTCCTTGCTGCGGTGGTACAGTCTGCAGACCCACACAAGAGGCACTAGGCTCTATGCAACTGGATACGAGGTGCGTACTGCCATTTGAGGACCTGGCTGTTGAGGGCAACAGCCACCATGTAGAAAAGCACTGGTGGCTGAGCTGGAGATAACAACAGTATGTGGGAGAAGAGCTCCCAGGGAAAGCTCAAATATTAGGGAATAGGCTACTACAGCACAGAGAGGCCCTTGTGGCTGTAACATCACAAATGGGCCCAAGTGAGCAAGGACCCTTGTATCTCCTAGACTACAGCTGAACATTGCTTCCTAGGTGGCAAACACAGTCTCACCTCATTGAGATGACTGGAGCAGGGTGTTTGTATTCAGCCCTCCTGGAGGCCATACCTCAGTACTACTGGAGAGCATCATTGTGCTTTAGATGTAAAAGATTAATGTCATGCTGAGACTTCATCTGCTGCGTTTCCTACTGCTTTACAAGAAGATTTGGACTTTGACTCTGCAGACTTTCCTGTAGGACCAGAGGCTTGCTGAGCCCTTCCCAGGGCCCTAGGAGGGCCTCCTGCGCAGAACTTTGTGCTCGCTCTTGTTTGCAAACAACAACCAACCCACAAGTGCGAGAGGTGCCAAGCACCACGTTTCACTGAAGCCAACTCGTATCACAGGGGACTCACCACCCCTCGAGGAGAAGAACTAAATTTGCTACTGTGATTCTGTACATCACAAGCACCACTTCCCAGATTTGACAGAAAATGGGTACGTAAAGTTCAGATTCCCTCAGGAGCACACAGCTGGTTTAGAAAGGCAGAAGTACCTAGCAAGCTCCTGATTACCAGCCACGTCCATGTAGAAGGGTTATTTATGACTGCATCAGCTAAGAGTCCTGGGCTTAAGATTCATTTTGTTCCCATTAGTACATTCACAAACAGTTTACAGAACAGGAGCAAAGGTCTTTATGGCTGCCTCATTTCCAAGGCCTCCACAGACTACCTTTGCCCACTTTCCACAGTTCAGGTGTCTAAGGCTACTCTGGCCCTTCCCTATGCAATGAGAGCACTGTGTGTCACACATTGCCAGGAGAGATCTCTTTCTCCAGAAGTACTGCTACAACATACCTGTGCCAGCTATTGATACCACAAGGACCAAATTTGTTCTGGTTTTCATTCTCTAATGCTCTCAAATACGTGAAGGTTTACACAGGAGGATGCGCAGATCACTCCAGAAGTCCCTGCCTACACGTGCTGCTTCCCGTGCTGCAGATGCAGGCAGAGGGGAGCCTGCTGTCCATGCATATCAAAAGGCTCCAGCTTCCTGCACTCAGCCTGCCCCATGCGTGGAGGGTTGGCTCTCACTCAGGCTTGTAGTCATGAAGTCCAGACAGGGAAATCGAGAAATCACCACAGATCAGCTAAAGAAGAAATCTGAAGAGGACATAGTCCGAATTGCACTCCTTCCTAGATACTATGGAGAGAAAAAAATGTTTATACCCTTGAAAGACAGAAAAATAATTTGAATTATAGGTGTGTCCTCCCAGGTAACATCAGGGTTAGACAACTGATGTATAAAACAGATGAAGAGGGTCTGAGAATGGCTTGAGGCTTTACTACAGTAAATTTCTAGTTAATTTTGAAAAAATCCTTAAGTCACCCCTGAAACTTCTTTCTTAAAATTATGTCAGACACACTAGTGGACCAAGGGGGAGGTCAGTGAGTACCTGGGCATTGGTGACACCAAACAGAGTTGGCTGCATAGTAAATCAGCACCAGAAACAGATGGTGAAATTTCAAAGACAAGAAGAGTGTTTTTTTCTGCCACAGTGTGTTTGTGAATTAGATTTCCCGGGAGGCTCCTGCCTTTGCTGTCACACATAAATCAGCTCGTGGCAGCACAGCTCATCGCTGGGACTGATCCGGAGGCAGCACACCTTCACTTTAGCAGCTGTGAGCTCAGAGGGATTTCTCACCGTAACCATAAAGCAGAGCTGCACAGTGTAACGTGGTGATGGAGATGAGGGAAGCCACAAGTGGCTTCTTGTTGCCCTGCAACCCTTCACCACATCAGTTAGGAGCTGGCAAGAAAACTTCCCCTCTAGCTTTCTCAGGCTTTCAGCACACTCCAAGTAAGGGAAAGGCACCTCAGCTTCAGTATCACACGCCTGGCCTCCTCTCACTTCTCACTCAGGTAATGAAGCTTCTAAAGGACTATCAGCAGCCTGTCAGGGCTAACAGCATAAACTGTAACAGCGGAAGAATTATGGACACGAGATGTCTGTCTCTAGGCATCGTGGGCCAGGAAGATCCTGAATGACTCCTACCAGTTTCAGTGCAAATTCAACAGATGATAACAACCCTTTTGAAAAGCAGCCCAAGAAACACACTGTACCCGCATGAATGGTCTTAGTATCAGACACACCACACCTCCACTTGACCCAGGAAATGGCTACCGGGGCACACAGCCTTGGCAACGCGCAAGCCTTTTCCTTAATACACGAACTGATTTCACAGGAATATTACGGAACAAAGGAAAAACAAATACATACACACATTCATGCACAGCTGGAAAAATACAATGAGTTTAATCCTGCAAAGTGAAGAAAGTGTTAGATCTGGTCAGTGGCTTCATACTTACTGTGGAGCACAGACTAATTAATTTCTACATCCTATTCCATCAGAGTTGCTCTGATTTTGATGGAGTTTGGCTTTTACAGTCAGACAGACATGATTATGAATGATTTGCATGAGGGACTTTCCAAGGCCTGCTTTATAAGCTCACTAAGACTTCTGAAATTGTGTCAGTCTTTTCTGTCTCACAAAACTTTAAGATTTTTCCCAGGGATTTGGAACTGTGTGCACAGTATTTTACTGTTAAGTGAAAAATCTTTTCTAGAAAAAAAACATGCCAAAATTAAAGTATCTGTATCCCTGTATCTTCTCCTTTCTCATTTTTCTAGTGTCTTTCTCCCACAATTTTAATGTTGTAGATTCTGCTAACAACTATTCTTTGGGCAAAAATTAGGAAATGTTCTTTCCAGGCATTTAGCACTGCATCTTTATCTGTGTCTATGAGCCCACTGAGAGTTTCATATAAATTCCAATTGCTTTTCCACTCCACTCTTTTTTCCATTCTTGAAGATAGTTGTTGCATAAAGGACTGTGGGATTCTATTTTATATTTATTTTTTCTGCTATATAAATTATCTTTTCTATCTGGTACTCTTCCTTTCAATGATTTACTTTCCTGGGAAGGAGAGGGAAGGAAAAAGTAAGTTTCAAATATGCAAGCAAATACCTAGGTAAGTGTAGGAATAGTCCAGTAACTACACACCACGAGATGGAAATCAGAAATAAAAAGAACAGTATGCGGATAATAAAAACTGTCTCTTGTTAGACACATCAGGAGGCTGCTGTGACCTCAGACCTGTGGTCACAGAAGCCAAAACAGTTAAAACCTGCAGAGAACATTGTAGATTCTATTTAAGGTTTGCATCAAAACCCCAACATTAGAAAATCTGCTATTATTTTCATTATTTATAGACGTTTGAACATTCGACTTAATTTCAGCTTTTGCTTTTTTTTTTTCAATGAACACTAACTAATGGTTTCATTACAGTCTTAGGGATGGCATTGTTTCATGTGCAAAGCAAACATTTAGTGAAGGGTGTGATTAAAGTCAAACAAGTAAATGTTTTACAGAGATAGCTTAGAAGCTACAGCACAACAAAACGAGCAGTTATTTAGATACCGAAAATCTAACCTGCGTGGACAGATGCCCCTCTTGATTCCCTCTCCTTTTTTTTTTTTCTATTCTTTTGCTTGCAATTTTATTCAAAACCACAAAGAAATATATTCAGAGCAAAGCAACGCTTTCAGCCCAGAAACAAGTTCTGGTGCCCAGTTTTTCAAGAGGATGATGCGATTAGTGAGCAGTCTGAACACTGTTTGCTCAAACTGCCTTCAGCCGGTATAGTAGAGTGTGAAAAAGGGGTAAGGGGAAAAATCTATATCTGAGAATCTTAGCAACTGCTGAAACAGCAGAGCATACTTTTACCTCAAGTGTTTACCCGATAATTCACCAGGAAGTAAGCAGAAATTATGATCTCTCAAATGGACATTTATGCTCAGATATCAAGCTACCAGAAGGAGGGAAGATTTCTAATCCACTTTGTAGAGGAGTGCGCAGTTGTCGTTCAAGGTGCAAAGCCACGGAGCCAAACTACGGAGAGATGCAGCAGATCTGGATTCTTCTCCGGCTATTTTGGTTTGCACCGAAGCGGGGGATGCTTTGCCAGTGCACCACATCCCACAGCATGGGGTAAACCTCCAGAGCCTGGCATTCAAGCCCAGGGAGAAGGCAAGGGGCTGGCAGGGTTTAGGGGTGGGAACACTCCATGCACCAGGTGGTGGCTGAGCACAGGCCAGGTACCAGCCCGAGCCGAGCCATCTGTGTGGTGAAGATACACCCATTGTACGGGAGCAGCGGCTCAGGTGTGATCTTTCTGCATAGGCAAACTACCCCCAAGATAAAAGTGTGGCTTTCCGCTAAACAGAGAAAGTCATCATTGGGAGCAAAACCATACAAGGCTCTTTACTGCGGTTTTAAATCTAGGGGTTTTTCCTCTCTCAGAAAAGTTTCCAAAAAATCCTCGCCGTTTGTATCTGCAAGTGAGAGTTTATGGAGAGAAGGGAAAGCACAGGGCAGGCAGTAAATCAGCCTACTAACCGATCCACAGTCCATTACCAAATGCTTTTCATTACAAGTATGCCTTCACTAATTTCTCCGCTGCATTGTAGGTTATTTCTGGAAGCTTTAAAAATGCATGTTTCTGCATTTTAATACTTAACAGTACAGTTATTTCAGTTTATTAAACAAAAAAGGGAGAAACTGCTTAACTACAACTGGCTTTCATGACACAAAAGGACTAAGCCAGTGAAAAAGCAGCCAAGCAGGAACCCTATTTAAGTCCAGAACGAAGAAAACCTTTCCAAACTCTTACACCAATTAGAATAATCTGGGTCTTTTGATGTTAAAATCCCCAAGAATCATATGGACATCATAAAAAGCACAGCATTTAAAACAGATTCAGAACGCAGATAAAATCGTTTCTCCTTAACATTTCCACCAGAGCTGGGGGCACCATCAGCTAACCAATTCTTCATAACGCTTATGTCACTTGCACTGTAGTGTTTGCTTTTGACTAGGGGAGATGAGGGAAGGTGTCTCTAAAAGCAGTTGCTGGTAAAACAGCAGATTACCTGGGAGGTGAAGCTGGGCCGCATGCTGGAGCTGTGCCCGGCAGGCACCGGGGTGGCTGAGGAGGGCAGCCCCCTTGTGTACATACACAGGCTGCTCCCAACCAGGGGAAAGAAGACTGAACAACTATGCAATGTGATCCACTGGCCAACTTCTGAAGTCTCAGCCCTTGGATGCTTTGGTTGGCTTTGTATAGCCTTCCCTAAATGAATGGCATCCTTCATGAACGTAAACAGAAGCTACAGGCATTGAAATAACACGCTTGAATCTGTGCAGTGAGTTATCATGAGGTGATCTTTACGCTTAAACCTTGCATGTCTTCTTTATAGTTGGCTATCTCTGAAGCATCCAAATTTCTCCAAGTGTCCTGCTTCCAAGGAAACTCAAGGCAAGAATTCTATTTGCCTTGACAATTCCAAAAAGATCATCGGCAGGAAAGTGAGGAATGTTTTGCTGGATGCAGAATTGCAAAGCTAGAGGGATGTTTCATTTTCTTTACATAAAATCCTGATCAACAGTATTTTGCTGTGAAACCTGGCACAGAAACAAAACTTTGCCAAAACCGTATATATATACATATGGAGCGAGAGAGACACAGAGAAGGTAATTTTACAATGTTTTTCCAGACTCTAACATATTATTTTCTGTAGTGGGAGAGGTTAAACACACCTTCTTGTGCAATACGAAGCATCAGTACAGCCTCCCTATGGATCTAGCTACGCGTTCCTACTACATGTGCATGCAATGTTGTACAATAATGGTACGATGGTTCCCTAGAGGCAAGGGGACAAGAGCTGAAAAGTCTGGGCAGGGGGGTGCACGCACAACTCGAGAACCGTACATTTGTATTTGAATAAATTGAAAAGTAAGCAAAACTGTTCGTGTTTATACAAGCAACTTGACTGTACTCTAACAGAGGACAAGGGTATGAAACTATGTCCTTATAAAGTAACGCTCATCTTTTACTTATCTAACAAAAAGAAACACAGGAGAGGGTCAGAGGCTGCTGAAAGAAAAATACCCAAGTGTTAAGGCCAGAGAAATGGAAAACAAAGTTTTAACAAAGGTAGGAGCATTTGCAGATAAGAGCACAAAAAAACGCCAAACCCTTAAATGCTGCTTATTTTTCTATAAAAATAAACAGTGAATATTGTTGCCAGTGGTCCGTACACCTCTGTGAGAACCCGATATTTGAATTGTCAGCTTGACAACGAATAAAAATTATATTAAAGATTAGCATTACAGGTCTAGTGCAGCTATAAAAAGAAAATTGGTAATAGTGCTACATACGAATAGGAAATCAGCCTTTCTAATACACCAGCCCAAATTTCAGTTACGTGTTACGAAATTCTCATGCAGATTTGGAATTTTCTTTTATGTCCTAAGGTAATACTATAATTAATATTAATTACAACTTCCATAATTGCACGGTGCCTGAATTGCTTGCTATTCCTAGCATTTGTAGGAAACAAGCTGTGCGGTTCCTGACACAAATATTATTCCTTATTACTTTTGCAGCTGAATAATATTCAGCCTGTAACAGAATCCTCCTAGGACTGAACAGTACTCTTGTGCACACGGATACACGCACAAAAACAACAACTAAAAGCTAAAAGCAAACTCGCCGAGAACTTCTGGGTCAGCTTTTGACATCACCCATAGGAATGAAATCAGACACCAACCAATCAGGCACCAAGAGGCTGGCAGCACAAAATAAACAAAAGCTGGGCCCAGGGCTCTACAATGAGGGAGGGAAGTGGAAGAGACTATTGTTCCAAAAGCTTTTAAATGATGTTGCTTTATTTATTTCTTTTGACAATGCCTGAACTGAATCTTTAAAAAGGGAAAGGACCCTCCCCCAGCCCGGATCTGTTAAAACAGAGTCAGGGGGTTTCTTTTCCCCGGTGGTATTTGTTCTCTTGAACAATGTTTTGTGAGCCCTGTAAAGCGAACGGCGCTATCCCAGCGCGGCGTGTGGGAAGGCAGCGTTCTTCCCAGCATCTCCACAGAGGCTCAGCACCAACGCTTGGTGCCAGATTTTCTGAAAAGCTAGGCAGGCTGGGTGCTAAGCTCTTTTCAAAATCTGACCCTTATTTAGATGCCTTCCAGGAAGCTGAGGTCTTTAGAAATCTGGCAGTGAGTATAGACACTGGGCATTTCGGGATGCTGGGCCAAGAACGGTGCGGTAGAACCACCTATCTGTGTGCTCTCCCCAGAAGAAAAGTGTCAGCTCGTTTGGTCTTTTCGAACCGTGCTTTGCCGAACGTGCCCAAGCCGAAAGGTCCTGCGTGGGACCGTACTTACTTATTCACACGAGCGGGCTGAGGAGGACAATGCCCCGCGCAGAGTCATAGCTGAGCCTAGCAGACAGCCGATGATTCACTTCTTGGACACTCTAACCTGTCACTGAACTCAAAAGATTTAGGATTAGGCCCAGAGCTCACTAAAAGCACACATGGTGTGTTTTTTCAAAGTTCATCTCAGCTGAACAAAGCTAGCGGAATGACTTCAATCCTCTCAGTGCTTCCCCAAAGGAAAAAAAAAAGCAATGTATGTCTACAGTTCGGACTGGACTTGCTGCCCCTTGCCCATTTCTAACCATGCCACATAGCGAAGTGTACAGGGGACAAGTAAATGCATTCCAGAAGTAAAAGATAAACTCATGGATCCTGGAGTTGTACACGTAAAGAATATCAGTCTTTCTTACATCTTTAATAAAATAAAACTTTTGCTACTCTTGCCAAGAAAATTAGTCCTAAGGTGCACACAAATAATTACATATTGTGGAACAGTAAATTATTACAAATGCCATAGAATTCAAGCAGCCCCACGTCTGGGCCAGATTTTCAAATGTTTTGCAGATGTTTATAGTTTGCTGCAAAACTTTTGTCAAGTTACCTACACAACACAGCATTTACTGAATGATTCTGGCGCATAGTAATTCATTTTCTTTGTGCAGGTGTTGCATTCCAGGAATATTTTGTCTTCTTATAGAAGACTGCTGGAATTCTACTTAAAAAAAAAAATCATGATGAAAGAAACCAGATCCTCTCATCTGGGAGAGAAAAAAATGCCTTCCAAACTTAGTTCATTTGCCTTATCTTTCTTTTCAGGTAAAAGAAAACCCCCTTCCATGTAAAAATCTATTCAAAAGGTGTTATAGATGTCCAGCATTTCTGCAAAACTCACAAACTGGAAAGTACAGTCCACTACAAGGTGAAGCCTCGGGTTGCCTCTGATAAAGATACTGGCGTATCAAGGCCTAGGTAGTGTTCCGGTGATTAATTCTACTTACTGGAAGCTCATGGTTGGTGGGACTACTGAGGCCTAACCCGTGACTGCAGCAGTCACAGGAGGAGACTTTGTCCAGCAAGCCCCAGGCAGAGCCACAGCGGGGACCCTGCAGGCGCGCGGGCAGAGCTGGCATAGGCGGCGGCATCCCCCCATGCACCCCTCGCCGTCCCCCTCAACCGCACCACAAAAGCACCACAGGAACCCGCAACGCTCCCTTTTGTCATGAGCTTTTATTCCACACTGCGTGGGGCAGGAAGCAAAACACAAAACGGGGTTGTGCAGCACTTTGGACCTTTTCTTGACTGATAAGTTGCCTGGAGGCGAAGCGAAATCAAACCCTTAGGATTTAACGACTTGCCCTTTTAAGCATATGGAAATTAAACATTAAGCCTAAAAAATTTTCCAGGAGCAGATATGAATCCAGATATAACATCACTTTGTAAGATATGGAAAAATACAAGTAGCTATCTTCGACTTCCTAGACATGCAAGTTTTCCTTCAGGGTAGGAAAGCAAAGATGAAAATGCCAAAGGACTGTTAACCTTTAGAGACACATTCTAAGAGATAACATGACTGAACCCAGATAAATCAGAATTAAATTTAATCAACCTCCCACTCCCTAGCTACACTATCAAAGAAGAAAAATCTACAATTAGGAAAGAAACAGAAGGAAATTCAGACATCTTAAACTGAGCAAGCTCCCATCTCAGCTCTGCAACTTCCCTGATGATACTAAACACTGCAATTCCCACACGCAGTATTACACACTTACTGTCTTAACAGTCCTCTTATGAGTAATCAGGGGAAGCGAACACTTAAATAATGTTTTGTAGTACATATTATCTAGATTTGGCTGTTATTCTCTCATTTAGAGCAAAATGGATTTAAATTTACAATTTAAATACTTTGCATCAAATCCTTAAATCACCCTTCTTATTCTGTGAATGGAGGTGTTAACATCTATGTGCTAGCTATGACCCACTAATTCATGTGCTTCAGCGTAGTGCCTAAGAATATATAATCCTTTAATCTTTTGTTCTGTGACTCCACCTACAACTCCCTGGCACTAATTTAAGAATACAGACTGTGATGCTTCTAATGAGCAAAACATTAAAATAAGACTGTCACAGTCAGCAATCTGTTACTAAGTGTGTCATGAAAGTTAGATAGGTGTGAAAGTACGACAGGAATCTCATTTTTAAATGACAGACGAGAAGTACTTCAGCATCAATATAAAAGCCTATATTAAAAAGAAGTTTAAATGTATAATATTAAAATATAGATCTTTCTCTCTTGAGTGCTTTTTTTTTTCTTTCTAAGTAAAACTATTAAGTTATAACACTGTTTTTAAATGTGATTTTGCTATACTGAAGCTGTATGTGTGTCACTATTCAATCTGTTATTTTTTCTGGATTTGAATGGATAGCTTTCACTGCCTAGGCATCTAAAACAGTTTTTTGAACCTTTACCCTGTTTTATTGCTATTTTTTCAAACTGTATTTTTTTCCTGGAAATTATAGTAACAATTTTGTTCATTTTCAGCTAGTTCCGTTTATAATTAATTCATAATATGTCCGTAAAACAATAAGGAATTCGGAAAGCAGGGAAGTTTTTTTCCTCTTTCCATTCATGAATAAAATTGAGATGTGCAATGACAGACTACTTAAGTAGTTAAAAAAAAACTTGAAGTACTTGGTGCCCAGAAACAACTGGCACAACACACCAGCTGTAGATACTAGTTTTATGTAACAGATCGATTTTAATGTTCAAGTATAATTTTTTGCCTTGTATGCCAGTACATCAAACATAAACCTCTAAAGCAGTCTTGAAATGTCACTTTTGTGTATTTTAATTGAATTCAAACTACAGCATTTTGCTACACATGAATTGCACGAGATTAAAAAGATTACTATTTCTATTAAGAAACATAATGTGCTATTTTCTGTTGTAAGAAGAATGTAAAAATTGAGAACGCAAGTACATGTCTGTAAGCAGTGCACGTGTATTTAGAGGGGTCCAATTGTGTACAACAAACAGTGTTGGTTAGCAAATGCTATTGACCAATAAAACTGAGCCTTTGTTTAGGAAAGTAACTGGAAAGCAAAAATGCAAAACAAGATTACACTTAATTATTTAAATCAAAGTGCTCTGCTTGTTGATTTAAATTGTGATTAAAATCAGGGATTTAAATTAATCCGCTCTGGATTGCATAAGCATCACCTTAATAAGAGGGAGCAGTAGCTTCAGCACCCAAGAAGTCATTCAGGAAAAGCGCTATGGCAGAGTGCAAAGAAGGACTGAGGAAGTGCGTTAAAGAATATCCCTCTGCTGCCCAAACTCTCCAGTTTCTCCCACAGAGAAAGCAAGCAAATGCATAAGTGGGAGGAAGTGTTTACAGGAGTGTGCATGCATGAAAACGAGCATAGGTATGATGAGGTAAAATAATAATAATTTTTCATTAAAAGCAGGATTTCTGTCCTCAAATCTAAATAAAGTAGATTACTCATGCATTCCAATTATTCTTACTTGTTTTATTCCTAGAGTGTCCCAGAATAGTCCTCATTCATACTTTTCCCCCATTAGCAGGAACATGAAGCCTCCTCCCTGTTTACCTGATACTGCCATTAACTAATGTGTCATTTAAATAAAAAGCAATACTAAATATCATACTGAAATGGATTTAGCTTTCCCCTCAGATACTCATACAAAACTCTAGTTCCAGCTTCTACCAAATCCTGGACTCTACATTCCTTGCTAGATAGCAGGGAAATGAATAGCACAAACCAACCAGTACAACTTACTGTGGAAGGAGATCTACTCCAACTTGGCTAAAAGTCATTGCCAAGGTGATCAAAAGACCAGTATAATGACAAAGGAGCATAAAATAAGGTACTTGAGAATGCAACCTACAGCATATTTACTCCAAGGGCACTTTAATACCTTATATAAGAATATCCTCTCAAATATTTTTTAGCAGAGGTACAATTACAATTAAATTAAATGAAAGCAGGGAAGCCTTTCTTATTTCTGCTTTGCAGCTTGACTGTGAAGGACAAACTACTCTGGTTGAGCCCACTTTAATAGGAACTACTTTTCTTTTTTGATTTTACAAGAAAGTGTTTTACAATCCAGGGAGGATGAGTCATCAGAAAATCCTTGTCTAGTTGCCAAAAACCTGCCCCTCTTCATTATGAAAATAAAGATAAAAGCTCTTACAGTACATTAGCTGGCATACGCCTACACAGACAGTAAATAAAT
The DNA here is from genome assembly GCA_013396935.1 of Baryphthengus martii. NCBI lineage: Eukaryota > Metazoa > Chordata > Aves > Coraciiformes > Momotidae > Baryphthengus > Baryphthengus martii. Next base: position 67,262 of record VWZK01017631.1, on the reverse strand, counting down.
TAATTGTGCCTAGCCTCAAACATCCAAAGAGGTGTAGTAGGAGCTCAGTCCATCTTGTTTCATTAACAAATTAAACTGTAATCGAGCATCAACAGTTCTCTTATGTACATAAGCTTGGTTGTTGTACAGAAAAGATTTGCAGATATCATGCTTTCTTGCATATGTACATAGTGAGTCTTCTAATACTTGCATTAGTTTGCCTACACTACATAAATATCAACAAAAAATGGTATATGCTGGAAAAAAATTGCAAATGTTGGATTAAGCTATTCAGAAACTGCACAGGTTTTTGGAACCCAAGGCTGAAATAGTGATGTTCACTAAAAAGGGAATTTTGGGTATGACACTATTTCTCATATGCAAAATTTACAAATTGTTTTGCATATGACAAGAAAGGCGATTATATTTGGAAGCGTGAGTGGACTGTGTCTGGTCTGGTATATTCAGGTTTATTTGAAAATTGCACTACTTGCAAACACCAAGGCTATTTCGTAAGAATATACACAGATGTGTATTTTACAGTGCAGCCGATGAGAATACAGACCAAAAGGAACGTTACTGTATAAAGTACTGTACATGGATCAGGGGCCAGAATTACTGGAAATAATCAACATTTATCATCAAACCCCTGCTACAGAACTGTTTTCTTTCTGGAATGCTCACAATCTTTAGCATGAGAAAGTTATACACAACCAACTTGAAAAACAAGTTTAACTCTACTTAGCCACAAGCTAAGATTACACCCCCAAACACACCTTTCTAAGATTTCTTATGAGAGGTTTGTTTGTGCAATCCAGTTAAGGACAATTTGTTAAAATTGGTCTGCGATTTTCTTTATCCTTTAACTGCATAATTTAAGCAACCTGCATATTAGAAGTTCAAAGATATTTTTTTTTGTAATAACATATTTCTGTTTTTACCTCCCGAAAAATGAAAAGTTGTTGAGAAATAAGACAAAAAAAAAAAAAGAATGGAAGAGAGAGATTGAACTCAATCTGTCATAGAAAGCAACTTCTTAATTAATGAGAACAGAGAATGAGTTAACATAAAATCCAAGGGTTCAAAATGATCTGCAGTTTGTGGTACTGCTGCTCTACCTTTTTGGCCTCTTACCCCAGAGCTGGGAAAAGCCAGAGAGCAAAGCAAGGCACTGACTTATCTGCAAGCTAAGTACTGCTGATACTCAAAGGCCAGCAGCTTCCACCTGTCCGAAGTCTCAAAGATCCCTGCACAGAGAATTTTACTCTGTGTTTTGGTCAGGCAGCTGTTAAGATCTCTCCCCAGCTTATTATCATGGCTGAGATGTTCTGGCTAGCTCTCAGCCAGGGCTTCCTTCCAGCTTCATCCCTCCTTAAATTTCACTAGAGACAGTATTTTTCTTCTCTTCCTACCTCAGGAAAGCACACTATCTGATGGTAGTAGTTATGTGGTACTACACACATGGACACAGCCTCAACAGCTCCCAAACAAGCTCCAAACTACGTCTGCAGAGGCCAGTGTTTCTCCTGACGGATAGAGCAGTGACCAAAGACGTGGATGCGCACCTTACAGCAGACTATGGCTCGCTACTCCCATTGCACATGTATTTTTTTTTTTTTTCCAGAGATCAGTTTTGACAGGCACCAAGGCCGATGCAGACATACCGGCCCAGACTCGTGACATCACCTGATTAATAAATCCAAGGAAGGTTTGGCAGCTCTGGCTACAGGCTGTCAGCCCGTGGGAGAACGGCAGCCACGCATCAGATAACGCAATGCTAACTCACTGCTCTTCAATCGATAAACAACTTTCTTGCAAGGCCACTGTATGAACCACAGGTTCATACAACCCCTTCTGTAAGCCCCAAAGGCCCCGCCAGGGCACAGACCGAATGCCGCCGGCCACCGCAGCAGCATCAGGGCTCCCGCTTCTGCTCCCCCAGCCAGACGGAGGTGTGGGGCGGTGAGCACGTTACACTCATGGTAGCAATGGCAGTACCGCTGACAGGGAGGTGACAAAGTGCACTCACTGAACAGTGGCCACTGTGTCCTGGCTCTTCAGTGAAAACACATCCGAGTCTGGCTGAGCCCCCTCCACCGCGGCAGAGCACAGCCAGGCCCAGGGCCTGCAAAAATGAGGCCACTGAGGCCACCATAGGTCCTTGTCTTTTTCTTCCTTCATTGCAGAATGATGCGAGCAGTTAATTAGTCCTATGGGTTAATCACTGTGCCTGAAGAGTTTCCCTGTCTTTATTCATGAATAAAGGAAGCCAGCCCAGCTTCCCGTTATCCAGCTACCAGCATCGGCTCTAATAAAGCATCATCTTTGGCCGAAGTCAACCACAGACTTCGCGCAGATACGTAATGTCTGATGTGTAACTGTAGATATCCTTTCTTGTATGGGGTTAATAGTCGCCCTTGGGGAAAATTGTGCAGGACTTTAGATGAGAGATTTCCATAAAAGGCAGTAAGAGTCACCCAGCTAAAACCACACATAATTCAAGCTAGTTTACCTCTTTGCATTATTTAAATGTCTCCCTTTAATGTGAATGCATCAATTTAAAGGCACAGTGCTGCCAGTGCTCGAGGCAGGCAGCTCTTTTCTGGCCATCAATTGCATGTCTCTTCAGAATTTAAATTTGCATGCCTTTCCAAGATGTGCCTATTCCTAGGCCTCCTGGCTGTCAGAAAACAAAGACGTACCTACGGCTGCCTCGCTCGCAGCTGTCGGGAACACCCACGGTCAGGTTTACTGCACCCCTTTACCCGGGTGTCAGGCAGGGAGGGGCTTGTGCCCGCTCTCAGAACCAGATGTGGATCCTGAAATCCAACACACCGGCATTTCAAACCATTGACTGCTGGCGATTCTCCTGACTCCGAGTGAGCACCTGGTCGCTTTGTGAGTGGACCCAGAGAAAGAGGAGGAACCACTGGCTGCTCAGGCCCTTACCACTCTGCTTCCCTGTTTCCAGAGTACTGACTCTGGCTCATGCCTTCCTTGCGAGTGCTTCTGCTAAATCAAAATTTACACCAGTACATGTGGGTAACCAGAGACTTCTCCAAATCACTTACAACTTGACCTTGCACTTTATGATTACAGTTTTTTGGTTTTTTTTCAGGTTTATTTCTAGTGTATATTTATACCAAGAACACCAGCAAGGTTCAAGTTACAGCAATTAATGAAATTTAACTACATTCACAGGGAGAGAGCCTTTTAAAAAGCAATTTCACTTTTAATGTTTAAAAAATGCAAACATTTAATAAGAGTGAGATAGAAATATTTTCATTTGATTGCATGTTTATTTCTCTGACTACATGTATGAACTTGCTTCTTGGTCAAGGGGAATTTTTGCAGGTAGGAAAAAACAGTTCTGCCATCCACCCAATCTCTGACTATCTTGTTTTTATAAGGCAGAAAGGTTTTGTCAGTCAGGTTACCTAGAAGTGAAAGCTATGTCTCATAATCTGTAATTTCACTGCCCATTACACACCATCTGGTGACACAGCCAAAGATAATCTGATTTTTGTCTTTTAAAAACATTGCATAGCTGTATCATACGGTGCATGCAATAAGATAAGTTACTTATTTAAACATGGTGCTTCTGTATAGTTTACAAATCCGTAGTCACTCTCAGTTAACCTGAAAGAAATTTTAAGCAAGGTTTTTTTGTTTGTTATTTGAAATGTCTGAGCCCCCAGCTGAGGTTTTTATCTATTGACAGTTACACCTAAAATTGTACAATTGAACAGCTAACATCTAATCTAACCAACTTTTAAGTAGCCGTTATTAGAATTCAAAGCGTTGCATCTACAGCGAAACAAACATCATGAAAAAGCTTTTTCATGTCCCAAAAGCAACAATGTCTTCTTATTGCAGCATCTTTACTAGGAGAAACCTGATATAATTTCATTATAGACTACTTGAGAACTCCTGCATCGCATTGAACAAGTATTTCAAGTACATTCTGGGAGTCTACCCATAAAGAGCTCCTTGCAAGATAACAGTCCATCAATATATCTGCAGGTTTGCAGCACATGTGCTTTTGTCACTTTATTTTCAGTCCCCAAAAGTAATCAAAATAGTAAGTAGATTGCTAAAAGTTGTATCCTCACAGAATAAGTCCAAAGAAAAAAGAGAATCAATCGTGCTGGGCAAAAGAAAGCTCTTACACAATGAACCTGGTGAAGGGAAACAGGCTGTTTGCTGTTGCTCAACTCCTCTGCCAAACTCTTCCAGTGGCCCTTACATTCAAGGCCAAACAACTTCAAACAACAATCTCATCCCCTTCTGATGCACAAGACACACCCAAAATATTTTCAACAGGGGTGAAAAGTAGTAAAAGAAGATTTCTGTGATCTGCAGTCAGGTTCTTCTGGGAAGATTACATATTTCTAGGAGACTATAATGTACACATACAGCTGTACCTCTGATACAATCGCATAATCAACATTCAAATCTAGATAACTATTTTTCCATGCAGATTTTTATTACTTTCTCTTCCTGGAATACTTAACTGCTTTCACTTTTTTCTTAACTTACGTAGTAAAGACTTAATTTTCATCTGACTCTTTAATTACAATTTTGAGTAATTCACATTTTTTCTTGCAGGCCAGCTTTAAATCAGGCTATTAGTCTGCTGTGTCCTTTTGCACTGGCAGCTTGTGTGTCCACTAGAGCCTCTGGGCAAGCCAAAGTCAAAGCACATCCCTACAATGATCTTATTTAGTGATATACCTGCATCACTCACCAGAAGTTTCCACGGTCTCAGGATTCTTTTGGGGAGAGGGAGGCAGTAGTGCTACGACGGGTAATGGCTCACCAGTAGCCCAGCTGCTGGGGTGCCAAAACATGTACTATGGAGAGGCAGGAACATTTCCAAAACCTGGTGAGCACAAAGATGGCACATGAGCCCCAGGTGCTCCACTGCACTGCACCTCTCTGACATGCACCTGCAGAGACCTAGAAGTACCACACCTCATCCACAAAGTTCAGAAAGTTTGTCCGATTTCTTCTGCCCTCTAAATCTGATCGTCCCATTCTTGCTCCCTCTGACCAGGCTGTCCAGCTGCCAATGTCTATCAGGTATGTTCTGCTACTAGAAGGGATTTGAATAAAGCATTTAAGTATCTGGCAAGCATTTTCTTCAATGAAGACACGCTATGAACTAGGCAATCATATTTTCAGCTGTGCTGCCTGCCAGAAAAGTGCACAAACTTCCAATAGCAAAGAAATGAGGTCAGTTTGGTCAACTGCCAAAATCAGCACATTTCCTCTTTTGGTTCTGGATGCTGCACCTCTACACTGCACAATGTATGACAAGTTGTGAGAGGAAGGTGCAGTCTCTCAGAAAAGGAAATAAAAATTAAACCCATGGATGTTATTTAAAAAAAGGAGAGGGGAGGATAAAGGAGGAAAAAAAAGAAAAAAAATCATGAAGCATCCCAATGTCCCATGACGTCCTCCTGAAGATTTATTTAATTGGAGTCCAATATAACCTTTCTAAGAAGACGTCAATAGCTTATCTTGATATTGCAGAAATGCAAAGCCTCATCCCATTAAAGGAATTCAGGAGGCTTACATGAGGGATGCAGTTTTTGGTTAGAAGGCTGGACTGGAATTTAGCAGATCAGGATTAAACCCTGGTCTTGCCACAAGTTCCTGTGGGGCTTGAGCAAGACTCCTGACTTCCCTTGCCTGAGACCCTATCTTGTGCCTGGTCTTGTGTATTTAAAAACTAAGTTTTCCTGAGCTGGGAATATGTCTCTACAGTAGAGCAGAGTCTGGAACAGTGGATTGTGGATGCTCATTTGGGCCTCTCAATGCTAATGTAGCACAAACCAAAATGACAGTAGTAGTAGTATTAAGAATAATAATAGTAATTATCTCTCAGTCTTTATTTTTGAGTTAATGTCTGCCAAAAAGTGTTAGAGAAGTTTCTCATTGTGGCAACTACTATATTTATGTGCATAATTTACAAGCAGCTCATTTGAATAATTTGAATTTTTTATTAAGATTATTTTCTCATTTTCCATTGAGAAGCCTTCTTAGATACTGACTCACATTCAGCCTTGTAGGGAAAAAGGCCAAGCATTTGTTTTTCTTATGTCTCCAGTAGTTATTTGACTCCTGTATTAAACTCAACAAAGCCAAAACTGAATAGGAACAATCTTAATTTAATTATTAAGTATATTTCATACTTCACTGTGATTTAAAAAAGATCTTTCATGTGGGGTAGTGGAAATGTGCCAGGGAAATCTAAAAAGCTGTATGTAATCCTCTCTCTCCCCACCACTTCTTTCTTTCAGCCTCTCTCAAAAGGAGGTTTGGTAAACTCAAATCTAGTGGAGCTAGGGCAAGCTAGTTTTGCTTCAGGTATGCGAGAAAAAAGTTACCAGGGCATGATGCCAAGCCTGCCACATTTGAGATAAATATGACTTTCTTTCAGGGCAGCTTTATGAGGGGCACAGCAAGAGGCTCATATACTACGGCAATTCAATTGCAGATTTAGCTACGCACCAGCTGCCACTGCTTCGTTATAAACAACAGTTAGCTCTGAAGTTCCCTTAAGAAGTTTACAAAAGGGACAGTGTATTTATCTGACGTCTGTTACAGTGGTGTGGAGATACACAGATGGCTTTTGACTCTCACCTTCTGCATCCCAGAGCCAAATCCAGTTCTACAGAAAGGTTAGACCCTATATTTGCCTGTTCTTTTCCTGCTGACACTCCCCTCGTCCATTTGACCGTCAGAGCCAGCTTACTTTCCTTGGGAGGGTCACATTGGCAGATGAACTATAGTGAGGAGAGGAAACATGTTAAGTATGAAAACATTCTCATAAGCTTTCACAGGAAAAGGATGTAGCTAACAATAAAAGAAAATACTACATTTCTCTGCCAAACTTTATCATACAAGTTTATGCATTTCCAAGACTTACATTTATACCAGTTAAATATCGGTAGCGCTACATCTACAGGAGGCATATTCTGAAATACTCTTCCTATATTTCCCATAGCAAGTTCAGTCCTGGAGGCTTCTTTTGAGGTTAGCAATAGGTCAATGCATCCCCACCTCAGGATACTTCGGTATAGTATCACTGAGGACACTTAACTCAGGAAACTACCAGAGTGCCGGGAGTTACAAATGGAACTGCTTCATCACTGCCTCACCAGTCCTGCAAATGATCTCTCAGGGAACACCTCCAAGAGCCACTCAGGCAAGGCTGTCATAGACTGCTTGGAGCAAGCTTCATTCACCAGATCCTCACCCGTAGTATTGATGGCCTGGCCTCCTGCCAGGCACAAATACTGTTTGCTGCGCAGTTGGAAGGCTAATTACTTAAGGCTCATCCTTCCTCCTCTGGGGTTGTTCCCGGCACTTCTTCAGTTTTGCAAAGCTGGTAAAGCAAAGCCAAAGAACTGATAAAAGTATGGTTTGGGCATGGCTTTGAACTGCTTGCCTTTTCTTGGCTTAGTGGCCATATCATTTGCAGTTTCACCGAAAAGCTTCGTCTCTGACTGTTCTGGCCAAGTTTCATGGCTTTCAGTACCTTTCCAAGGAGCAATCAGGATGAGCTTTTTGATGGCCCATCCCTAGTTCAAGCATTATTCCCAGAAATGAAGCAGCTAGAAGAGACCTATTGACCTTTGCTGTCCTCGGTGCCATCAGGGCAGCTGGCTTTGACTCATTCCTCATTTTGTTTACCTGGACACATCTGTCAAACCAGCACCACAGGTGATTTTCCATCCACACAGGCTGCTGGACCCACCTTTGCAGGCAGCCCTTGGTTTACATTCAGTGTACATGTCAATACATGTACTCAATTTTACAAATGCAAAAGAAAAAACAAAAGCTGTTGACAGGTCATTCTCAGAAAGGGATCCAGGGGGCTCTCAAACTTGCCTTACCCTTACGGACCTGGAATTGTTGCGTGCGACGGAAGCAGACTATTAACAGTTCCTCATAAAACATGCTCAGAGATTTTATGTCCTAAATTATGTATGTGATTGTTTTGCCTGTTTGGTGACTGTTAGTGTAGTGGGAAGTCTAAATCATTGTTATTACACCTCTAACTAAGGATTTTTAATTGTTGCTTAAATTAAAAAGAAAAAAAAAAAAGACAAGTCTTCGAGAATATTTCAAAAAGCTGTGATCATTCTGTAAGGAGCCTTAATACTGACTTGCTGTCTCTTCTGGTCCTGATATACATCAGTTTCAGTGTGGTGTTTCAGAGGAGAATCAGCTTTTCTGCAAGGACTGAGACATATGCATCAGTTTCACCACTTAAAAATGGTTCTTTACATACATTTTCATAATAAAGCACTTTATAACTATTATCCAATTATTGCTTATAGCATTAAGTAACAAGGTATTATTATACCAATTTTACAGAAGAGAAAAAAATCATGACATCTGAAATACTACTTCTGCTTTTGCGTAGGCTTTCTCATATTAATTAATTATGAGACTTAATTACACTCAATCTCACCACTCCAAGCCAATTACGGAAAATTGTGTAAAGCAAAGAAGTAGTGAAACCTCTCTGAGAGACAATCACTTACACTGACAGCACTTTCCACAGAGGTATACAAAAGGACTTTACAAATATTAACTCACACCCCCAATGAAACGGTATGGATTTTTCTCTGATTTTTCCCCAACTCTAGTAATCCGAGCAACAAACGCTCCTCCCAGCCTCCTCACTCAACTCTGCCCCAGAAACCCAACGCAAATCTCTGCCCCCTGACTTGTGCCTTAATCACATGATCACCTTTCTTCCCAGAAGCAGTAAAAAAATCCCCAGGCATATTAAAATCACCAGATTAGAAGAGCTCTAATCCAATGACTTTAAACATGGGTTGGTAAGAATCAGTATATGCTATATATACACACATTGCAAAATATTTTTAAGCTTTCTGTTTATTTTGAATCTACAGCCATTTTCTATACTGAAGTTCAGCCCCTAAGGGGAACGGTAAATCCTCCTAAAACATCACTTTAAAAGTTTTTGTTCCACAGAAGTATCTATGAACACTTCCGCACCCTGTGTTGAAATTTCTCACAGCGCTTAGCCGCAGGGATTCACAACACGTTTCACTGCCTTCAACAGCAGCAGCACTGCGTGGGGAACCATTCTCCTATTTCCAAGTCATGGCTCTTACAAGGATGGACTAAGCCAAGACAAACTCTCCTTCTTATATTAATACCAACTGATCCTCCCATAAAATGTACACACTTAAAATCAGGAGAGAAACAAGAGCAATTATCATCTTTGGCAGTTTGTCTAAAGACAGCTACGAGTTCAAGCAAATCTGGTTGATTAAAACTGGGGAGAGACGCTGAACTGACAAACACTAATCTGAATTTTCTTCAATTTCTTTACCCTGCTAGCGAGCGAAAGCTGCTCTAAAAGACTCTTCGTGAATAAAGGTGTTAATGTGGAGGAGACTCCATTCATTTGCGACTTTGACTTCTTTGGAGCCAAGATTTCCCCCCAGTCTTCACAGTTATGACATCTGGTGTTCAATTTGGCCTGTTTCAGCGGAATATGCAGTCTGCGCTCCTCACAATTATGCCGTGTTTGCATCACACCATCGCCAGTGTGCTACAAGAGTTTCACGCACTACAACACGGTATATTTTAAAGGCTCTCCAGTTGCCTAAGGTGGCCTCATGGCACAGCAGCAGAATTGAGTGCAATGGAATCTGACAGGCTGCGTTCACAGGACTGCATTGTAAAAAGCGGGGAAACAGGCATGAACATTTTGACGCTGCTTGCAATTTTTCTAAATACTCTTAAGTAAACCAGAAATACCTTGCTGAATCTGAAAAACAAAGAGCTTGCAAGTGCAGTTAAAACAGGCACCCTTCAAATAAGCATTCTTTCGAATTCTGCAAAGCTTTCCCTTTTTTGCCTGGTGATACTTTCATAATTCTTCCATATTTCCACTGGGCCAGGAAAGGGCAGCTGCAGTATAAACTAGGCAGAGATAACAAAGAGATAACAGAGGCATTCAAAAGAGTGAGATGCTCCAATCCACACCTGAATTTCCATACCTAATGGCAGCTTTACCCCCATCCAAATAAATTACTTTCCCTATTCAGACAAGGGAGATGCCATCCATCTCAATTTAGGCACAGAGGGTGGATGGCCAGGATGTTCCTCTGGAAACCATCAAAGGCACAGAGCTCTCTCCTCTGAACATACAGAGAACTAGAAACTTCCTCTAGTGAGACTGGCTTGCTAAGCACCAAAATTTTAGCAACAAATTAAGTATCCGGTCCTCTTAATTTAGACCACATCCTCCAAGCTTCAGGACAGACACTTTCCTTGAAGATGCGAACTATAAATTGCAAGCATAACATTAAGGTATGAACCTACAGCTACCTTAGTCTTGTTAAAAGAAATAGCAGCACAAATTCTATGTTAGAGACAGAGTCATGTATTTTCCACGCTTTTAATACTAACCCCTGAGCTTAATTATTACATTTAATGTCTAGGGCAGCAACACTTCCTATCCAGCACCTGTCAGCAGTCCAGCAACTAATTGCATACCATTGACCTTCACAGAACACCATGGAAATTTTATTACTGTACAACTTGATTACACTTCGTACAACACGGCCTCATAATTTATTATAAAAAAAAAATTCATACGCTTACAAAAGGGATAGTTGAGCCAACTGAACTATTTATAATTTGCAAGAATAAAAAACATTTCACAAGGTTTGCAACACACATAGGAAAAAACCCAAACCTTTGCAGCCTTAATGCAAGACAAATGTTACTAAGATTTATGTTATAGATAAATGTGGAATGGAAAATATTCCCTGAAGTCATAATGGCAGGGTTATGCCATAGGCTATTTAAAGGCTCTTCACCAATGTCCTTTTCCTTTTAGCCAGAACTATGGTAGAAATTCAACAGTAGAAAGTCAATTAATTGAAACTGTAGTTCTACAGCTGAGGAACTGGATGTGTAAGACAAAGCAGCTGAAGGAGAGGACTACACTTCCATATACTATTCAGTACTAGAAGAGAGGACTAACAGTAATGGCCTATGTCTTGGAGTTACCTCTCTGGAAGTTTGCCACTTTGAGGGGGTTACATCCTGCTTATGTCCTGCCTTACTCTCTTCTCTCAATTTTAAGAAAATGCCACTGCTCAGGATATTTCTTCTGAGTTCAAGAGTCTTCTTTCTCCTTTCCAAACTAAAGAGTTCACAAGATAAACAATTATTGCATGGCTACTCTAATTTTAAATTGGCATGCTACTATAAAAGTTAATGTAAGTCAGGGCAAGAAGACTTTCTCCCTGGATTCAAGGGCAGCATCAGGGATAAAGTGGATCCAGGATAACTTGTCACACCCAGGATTTCAATACTAGCTTCCAAGTTCCCAGACCTAAGTGACACACCAGGACACAGCCATGAACCTCCACACTAACATACATGCACCAGCTGCAGAGTAGGGAAGGGACTCGTATGGCAGGTGGTGTGGGCTTTTTGAAAGGTACAGGTGCACTGAAAAGGCCCAAGAGCTGCTGGTTTGGTAGCTTCTGCTGTCCTTGTGCACTTCTGAGTAGTCCTCCAAATTTCTTACTGGAGCCATTAGTAGGCAGCAGACTGGCAACATGCCCACGTGCATGGTGAGGTGAATCACCCACCCTCCAAAGTCAAAATGAAAAGAATATCAAGAGATAGCTACGGAGTAAACTGGAGGTCACCACCAAGCTGTCTTGCAAATCAAATGTGAAGTATTACACTTCCAAATACCTTGAGTTTTCACAAGCAATGAAAAAGCTTTCTACCATTGCAAATTCCACACATCTCAGACAACACATTTTACTTCAACAAAACTCATTTACAATCGGGTTTACTGTGTCAATCCAGTTTCAAACCTTTTTTGTTTAAAGATTTGTAACTTATGCTGTCAATGACAATTAAGATTATCTAACAAACAAAACACATCAACAATGCTTTGCTTCGAAGAATTGCCTACACATTGAATGGATGTTGTCTCTGAGACAATGCAGAGCTATATGATGGTAGTGTTTTGGTTTTGAGGGCTTTAAGAAGTTCATTAATATTTTTCAGTTGATACCAACAATATATTACTATCTATTTTCACAGATTCTTCAGTTTCTGCAACACAGTAAAGGAAATATGAAGTGAAAAGAGCTTCAACGTAATGAAAAGGGTATCTCATAATTTAATTCATTTTGCTCCCTAATCACAGATGCACAGAGAACACAAACTAGGGAAGAAATCCATAAAGAGATGCTACAACGTAGCATGCACAATTTAAAATCTCCTTTCCTGTAGAAGAGTATATTACAAATCATAATGGAGAGTACATATATTATTGAGATTACTGAAAAGTTGTGGGCAAGGCTATGATTTGGAAGCAACAACCCTGCCCTGTTTGAAACTAAATTCAAAATTCCCATTGATTTTGTTGATACTTTGGCTTAGATGTTCTTGAGGTCTGATCAAAGAGCATAAATATATATACATAGACGTATAGATGCCTGGAATGACTTGCTATACATTTTGATGTAAAAAAAGGAGTTACAAAACAAATGCAAAGATGACAGACAAGCCTCCCCTTTCCCAGCCAGGAAAGGTTTTATTGCCATCTCTTCAACACTTTCACTTCTGCCAGAACTCCCCTCTGCCCGCGTGGCCTCTCCAGCTGTCCAAAGTGTCTCCTCCAGACAGTACTGCTGAGCAGGCGGAGTGTGGATTAAACAGTATTAGATGTTCTTTCTGACGTTTTGTTTTCAGTAATTTAGAAAATTATTTTTCTTGTTGTGGATATTTTTAAATGGGGTGAAGGAAATGTTACAGAAATGCAAGAATCTCCAAGATCTGAATATATCAGAAGCTCAATGATACTTAGCATGTCTCTGTGACCCTGAATATGGATCCAAGCACACACACATGCATGCAGACACACATTAAGATTAAAGTCAAGTCTTTTGGAGGAGGCTCACCAAAAAAAAAAAACCAACAAAAAACCAAACCAAAACAAAACATGTTCAACAGGAAGAGTCTGTTTAATGTCGGATTTAAGCAAGGCTCCTTCATTTGCATAGATCACTTACAGCAACAGCAATTCATTAAATTCTCCCATAAAAATCTTGCTATATTTTGTCTAAAGCGACACATTCCTCACAGATCGCAGTGCTTTTCTCATGCTGTTAATAAGATAATCTGTTACATGAGGCTTACAAATCCATTTAAATTGATTTTAATTAATGAATCAATCACTAGCCACTGATGACTTGGTCTAGAGACAGCAAGCAATTCAAAGCCCCAGGCCTCTAATCCCAAACCAAAATCCACATTAGAGCAACAGGACATCTCTCTGATCGATAGTAACACAAAGATGTTCAGTTCATACACATTTAAAGTGTATGAACTTGATCAAAATGTATCTCCAGATCTTATGCATTACAATTCCCATATTCAGGACTGTTCAACTAGGAAAACAATATTAAATCATTTACATTTCTTTGCAAGTGAAATAAATGAAATCAAGCACAACTATAACCTGCTTCTAAACTTTTGGATGCTTATTCTGCTTGAAGGTTTTTTTCTTTGTTCTTAAACAATCAACTGTTTAACATTAATTACGAGAAAATTGCACTTCATATGGTCACAAACGCGAACAATGCCTTTTACATATGCTTTGATCCTGTGAAAATTCACTGCTATTCTCCACTGCTAAAGTGCTTACATTTTCCCTTAAACAGAAAGCAAGAAAGAAGATTTGTCCCAAAAGCAGCATGAAGAACATCCTTATTATTTCAGTAAGTTAATTACTGTAATTATTGTTATTACAAGGGGTTAATTCCAATGCAACATGTTAAATCCACAATAGGTGGTGTGATGTTGATCACCACAATCCCTAAAGAATCAGCATCTGGCTCCCCACAGCAGAGGGGGACACACCTGAGCAAGGTTTCTTTCTCCTATGTACACAAACAGCTGGTGCTCTAGCACAACATCTGGAATAAAGCACCACTTCAACTCGGCAAGAGCACGGATGCAATGCATGCCTCCCTGGAGGGAAGCATCCAGCCCTTCTTTCAAAGGCTGCTCCCTTTACTTAAAATGTATCAGCAAAGGAAGGGTGAAACAAGCCAGCTTGCCTCCAAAATAGTCTAGCTGTTTATATAGCTACACTAATGCTAAACCCAAGCCACTCTGCTTACAGGATGCTCTGCACTGCAAAAGCTTGATGGCTCAGATCTCTGCTTGCCTGGGACATGACTCCGTACTGGGCTCCCCCACCTGAGAAAGACTTGCCTCCAGAAGCAGAGCAGCAGCTACTTGGAGAAATTTAGTATCAAAACCTGAGATGTCTACAGACTTCCTGTACCAGAGGAGATGGTGCTGTGAGAATTGCAGTTACGGACCAGTTACCCTGTTTACATTTTGTAAATGCTATTTGCACCTTCATGGTTCAATAGCATCCCATAAAACATTCTAAGAGAAATCCCGGTCCCCCCAAACTGGCAACAAGTTCGGGAGCTCACTGTTGTGCCAGAAGTCCCAGCAACCCACCTCAGGCACAGCTCCATTATGATAAAACACATCCAGTGGCCTGTCCCTGGATGCATGTTACCAGCCCTACCATGGGGAAAAAGATCAGTTGGCATGGGCCATCAAGAAAATGTCCAGGAAATCTGTGCTGACAAAAACCTGTCAATCAGGAGGTTGTTGCCTCAAGGGCAACCTCACCCATAACTCAAACCAGTCCTTAAAGGTGCCAGTGTCATTGTCCAAGCGAGGGACTGACCCTCCACATGAAAAGGATCTCAGCCCTCAGCTGCCTCCAAAGTGGTCTGTGTTCCCTCCTTTTTCCCCAGCCCAGCTCTCTTCCATACTGCCTGACAAACACAAGACTCAAGAAGCACCACACTGGACACCAGTATGGGGTGACCTGTGTCAGCTATTTGGCTCCAGCTACAAAAGAATCAAACTTTTTAACTTGCTTTATTAAAGCAGTTTCACGTATTATCTAATACAAAAGATGTTACTGCCTAACGCACAATAACCATTCTGCCTGTTTAAAGGAAGAGTTTTGGTGCATTTGTGTATTTGTTTTTAATCAATATTGCACACATGGTTTATCCAATGCTGTCAAAAGTAGCTTTTTAATGCAGTATTTCACTAATTTATTGCTCTCAATACTTGTGTCCTATCCAGTTTGTTATGAACAAATGATTTTTTAGAGGGAAGAACAAAAAGACTAATTAAAGAAGGCAGGTTTGGCTTTTATGTGCTGCTAATTATTTAGCGAGTTAAATTAACCAAATAATAAGTACAAGATACCAAACTACCTTTTATAATATTTGAGGAAAACATAAAGGGTTGAATACTTTCCAGGTATAAACATATTAAGATCAACATTGTACCAAACCTGAATCTGGCCCAGTTAGCTCACAAGGGTAAGCAGTGCATCCTCTTGCACAGATGCCGTAGTGCACAGGCACTCCACATTTAAAGAGGCAGATTCTGCAGCCAACAATACTCAACTGACAGAGATAATCAATCTGTCCTTGATTATGAGGAGGCAAACAGTTTTCACTATGAAGAAAAAAAAAAAGGAGACTGAAAAACAAATCATGTGTTTTATTTTGCAAGTTCCAAGTTTGGGTTGGGTTTTTTTCAAGCCCTTTTGGAGCACTGAAACAGAATAAAAATAGTTTGTTGCACAAGCATAGAACAAAGTAACTGCTAAATAAACATTTAAAATTTACTCCTATGCGTTCAGTTCTCATTCCCATTAGTCCTCAGGAGTGGGATGGTACCACTAAAATGTCTTCCCCTTTTCTGGTAGACTGATTAGATGGGTTTTGTCCCAGAATAGTGCCATAATGTGTCCCCTCTATTTCATATTCTGAATATCACCGCTGGAAAATGTACTGCAGCACAGAATGTAGTATATGCCAATATATCCTGACATTCAAATCAAGACCACAAATTATAAACAGTTTCAGCAAATTGACTTGAGTGCCTTTGTTCCTCAGACATACATCTTCCTATTGCTTACAAAAGCAGCATATACTAACCACTAACGCTGCTATAGCCAGGACTGGGAAAGGAAGTTATTGAAGCCTGGATTTCCTGCTTTCAGTCGTAGCCAAGAACTGTGAGGCTTGTAGTGGTTTCAGGAACTGACTCATCTAATGATTCATGGATAAGATACTGGTTTTAATATATTTCTGATCATAAGACTCAAACTTCAAAACCAGTGATGTTTAATTTTTATTTTAAAGTTTAAAAAGTACATAAATCAAGTAAACAAATATCATCATGGGACAAGCTGGCTAATAATTATAAATGTGTTTTACAGTGCACTCTGGTTTAAAAAAAAAAAAGTTAAAAAAATAGCATGTTAAATTTCCTGGAAATTCAAGAGGATGTTGACAATGAATTCAAAATCCACTGTCAAAACCCAGGTACTTTTGTGGCAATCCTGATACAGCTGAAATTCCAGTGGAGGCCTTTTTAGATATACTCTTAGGTACACATCTATACATACTGCTATATATCGATCAATGAAGCCTGGAGCTAACTGATGTGGCTTCTTTAGCTGTACCTAAGAAGTATCACCAAAAGACTGACTGGTAACGATACATCTGGGTGTTTGAAACAACAGGAAAGTTTTGTTTCAGGACTGACTGGAGCTGCAGAGATCAATCTGAAAGCAATGACGAACACTGGATCTTAAAACGCTCAAACACACGAATTTTGTGCTAATTCAGGATTTAAACCCAGCCATTTTTGTGTGTTTGGTTCTTCCAGGGGGAAGCATGCCCTCCAGTGCATCAAAATACTTTTTGCCCACCAGACAAATCTCATCAGTATGCTGTAACTTGAACTACCAGGCTCTTGCACCTAAAAAATAGCTTGTGATGGAAGTTTAATTCTGCCAGGCTCACGTATGGAAAAGTACTGGTTTACTTTTTAATTTTTGGACTGTGAGCTGCAGCTACTCACACGTTATGTACAGTGTTGTGGGCAGGGAGGGGGATGTCAGCATTTCTATGTTTCATCATGTGCACAACTAGCACAAAAAAAATCTCAAAATGCATGCTGCTTGGAGCAGGGGGGGAGAAAGAAGAAAGAAAAAAAAAAAAGAAAAAAGGGAAAAAAAAAAAACCAGCAGTTAAAACAGTTGACAAGAAAAGGCCAAAGTGCGCTCAGTGGCTGGCAGTCATTTTATGGCTATAGTCCTACAGCAGATTTACTTAGATGACGTCAGTGGCTCCAATCCAGCTTTTCTTTGGTAGCATTTACCACTTGCCTCTTGAAGCCTCCACTATGCTACAGAGCAGTAGACCATAATCAAAATTCCCTTTGTGAAATAGAGTTTACCTCAGGGCACAGAGGCATTGCTAGCTGAATTGCAGGCTCTTCACCCTGTACTGCATGCCCAGAAATAAATAACCTACAATACTGTACTTTCCTTAATACAGAAGAACCATTAAAAGCAGCCTGCTACCTAAAAAAGGGTTCTTTAATTTCTTTCCAAAATCTCAGAAGCCAGAATATTAGTTCATTTTCCAAGTAACCAAGAACTATGACAATTCTACTACCCTTCGGACTTCTTTGTATTCTTTTTAGAGATTTTGGAAGATAAAGTTTTTGTGGGTCACTGTTTCACCAGCAACAAATATTAGCAATGCTAGAGGATAAAACAAATTGGTTGTTGCATATTTTAAAATTGTCTTTCAAGCACACCACTTCCAACTACTTAGCTACAACTGGTCAGTAAGCATGTAATAAATATGGCATTAAATTACTATGCTTAAATAAGAGTTAATTTAAAGAGCAAAATGCACATTATTTGGAGCTATGGATTTCCTATCACAGAACAATGACTGGAACTAATGAAACACTAGTAAAGCCAAGTCAAACAGATACCAAATCAACTAAAACTTCAACGGCTCTGAAGTTGAAAAAACCAAAACAATCCAAAAAAATCCTAACTAAATAAATAAACAACAACAGGAAAAAAAAAAACAAACAAAGCACACAAACCCCAAGTGCCACAACTGTATGAAAGATACATCTTACTGTACTGAACAAACACAGATTTGTTATGTTTTAATGGATCCATCAGTCCAAAGACAACCATACTCCTATGGGTGGTAACTAGATACATACTAGATTGACAATTAAGCACTTAGAAATTACTTATAGGGAAGACGCACACAATCCTCAGAGAGCTGGAAGCCTCAATACCTCTCCTTTCCCAGCCTCTTTGCTTACCTTCCCCCCAGTCACACCCAAATGAGAGATCACAGCTCTAATCTGCAATGAGCCAGAAGACAAAAAAATGCTACTATCATCCAACTGCATGAGTCAAACCATGGACTTGAACTCTAAATCTGAATTTAAAGCATTTAAAATTTGAGTTGACCCCCAAACCAGCTCGAAGTGGGCAGACCCCAGCATTTCATGTCCCTGCAGAGAAATTAAAAGCTTCTGTTCGCAGCCTTAGGTGCCAAGCCAAGGGCAGGAAACCTTTCTCATTTTCTGCAGGTGTCAGTGTCAACTTGGGTGAGGAGCATCACTTCTCTTTTCACTGCTAACCTGGTTGGCCTATAGGTGCTCTGCCACCTCTTGCATTTTTCCATTGGGTGGACTTCAGTGGGCATTAAAGAATGGCCACTGTTCTAGACTGTCATATTACTCTGTTCCAAAGGGACAAGAGTAAAAAGTTTTAGTAATGAAAGAAGGTCAAAGAGAAGAAAAATTGGTGTCAGCAAACAGAATTAGAAGATGATTGTGAATTTCTTTGCGTGAGAATCTGGTCCTCTTATTGGTCATTAAGGATCCTGGACATGAAAGGCATTATACAAGCGTTAGCAATCCTTTCTTGCCCTTACCAGCGCAAGGAAGCAACAGAAGCAGTGAGGCAACTGGGATGGGAGAAGAGACCCAACAGTGAGACCAAGTTCATGAGCAGCAGGAGGAAAGAAAGGGTAAGGGCCTCACACGATGGATAGCAAACAGTGGGAAACAAACAGCCACCATGATCCAATGGAAGGAAAGCCTAATTAAGTGCTGCCCAGGAGCAAGCACATACCCAAGGAAAGAAGAGGGTCCAAGCAACTAGAGACAGACACAATGCCCTGTAAGGAAGAGCAAGACAGAGCCTTTAAAGCAGAAGACACGGAGGAATGTGCTGCAAGGTCAGAGAGCAACACAGACAGATCCAACCCCAAGGACAACACCGTGACATTGAATGGAAGACTGTATTTATGGCTGGAGACTTTTCCTGCAACAAAATAATTACAGCCAAAGAAAGGCAGGGGTAGGGGTAAGATGAAGGAACTTCCATTGAAGATTCAATTCTTCTACATGGCTTTCAGTCGATTGTGGAAAAGGCAGAAATAAAACCAAAAATCTTCAAAGATCAGCTGACAGAACATACAGGGACACAACTGGTTCTTTAAAGGTTTGTTTGGCTGTTTTTTTTAAAAAATAAAGGTAAAATCAAGGATGTGGAAAATGTAACTTTACAGTTTTGCCTTTTATTTTAAACTGTAAATCAGCTTCAGGACAAAAAGCGTGGACAAATCATGGTGGCAGACTTAATAGGAGAAAGGAAATTTTATTTGTGTTTATTTAGGTCTCCAAGCACTATATATTTTTAATTGAGATATACATAACAGAGGCTTTAATCCACTAAATCTCTATGAATTTACCTTTTCTTCCAAAGTCTGTTCTGACATTTTCTCCCCTCAAAACTGAAATGTCATTCCTGAATTGTAATCTCCCACCAGAAAGACAACCATGTAAAAAAACATGCCAGCTAATTCCATAAATAAGCACCATTGTTCACAGCACCATGAGGTGAATGAATGGTGAGAGATTCCACCAAGGGAATAACTGTGATGTCTACAACATTAAGGAATAATTTGGCACCAAAAATACCCAAGGCCATGCTGGTTGGTGATTCAAACACGAAGCATATCAAAATGCTACCGATAAGCTAAATTAACAGATAGCTTATCTGAAGCATATACTAGCCATATGGTGCTACAACTTCTGTTGCCTGTTGCTGGCATAACAATAGGCTACTGCAGTCTTAGACTGGAAGCACTATTTGACAAACTGTCAACAGCATTTTTATTTTGTTGCAGAGCTCTAGGGCAATGGTGCACTCGCCTATTTGCATTTTTTTTTTAAACAGGTGAACAAAGAGTAAACCAGATGTCAACTTTAGAAATCGAGCTGTCTGGATCAGGAGATTTAACAGAGGCAGGCATACTGCTACAGCTCAAATCTAGACAATGAGCTTTTCTAAAAACACTCTGGCCTAGGGGAGTGGCTATTTAAAACACTTGGCTTCTTTTATTTCAGCACTATGGAAGTGAATTCTGCTCTTAAGTGCCAGCTCAAATGAAGTCATTTTGTTTCACTGGGGCTTTCTTTGCATTTTAGAAATGTAGCATTTACTGTAGTAAAGGAAAAGACAAGTATGAAAAAAATATCGGATTCTTTTTAATCTAGGAGCTGGTTAAAATCAGGGGTAGAAAATAACGATTTGATCACATAAAAAAAATCTGCGAAAGGATAATTCAAGTGCAAGTTAAATTAAATTTTTTTTTTAATGAGAGGAAAATAAAACAAACACAAAACAAACCAAACAAAAAACAACTAAACACTGCACCAAAACCCAAAACACTTTTGAAAGCTTTAGAAAGATCTGGTATTTACAGCCCCCTCAAGCTCTACGAAGATACGGTGTGAATACTGACCGATAAGGAAGATTTACAACAGGACTTTAACTTGTTACAGAAACACAATCTGTTAATACCAAAAATATCATTAGAGTTGTATTCTTGCTTTAGTTAAGAAAATGAAATCTTTGATACTTATATACTATTTGACAAAAAACCTTTAAGTAAAAACACAGCAATCTCTTCTGTTAATTACATAAAAAATGGACAAAATAAAAACTGTCAGTCAATATATAGTAGATCTGTCTGTGGTATCAGGAAATGAAAATGTGCTTTTAGTTATGTTCTGTATGAGTGTGAAAGACATAATGAGAAAAATAGATAACTTTCTGTTCTAATAATCTGTTCCGCTTTGAAAGGCAGTTATGGGAACATACTTATTTCCTGACTTATACCCAGCTAAGCATGTAGCATTTTTAGATTATTTTCTCGAATTGTTCTTGAACATTCTCAGTTTTTTTTTAAAAAAAAAAGCGCCAAACAAAAAAAACTCCTTTCATGTTAAGTTGAGATTGCACTTGAACTCTTTCCAAAAGCCAGAGCTGTACCGAATTATGATAATTAGAAAGCTGTGCGCATAAAAGGCTGCACAGTTGATGCATTTAAAAAAGTTCATGCCAGAGAATATAAGTTCAATATGTTCTCACATAATTAACATTTCCCATCATTAGCAGCAGTTTTCAGTTCATGTATCTGTAAAAACAACAGCACTCGTCATTGTTTTAGATTCCCAGTCAATAGCATTTTAATAGTTTTACACATAATCCTAAACTTTCCTTCCCTTCCCCCTCCCAGCACACTGAGATTTCACATTCTACCTTCTGATCTGCTAGCCAATAAACTTGTATTTTGTGCTCATATGCTTCTGCTGCTGGATTTGAAAGTTTACTGAAGAGTTAATAAGAACTAGAAATCTAAGAAGGTCATTTGGAAAGGTACAACAGGATGCAAAGGGAATAATCACTTTGTTCCAGTAAACAATGACTAGAAGACCAAGA
The DNA here is from genome assembly GCA_013396935.1 of Baryphthengus martii. Taxonomy (NCBI): domain Eukaryota; kingdom Metazoa; phylum Chordata; class Aves; order Coraciiformes; family Momotidae; genus Baryphthengus; species Baryphthengus martii. The sequence continues at coordinate 45,523 of VWZK01017631.1, read as the reverse complement.
ACAAAAAAGTTGTAGGTGATACCTTCCACTGGACGGGAGCCAAACTGAAAAGGGCTGCCTCTGATGAACCCAGACACAATCTGGAGAGACTAGGGAATGGGGTTGCAGTCCCGCACCAACCAGGCAAGCATCTGTAAACCCTTTACACACTTTGCAGATTTTCATTGCATTCTTGATGTATGTACAAAAACTCAATACAGAGAGAAATTTTTGCTTCACCAATAACAAGATAAAACTTAGAGTGACTGCAGTGGGATTAGGATTTCATAAAAAAAAAACCAAAACAAAACAGGAAAGGTTTAGAGTATTAAATCAGAAAACTCCTAGCTGAATTTTATGTGGCAAATCTGAGGAGCTGATGCCTCAAAGCACTGAAGTCTGCAACTTTTCACTCTTATGTTTTGGAAATGAGCAATCATTAAAACTAAACACAAAATTATTCTGGGAAATATTATTCCATCCTTGTTCCACTTGCAAAAGTCAAAAGAAGTTTTGTGCAAGAACATAGAGCAAGATATGCTTATAAAGTGGGAATTTATTGCAGGGATTTTTCTTCTAAAAATGTGTCTTCAGTGTGACTTAGAGTCGGTTTGCTTTACAATAAATAATGCCATTAATCCATTCATATATCACAGGATACAATTTAAATTATATAGTACTTGCATAAACTGCCACAAAACCTCTAACAGCCGTTTCTTTTGGGGAGATGATTTATCTCTTGCAGGTTCTAAAATTTTCTTGAGACTCACTTAATTTTAGGGTTTTTTTTAATTGTAAATGACTGTAGTTTAGGCATATAAAACATTCTTGCTCGAGGCGAGCACAAATGGCAAAGCGCAGGAGCATGGTGACAAAACAGTCACTAATTCTCAAATCCCAGAAATAAGTAACTACTATTTCTCTCATGCAAAAGTGGGTCCCTCTGATGAACTGAGGATTTCAAAATCATTTTTAAATGGCCAATTTGCACCCTCATTACAACCAATGTAATAGAGCAACAGGCCATATGAAGTCGATGGAATTAACCTGAATGAAGACCAGATTTTTTTAAAAGTCACCCCTCACTTTATAATTGCACACGCTACGATTAAGAGCACAAATTGAATGAGGGAACAGATTTTAACAGAAATTTGTCTGCAAGTTTTAAACAGATTACAAAGCAGAACATAAGCCCCGTAAAAGAATTTGAAAAAGCATGTGTGTCAAATCTGATATTCTTTTTAATCAAAGATACAGCATAGCACTCATGTCCTTTAGACATCAAATATCATATTAACCATGTACATAAAGCATATGCTGTAAATATCTTAGTATTTGATCCAGCAAATGTTTATTCCTATGAGTCATCCCAGACACTTTAACCTGAGTAAGGATTGGATCTAGTCAGCCTTTTCTTGTATAAATAAATGAAATCACTTGAGAAAGAGTTTTTAAACCGTCTCTTGAAAAATATGTCTTTAACACTAATGCCACAAAGAAATACCAGATAAAAAGAGTGATGCATGCATGTGTATCTATAGTCAGAAACCCTGAGTTCAAAACGTAGTGTTTGAAGGTAACCTTCTCCCAAACATACACATTCAGAACTGTAGACAAAATCTTTGTGTTTTGGAAACAGTCTTAAGCACTCTCTAGCAAAATCAGATTACTTCTAGCGAGATTGTTCCAACAGTGTAACCATCCTATTCTATAGGTTGAAAACTGACAGCTATACCATAATACCCAGATACATATATTTACCTTTCACTTTTTTTTGAGAGACAGCAGAAATTCTCTGTAGCTCCAGTAGTCCTTGTTACACTTTTGCCTGTACTATATCTTGAAAATTTGCTTATAATACGATCTACAACAGTAGCTCAAAAAGAAAGAAGGAAGAAATCTTTTATCCCCTGCATGTGACTTAACTGAGCTTAACTTTTCCAGGCATGGACAAACACAGCCTAAAAACCACTTTAACAATATCCAAAACCACTGCACCGTCCTGCGACAAGAACAACAACAACACAACGCTAGTGACAAATTATACCAAACATGTTACACACGTGCTCACACACCTCCACACATCACACCACACTATCATTCCTCAGCTGGAAACTCACGGCGGGTCTAGTTCATAATTAAGTTTCTGTTGTTCTTTTTTAGCCATTTTAATTAAAACTCCTTTAAACAGAGGTTGTCTTTACTAAGACTCCTGTCAAATCAAAATTTCTCCTCTGCTTCTCTGCTCGCGTACATCCCACTCAGCACTAAGAAACTGTACAGAATATAAAACCGTAATTTGAATCTCAAGAGCTGTTGTTACACTCTCCTGGGTGCAAAGGCTAATAATATTTACTTCACCAAAGCAGCGTATGTAAAATTGATGCTCAAAATACACCCAGCATGTTTGGCAATAAAGTACTTTCCAAAGGCATTTCTAGACTCCTAAGAAGAAATACTGAAATAAATCTTTGGCATCCAAAATTTCTGCTTGGTCAGCTGATAGAAACCTGCGACAGACACAATACAGAACTATCCCTACTGGTACAGAAAATGCCTTATGACCCAATCAAAAACCAGCGCAGGTGAAAAATTAATGCACCTCAAACACGTTTACCCTTAGTGAAAATAATTTCAAAAAGTTGTTTTTAAAAACTCGCAAGTTCAAAATGTGATCCAAATACAAAATATTCAATTTTCTTTGAAGAACATTCACTGCATTCATTTCTGTATTTCTATTCCCAAATAAAGTAGGTATGTGTGTAGATATATATAAATATGTATATACCCACACAGACAAACATACAAGCTTCCCTCCCACCTCCAGAAGTAATTTAATACACAGGTCTCTGTCATTTTTGATAGCACCATCTTACCATCAGTACAATCTAATATCCCTGTAATGGTATTCCTCAACTATTTATAGAGGCAGAACACATCACACACTACAGATATGAATTCCCAATCTAGGGTTATAAGAAGAATTCTCCATAATTTTAAATTTAAGTCCTAATGTGATTATAATCATGTTTTGTTTCATATTCAATTGCAAGTAGCACTTAGTTGTTTACATGAATTTTCCCGTAAGAGGTATTCCCAGAGAGATTTCCATATTAGATGTACTGCCTAATAACTAAACATTCAGCTAGAGAGAACAGTATCAATACAGTTCCAAACTTTGCCATTATCTAGGTTAAATATCTCTGTAAAACCGCTAACTGGCAATACTGCATTTCTAAACTTTATCAGCTCTCAGGAAAAGCAAATATGCTTCTGTTAGACAGGAGTACAGCTGCAGAGGCACTTTTTTTTTCCCTGAGGCTCTGCCATTTCAGCTTGCACCTCTTATATATGCTATTTTACGTCAGAAAACGCCGGTACAACTGATGTTTCTTGGCCTTTCTTTCCCAGATGGTGCTCAACAACGAACAGTTAAAAAAATACAGGGAGCCATTTACATTCAGGAAGCGTAGGACAGAACTGCTCCCTAACTTTCCAGCACTTCTGGAGGTCACTTTTCATTTCTTCATATCAAAGGCGGGCACTTGTTTCTAATAAGTTAACAATTCTCCTGAGAAACGTGGGTGGCTGGTAGTTTCATTCTTTCATAAATATTTTTATACTGTAACACCATTCAACTTAAAACAGATTTCAAGAGGAGAAAAATCACGACTAGGATTACGTTCGGCTGAGGTGGGAGCGCAAACTTTTCCACTCGGTAAAACCAGGTAAATTTTCCTCCCCTCTCGCTCGATTTCTCCTCCTTGCTTTCGTTTAGCGGTTGGAGGGGGCCGCTTTGTTTTAATTTTGTTACAAAAGCCGCCCTGTATAACTTTTCCCTCCCCCTCAGAAGTGTACTTCCTTTGCAAACGCTCCTTCTGTGAACAAAGGCTGCCACCGGCCCTCCGCATCAGCACGGAGGACAGCTGTAGAATACATCTCCTTAAAACGGTACGGATAAAGAAAAAAAAAAAAACAACAAAAAACCAACCCTGCGGTTCCTACCGAAAGGAAGTTTTCCTGGGACAATCTCCTCGGTGTTGTTGAAACCGCGACTTTGTCTTTTTTGGATACAATGTTTCTGCTGACTCCCGAAAATTTTCCACTTGAATGTGCACTTAACCAGCAGCAGCAGCAGCTCTGGAGAAGGAGAAGAAGCAGCGAAAAAGGACATTCCTTCTTTCATCTTTTAGAGGAAAATAAAAGGGCGAAGGAAAGCAAAACTCAGGGCAGCGCACCGAGCAGAGCGCCGGGGCC